>CM028363.1:25812955-26395881 GCA_016624345.1 Platycodon grandiflorus
AAATAGATCCGTTACAAGATACGTCGACAAATCCAAGATACGCATCGATGTCTGCTCTTCACGATTATCCAATGGACATTTCCTCTTGCGAGCGATGTTCGCGGTCTAGCTTCATTTCGAGAAAAGGCCGCGGGGCGTTGCCTCGATCAAAGCTATGATCGTCCAAATCGGTGAGGCCGCATCCGGAGCTACTCGACCGTGTCAACTATGTCAGCTTTGTGTCACGGACTTCATCTTCAAGACAAACCTAATTGAGGTCTTTGCCCAACAAATCCAGATGTACTCTGCTACATTATGAGATTGAGATCACAACGGGCATAAACCTATTCAATACACCAGCGGTCACCTCTTCTTCTCAGCTATATAAGACTCTATCCTCATTTCAAAAAGCACTGAAGAGAAACGCAGCTAGAACACACTGGCGTATAGCATGCTTGAGAAAGGTTGTGGTATTGATCTTCATTTCTTCATCCAGAACCACTCCTTTAGAGTGAAATCACAAGTGTAAGAACAAACACAGAGAGAGAGAAAATCCAACTGAAGCTCTGCAATCAACAACCTTGTTGTTGATTTGAGTTCTTCTTCCTTCGAAGAACTCGGTCTCTTCGATGGCCTCAACTCCATCATAAAGAGACCAAGTATCTTCTGAGATCGTTGAAGTGGATCAACGAAGATGTAGATGAAGAGCGAGAACTTACATGTCGATTGCATTCATATCGCTTGAGACTTATACTACATTATAAGCTGTGTGGATTGTGCAATAAGGTGTCATCATTTTTGGTCGAGTGCTTAGCTTCGGTTGTTCAAATACTTTATTTGAACAACTCCTAATATTCTCTTCTCACAACAAATATATCGAGTTGAAACTACAGAAAGATGTCTTAATAAATATTAAGTACATCTTCAATGTATTTTAGATATATTTGATTTCGCTTTCTTCATTTCTCCTTCTTTTCCTAAGGAGATTGCTAGGTTAGAGAGTCTAGGTTGATGTACTAAGCATGTTTGCCTTTAGCAAACCTCTGAATTTTAATATAATATATATGTTTGTTACATTCAGCCTTGATTTCTCTTTCTTGTATAATTTGCTTTATCATGTGCAATCTGTTTAAGGAAAGTAAATGATGCATCTAATACTGATTATAGTCACTGTAAGTTCTCTTTCATATCAAATCTTTACTGATTACTTTAATCTAAATTGTTAAACTTATCTTTGTTTATTCTTCCATTGCTCAAACTCATTCTCATCGGCTAAGTTTAACAAACTTCTTCCGTACGCACATTCTATCTGTGATCAAGGCGTCGATGTCTATCTTGGCTAGCAGTCGAATGAGGAAGATGACCTATGTGTAGTAATTTTCATCTACTCTTCAATTTAAATGTTAAAATTGGATGAAATTTTTATTACACAAAGTATAGGCTATTCACCCCCTCTAGCCTATACACCGAGCAACCCTCGGACCTAACAATTGGTATCAAAGCGACTCTGTAAACCTTATTTCAGGCTTAATAACGAGAGTTTAGATCCTGCTGAGATTAGATGCATAGTCAAAGGAGTCTTTTCAAAATCTTTTATCCACAAAACCTTTTGACAGAAACCTGAAAGCCTTTTGAAAACCATCTTCAAATCAAAATAAATTTTGTTTTCAAAAACATGTGAGAAAGAGTATTGTGATGACAATGTGATCACTATAAGAAAATTTATCATATATCGAATTACATTGATATTGTGAAGAGAAGTATTATAGTGGAGGTTGACTTGCTAAGGATTATGCATGTTTCATAAATCTTCTTAAATCTTGGTATCTTCTTTGGCAAATGGGTTAAACTCATATTTGATAGATGAATTACTTAGAATCCTTCCAAAACATGCTCTCTTGACATAAGGCTAACGATTGTTCCAATCCAACACCTTCTCAAGAAAACTTTTTATAAAAGTTTAGAAGCAGAGGAAATAAGAAGAGTTTCAAAGGAAATTCAAGGAAATCAAAGATATGTCATCTTCAAAATCAGAGATTGTAAGTTCTTGGCCTAAGGACATCAATGATGAATTTGTCTTCCTTCAATGAAAAGCCTCGGCCAGCAAGAATACACTCAAAGAACCTATGCTCAGATAGAACCGGTGCTTCAACAACTATGAGCGACGCGTTCAAAGAGTTTAATGAGGAAGTAACCCACTCCTAATTTCTTAACACTTTGGGTTACACTTATAAGTGTATTTTGAATAATTATTCTTTTGTCATGCTTATTAAGTCTCATTTGTATTATTGGATTACTAGAGCTATCTTTAGCTCATAAATGTTGCTAATTTTCTCTATGAGTACTTTGGCGGAACTCATATGACGTAAAAGGTCAATCATGCAACACCTCTCTCCATCGGAGATAGTAACATGGCTGCGATTCATGAAGGATGCGATCACTCATGAGAATTCACTCATGTCCTTCACTCACTCAAGGTCAAAATCCTCACCTTCGGACTTTATAACAATGAAGTGAAAAATCCGATAAGTCCAAAGGAGTTGATAAAGACCCTCTCTCATGACTATACAAAACAGTTAGCTATTTGCTTTCTAATGACTGTGCTCATGTCCTGAACTAATATCATACATATCATCGACAATAATGCATAATAACTGTCATACTTGCACTTTTATCAACATATATTGATTGTATGATTTGTTTTATGCAAATGGTTTTTCAAAAACAAATCAGCATTTTTCTTATCACCGGTTTCAAATGTTTTTTAAAACCCCGTGGTTGGGAATTTCCATATCGCCAACCAACACTTCATAAGCTCGGTTGTATGTGCTGACTTATAGGAGTAAAACCCTTTAAAGACCTACTCTCTCAAGTCTATTAAAGGTGGAGGCACACTTTTCAAGTTTGGTCGCTTCGATTAAAGTTAAGACTATTTTCAAAATCTTGGAAAACGACAAGACAAGTCAACATCAATCCTTACCAAGAATCTTGAGAATATCTAGACTTCACACCTATCCACTTGGCGTGATCGGAAGGACAACTCAACATAATGCTTCATTATTGAGTATCCTTGATCTAACCTCCGTGAGTATAAGTAGAGCTCCTTCTTCATTCAAATCTCTACTATGACAAAACTCACAAACGCCTATAGATTACACTAGTTACAAATCGATGATTCAAAATCTCACAAATGTTACTAAATCCAAGTCCTAAGATTGGATCAAGTCAATTCCTCAACAACTGGGTATGATTTCTTCACAATCATTCAGAGTTGTTTCGATTTTATTTCATTACTTCACAAAGCTGATCTAAATTTCTCTCAAAAATATATTTTCAATATCATACATAAGCTGTGAAAATCATTTCCAAAATCTTTTCAATACACAGTTTCCAAACATGAGAGAAATTGCATCAAGTCTTGTATATCGAAATCATTAATTATGGTTCCACATCTTGTTGAGAAAACAATTGATAAAAGATCTTCTTTTGTCTCGTCCGATAATCATAGAAGTTTGCCATCAAGCATGATTTATATGGCGCAAACCATGATTGTCGAACACTTAAGAACTCTTTTAGTCAATTAGTTTTAAAAGTAAGATAGAAAACCATCAATTAATGCCAAAAAAGTGATTTCATTCTCTCTTCTAACTTTTAGCTATCAATCTCATTGATACTCTAAAATGTCTACAGATGAATCACTGGGAAAATCAATTAGCACATACTCATTCCACTTTTGGAAGTCTGCTTGCATACTTGAACTTCACAGAAAAGATGCCAGAAAAGAAATGTCAAATGTTTGGAAAACATTTAATATATTGCCATGTGCAACAAGTCTTCGGTTATATGTAGGTATGCCGACCATCACCTCAAAGATGGCCGTCTGCGATAATTCAGTTCGCGAATTAAGTAGCTAATATGGAATTGACAAGATGACGAACGCTAACAACGACCATAAGTCCCTGTGAATATCAAAGGGGATTCATGGGCGAGACATCTTTGACGGCCATCCTTCGGTGCTCTCATAATGACCCGAAGAAGTGAAGATGTTCGCCTCCCGAGAGTTGGAGGAGATCAAAAGAACACGGCCATCTTCTTATCATCCAACTCCTTCTAAATCCTTGACCGATGACTCCTCATCTAATGTCTAGGATTAGGACCTATAGGACACAAATTTGTAACATGTATTTCTTTCGTAAATTGAATCATTATGTATCTTTCTCATGTAATCTGCAGTTCTCAAAAATCAGCTTGTATTGTTCTTGTAATCACCGATCCTTGCAACACACCGTAAAACTACTTGGATTATTGAATACAAGCTCTGCAACTTTTTCTCATGCTTATCTACTTGTCGCATTCCTTTGATAGCATGAACTAATGTGTTAAGTGTGTTGATCAAACTTATTATTCTTTATTATCTCCATTTTATTCGGTGATTAAAAGAATTGTTCTTAATGAAATGATCACTCTACCGAGACACAAACTCTGTGACATCCCATCAAGAAACCATTCTTGAACAATCTGCTACATCAAGTTATGGTCTTCTACTACTGCTTAACTTTCATCCTTAGACACCATGATAATTGCCTTTCAGAATTTAATCTTTTCACAATGAGTAAATTCAAGTTCTGCCAAAACCTATAGTCTCTTAACAAATAGGCAGATAGTTTCATGACCTTCATGTCAACCTATCAAGGAATCGCTATTACTCAATCTCTATCCTTCATGATTAAAAGGTCAAGATTATTAGTAAATCTGCTTTGAACAACGGTATGCTAAATCGAACCTTTCAAGACAATTCAACAAAGACTTTGTGTTCTTAGTTACGACAACTACAAAATCTTGTGTACCTTATGAGATTGTAGTTATAAAGGCTTGATTAGTTGTTCCCATTATAATGGCTCAACAGCTAATTGGTATACAGATTGAATTCAAAACACTCTGCTACACCTTATCATGTGATTCTTTGTCAAAAAGGATGTAGTTAAAAATCTCTAGTAACTCGACCTATCCTCAAGATAGTCGACATTCAAGAATTCTTGGGAAGACTAATATTTTCAAATATTAAGTCCTTCCTCAGAGTGAACACCGATATGACCCCTCTGTATATAGGCTACGTCTCACTCTCTTGAGAACAATTCTCTCTGCAGATCTCTTCTTTTGATGTAGATGACCTAGATCGTTGGACGAAAGAAGAACGGACATCACTTCGTGTACACATTCAATATCTCACATACTTGGTCTATTTAATATTCTTACTAAGCTTTATTAATCTTAAATAGATTGATGTCCATTATAAATAGAGTCTATTCAATTGGTATCAGCTGTCCTTACCTTAGCTGATATTAATCACACTACCAATAATAGACATAACAATTGATATCAGCAGTTCCTACTTTAGCAAATACCTAATACAACCTGCTGATAGTGTCTTCATTCATTAAAAGACTCATCAAATCTCTCAAAATTGGTATCGAGACTTCAAGATTGGTATCGGACAATCTTAAGACACATTCATCTAAAAACTTCCACATATGTGTCATGTACAAGCCGTGCCATATGGCTTGGTCAAGTTATTTTGTCCCCAATTCGTCCTTAAACAACCAATGCTGTTCTATTTTTGATTAATTTACTCAAACAATTCGCTTGAAGTAAAATAACAGCTCATATTATTTCTAGAAGCAGTTGTACCCATTAATACCACAATAAAGGCAATTAAATTAATCTGATTATATTTTTAAAACTTTCTGTTTGAAAATAATATTAATATCTTCTAGACTGCCTATGTACTAGCCATAATTACACTAAGCATGATGACATAATACCAAATCGACTATCATTACTATGTCATTAAATGCACTCACTTCTTTAAGCCCCCAAAATGTCTTTTCCCATTCCTCTAATCAAGAAACCCTTTCATCTTCTCAAAAATTCAAAAAGTTGTATAAAATTTGTATCGAGTCTCCAACAACGACACGACTTGCGTACCTCAAAATTTCTCCACCAATAGAGTCATTTGCATCATGTGTTCACCAAATCTGCCTTGATCCTCCTCATCGACCCATTTCCCACACCGAATGGCGTCATCGTATGATGGTCCTTCTTGCCACTCCTCTTCCTCAAGTGATTCAACGACCTCGTCGAATCTCTCGTCGTGTAAGGAATCGTCTTCGAGACCCGAGAACAATGTATCCAATTTCATCCCTTGGATTCTCACAAGAGACATACCGCTACCTCTCCCTCCCATCGCCTCAAATGCTCACCTTGAGCAACCCTCATCTCGGAGGAGCTTCAACCGACAAACGCCCATTCTGCGTCAAATTCACGGTCAATGTTCCCTTCGATTAGAATCGCAGACCTTCATCCTTTAACTCTACCTCATTAGGATGACTAGCTAGGTCTATGGTTTATCAAACTAATCCTCTTTTGTTTTATTATGATAAATAGGTAACGTGTTTAATTTTGTGAACATCGTTTATCTACATTTGCCATTTTCTTTTGAGTTAAGTATTCAAAATTTGTCTGGTACATACTCGTTCATGCCTGCGGTTTACTTTCTTGATGAACTTCAGCAATACCTCGTAGGCGATCTTACATCTCATGTTTTAGATGTATATCTCATGCATCCAACAAAAGTCGCATAAGACTCAACCATACTTGCTGTTTTGACTTGATATACCTTAAGGAGGAGACTATTTTGAATGCTTTACTACTCACCAATTGGTATCACTAATTAAACACTTACCCTATTTGCCACTCCTATTACAAAATAAAGCTTGTCACACTACATTCTTGTAAAATCTTCTTACAAGAAATGGAAACACAATTCCTCACCTCGATATCCTATTACGTAAGTCCTATACATGAAAAGCGTGCATTATACGCTATTCGCACACTAAGAATCTGCAAATATGACGAGGACTGTATTTACTCGATACGGTCTATATTCTCTGCAGTACATCTAGCTAAATCAATTCGGCATTTCTCAAATGACAGTGTCTAACAAAACCAAACTTCTGCTCTCTACCGTCACAACTCATAATTCATTTGATCACTATCAATCTTTCTTTAACTTGTGACCATTAAGGAGGAGAGATTATAATAAGGAAGTAATGGCCCCAAGTGATTATGAAATTATAATAAGGAAGTAATGGCCCCAAGTGATTATGAAGGAAGTTAGGCCTCAAGAAATTATAGTAGGATTAACACTATTGAGAACAATATTCATTAAGGAGGAGAGATTGTGAAGTTGTAATGCCCCCCAAAGTGTGAACTATTAAGGAGGAGAGATAGACAACTTGTAAGGAGGAGAGATAGACAACTTGTAAGATTGTGTATCTACCCCACACAAAATACTATATGCCTATTATAATACCGACTAGATGAAGATGCTTAATCAATTCGATTAAGAACTAGATAACAAGTTACTTATACTTTCTACTTCTTGCTTGAGCAACATTCTTGATCATCCGATGCAAGAAACACACTCTTAAGGCAATATTATCATTTGCCTAACAATCATTTCGATTATTGCTTTGTATTTTCTCTTTCATTTATTGAGTCGTAAATACTTAGCAAATAGGTGACTATACATACGCTATCGCTTGTAAGTTCAACCTAGGGCATGCCTTGATATAAACCGAATATTCGGTAGTGGCATGTTATTACTAAGGATTGAACAAGCGCTTTAAAGAGCTATATGTATAAGTCAATTGTAGTAATGGTCCCAAGCAAATAGGAGGAGATTGTTAGGAATATGCACGTAAATCAGGTGATATATATGTATGCATATTCCAACACGGTGATTTGCTTGTTCCCATTACAACGCATGTTTCACAAGTGGCTAAAAGGGCTGCGTGCGGTTAGCGTGGCAACTTGTTGAAACAATGCATAGGTCACTAGACTAGGAAGTCTTTGTACATATCCGAGTCTTTGTCCTACCGAGAATGATGACAAACCCTCATATGAATCAAGCTCTTCAAATTGCCGGTGACGTGATCATCGGCGGATGTCTCACTAGCGACATTTCCCTTCGCTATGATGCCTAAATAGCCATCTCTACATCGCCAGTTCTATATCGGCAGATTCTCGTATCCGCCAAAGCACTTCATCGAGCAAGCTGAGAAGCTATTTATTCAAGAGGAACATCGTGACCATCGCGGTTTCTACATCGCGGTTCTATAATGGCGGATCTCGAATCGGCCAAATCCCTCATCGAACAAGCTGCGAGAAACCGTAAGATCACGAGATACATCGGTCGTTACTCAACGCACTTCAAGCCAAAATAGATCCGTTACAAGATGCGTCGACAAATCCAAGATACGCATCGATGTCTGCTTCACGATTATCCAATGGACATTTCCTCTTCGAACGTGTTCGCGGTCTTCAAAGCTTCATTTCGAAAAGGCCAAGCACGGGCGTTGCACTCCGATCAAAGCTATGATACGTCCAAATCGGTCGGTGCATCGAGCTAAGCTCGACATGTCCAACTATGTCCGGCGTGTCACGGACTATCTTGAAGACTTAAACCTAAGCGAAGGTCTTTGCCCAACAAATCCAAAGATGTACTCGCTACATTATGAGATTCGATCACCAACGGGCATAAACCTATTCAATACACCAACGGTCACCTCTTCTTCTCCGGCTATATAAGAAGACTCTCATCCTCATTTCCAAAAAGCACAAGAGAGAGAGCACAAGCACTAGAACACACAACCGTGTATGCTTATGCTTGAGAAAGGTTGTGGTATTGATCTTCATTTCTTCAATCCGAACCACTCCTTTAGAGTGAGAAATCACAAGTGTAAGAACAAACACTTTGTGAGAGAGAGAGAGAAGAAAATCCAAAGGCGAGAAGCTTCGCTTGATCAACAACCTTGTTGTTGATTTGAGTTCTTCTTCCTTCGAAGAACTCAGTCTCTTCAGTGGCCTCAACTTCATCATCCAGTAAAGAGACCAAGTATCTTACAGATCGTTGAAGCCAGATCAAGCTTGAAGATGTCCGATGAAGAGCGGAACTTACATGTCCAGATTGCATTCATATCGGCACTTATACTACATTATAAGTCGTGTCGATTGTGCAATAAGGTGTCATCATTTTTGGTCGAGTGCTTAGCACTCGGTTGTTCAAATACTTGTTATTTGAACAACTCCTAATATTCCTTCTCACAACAAATATATCGAGTTGAAACTACGGAAGATGTCTTAATAAATATTAAGTACATCTTCTAATGTATTCGATATATTTGATTTCGCTTTCTTCATTTCTCCTTCTTTTTCCTAAGGAGATTGCTAGGTTAGAGAGTCTAGGTTGATGTACTAAGCATGTTTGCTGTGAGCAAACCTCTGTGAATTTTAATATAATATATATGTTTGTTACATTCAGCCTTGATTTCTCTTTCTTGTGTAATTTGCTTTATCATGTGCAATCTGTTTAAGGAAAGTAAATGATGCATCTAATACAGATTATAGTCAACTGTTAAGTTCTCTTTCATATCAAATCTTTACGTTACTTTAATCTAAATTGTTAAACTTATCTTTGTTTATTCTTCCATTGCTCAAACTCATTCTCATCGCTAAGTTTAACAAACTTCTTCCGTCTGCACATTCTACGTCTGCGATCAAGGACGTCCGATGTCTCTATCTTCGGCTAAGCGATCGAATGAGGAAGATGACCTATGTGTAGTAATCATTTCATCTACTCTTCAATTTAAATGTTAAAATTGGATGAAATTTTTATTACACAAAGTATAGGCTATTCACCCCCCCCTCTAGCCTATACACTGAGCAACCCTCGGACCTAACAACAGGTTATTATGCATTATTGTCTGATGATATGTATGAGCATATTAGTTCAGCAGACATGAGCACAGGTCATTAGAAAGCAAATAGCTAACCTGTTTTGTGTATGCATGAGAGAGGGTCTTTATCAACTCCTTTGGACTTATCAGATTTTCACTTCATAGTTATAAAGTCCAGCGGTGAGGATTTTGACCTTGAGTGAGTGAAGGACATGAGTGGATTCTCATGAGTGATCAGCAGTCCTTCATGAATCAGCAGCCATGTTACTATCTGCCGATGGAGAGAGGTGTTGCATGTTTGACCTTTTCTGTCATATGAGTTCCTGCCTAAAGTACTCATAGAGAAAATTAGCAACATTTATGAGCTAAAAATAGCTCTAGTAATCCAATAATACAAATGAGACTTAATAAGCATGACAAAAGAATAATTATTCAAAATACGACTTATAAGTGTAACCCAAAGTGTTAAGAGATTAGGAGTGGGGTTACTTCCTCATTAAACTCTTTGAACGCGTCTGCTCATAGTTGTTGAAGCACCAGTTCTAATATTGAGCATAGGTTCTTTGAGTGTATTCTTACTCGGCTGAGGCTTTTCATTGAAGGGAGACGAATTCATCATTGATGCCCTTAGGCCAAGAACTTACAATCTCAGTGATTTTGGAGATGACATATCTTTGATTTCCTTTGAATTTCCTTTGAAACTCTTCTTATTTCCTCTGCTCTAAACTTTTATAAAAAGTTTTCTTGAGAAGGTGTTGGATTGGAACAATCGTTAGCCTTATGTCAAGAGAGCATGTTTTTGGAAGTGATTCTAAGTAATTCATCTATCAAATATGAGTTTAACCCATTTGCTAAAGAAGATACCAAGATTTAAGGATAGATTTATGAAACATGCATAATCCTTAGCAAGTCAACCTCCACTATAATACTTCTCTTCACAATATCAATGTAATTCTGATATATGATAGAGTTTCTTATAGTGATCACATTGTCATCACAATACTCTTTCTCACATGTTTTTGAAAACAAAATTTATTTCGATTTGAAGATGGTTTTCAAAAGGCTTTCGGGTTTCTCAGTCAAAAGGTTTTTGTGAATAAAGGATTTTGAAAAGACTCCTTTTGACTATGCATCTAATCTGAGCAGCAGGATCTAAAATCTCAGGTTGTTAAGCCTGAAATAAAGTTTACAGAGTACCAGCTCTGATACCAATTGTTAGGTCCAAGGGTTGCTCAGAGTATAGGCTAGAGGGGGGGTGAATAGCCTATACATGATGTATTAAAAATTTCATCCAATTTTAATATTTAAATTAAAGAGTTGATGAAATGATTAATACAGATATGTTATCTTCCTCATTCTGACTGATTAGCTGAAGATAGAGTGATCGGACATCTTAGATCAGCAGATGTAGATCATGGACATCTAGGATCAGCAGATATGAAACATGCGGTTGGAAGATATATGTTGAACTTAGCTGATGAGAATAAGATTTGGCAGCGGAAGAATAAACAGCATAAGTCAAACACTTTAGATTAAAGTAACTGTAAGAATTTGATATGAAAGAGAGCTTAACAGTTGACTATAATCTGTATTGGATGCATCATTTACTTTCCTTAAACAGATTGCACATGATAAGGCAAATTATACAAGAAAGAGAAATCAAGGCTGAATGTAACATATATATATATATATATATATATATATTATATTAAAATTCAGCAGAGGTTTGCTCAAAGGCAGACATGCTTAGTACATCAACCTAGACTCTCTATCCTAGCAATCTCCTTAGGAAAAAGAAGGAGAAATGAAGAAAGCGAAATCAAATATATCGAAAATACATTAGAAGATGTACTTAATATTTATTAAGTTATCTTCCTGTAGTTTCAACTCGATATATTTGTTGTGAGAAGAGAATATTAGGAGTTGTTCAAATGGCAAGAATTTGAACAACTGAGTGCTAAGCACTCGACCAAATATGATGACACCTTATTGCACAATCGACACAGCTTATAATGTAGTATAAGTCTGCCGATATGAATGCAATCTGGACATGTAAGTTCTGGCTCTTCATCGGACATCTTCAAGCTTGATCTGGCTTCAACGATCGTAAGATACTTGGTCTCTTTTTGGATGATGGAGTTGAGGCCCGAAGAGACCGAGTTCTTCGAAGGAAGAAGAACTCAAATCAACAACAAGGTTGTTGATCAGCGAGCTTCTCTTTTGGATTCTCTTTTCTCTCTCTTTCACAAAGTGTTTGTTCTTACACTTGTGATTTCTCACTCTGAAGGAGTGGTTCTGGATTGAAGAAATGAAGATCAATACCACAACCTTTCTTAAGCATAAGCATACACTTGTTGCTTGTGTTTCCTTGTGCTTGTGCTCTCTCTACTTGGAAATGAGGATGAGAGTCTTCTTATATAGCTGGAGAAGAAGAGATGACCGTTGGTGTATTGAATAGGTTTTAAGCCCGTTGGAGATCTGAATCTCGTGATGTAGCAGAGTACATCTTTGGATTTGTTGGGCAAAGACCTTCAGTTAGGTTTAAGTCTTGAAGATGGTCCGTGACACAGCCGGACGAGTTGGACGTGTCGAGCTTGGCTGGATGCGATCGGCGATTTTGGACGTATCATAGCTTTGGAGGTGCGGCGTCACGTGCTTGGCCTTTTGAAATGAAGCTTTGAAGACCGCGAACATTCGAAGAGGAAATGTCTATTGGATAAACGTGAAGGCGCAGACATCGATGCGTATCTTGGATTTGTCGACGATCTTGTAACGGATCTATTTTGGCTTGAAGTGCGTTGAGTAACGACCGATGTATCTCGTGATCTTACGGTTTCTGGCGGTTGTTCGATGAGGATTTGGCGATTCGAGATCTGCCATTATAGAACTGCTGATGTAGAAACGGTTGATGGTCACGATGTTCCTCTTGAGTAAATAGCTTCTCTGCAGTTGCTCTGATGAAGTGCTTTGGCGGATACGAGAATCTGCCGATATAGAGCTGGCGATGTAGAGATGGCTATTTAGGCGTCATAGGCGAAGGAAATGTCGCTAGTGAGACATCGCCGATGGTCACGTCGGTGGCAATTTGAAGAGCTTAATTCATATGAAGGTTTGTCATCATTCTGGTAGGACAAAGACTCGGATATGTACAAAGACTTCCTAGTCTAATGACCTATGCATTGTTTCAACAAGCTGCCACACTAACCGGTACGCAGCCCTTTTAGCCACTTGTGAAACATGAGTTGTAATGGGAACAAGCAAATCACTGTGTTGGAATATGCATACATATATATCAGCTGATTTACAGGCATATTCCTAACAAATGGCTAAACTAACGTCCGTCTTAAAAATGGGCTCAGCTGTATCATAACTAATGTATGGTGGCCCAAAGTGTAGTTTTAAAATTTGAGTGGCTGAACTACAATTTTGCGAAAAGTTTGGTGGCTCAGATGTATTTTTCCAACATTTTAAAGTAGCTTTAAATAGGTATACCTTCAAAAATAAAAAAAAACTACACTGTAATTTTATATTTTTTTGAAATGAGACTATTTTTTAAAGTAAACTAATGGAACGAGGGCAGTAACAGCTAATGGTAATTTGTTACTTGGTTTATATGAGTCCGTGAAAGCAAGTACTCTATTTCATCCTGATTAAATGACATAATTTTTTATTAAACACTTATTTAAATACAAATAATATATATTTATTAATTTGGAGTTTCATTTTAATTCTACTACTAAAATTGCATTAATTAATTTAAGAAAAATGCACCAAATTTCATTCTACACCCCTGATTAAAATGATCAAAATAACTCTCACGTGACATGTACATGTCAACTTCTGTTAATTTTTTTAACGTCCATCCTGGCTATGGGGAAAACTAGGACAAATGACAACATTGGATACGGTAATGAGACAAAATGGGCTATGGGTAGCAAACTAGGATTTGGTGGATACTTTGGGGGAATAGTAATTTAGCCAACTTATTATTATTAGGTATAGTTACTAGTTAATGACCTAGAAATGAAAAATCATCTCATTCCAAAATTCAAGCTTACTTGGAAGAATTAAGAGAAATTCAAAGAAAGGTGAGGTGTTATAATGTAAAACACCCTCACCAACTTTAATATATATATATATATATATATATTTCTTTTAATACCCTCAAAGTATCATAAGAAGTACTAAAACAATGGGTTGCTCTTTTTTTTTTTTTTTTTCATTTCACAATTAATAAGTGTAGGGTTAATTACACCACTAGTCCCTCGACTATGGGCTATTCTATCAGTAGTTCCTTAACAAATTTTTTTCAAATTTCAATCCCTAGAATACCAAAAGTAGACACGCTTAGTCCTTTTGGTGAATGCTGTTAATAAAATCTCAGTTAAGTCCCCATGTGCCTCGCATGTGCAATTAGTTAAAGGCATGAATGTAATTTCAAGGCCACCCTTTCATTAAAATCTGTTACAATTTGTCATTGAGTGGGGTTATACTGTAATTTCACAAATTTTATTAAACCCAACAGTCCAGCACATTTCTTTTCTTCCCCTTTGCTGGCGAGTGGCGACCAGAAAAGTTTCAGTTGAAAGGAGAAGTTCAATATCCAAACCCAGATTATTCAATTCCGAATCGAAAAATATAGGACTCAACCCGAATTAAAAACATGATCCAAAAGTAATTTTTGTTTGGCCCTTGCTCCGATTCCTGGCCTCCATGCCGCGCCGATTAACGCCTCCGACCTCCGCACCTCGCTCATATCTGTTTCCGTCCCTTTCTTGTTGAAGGAATTGGTTTGCTACTTGTAAACTAGGTCGCCGCTTGGGCTGATTTCTTGGTTGTTTGAGAAATCAATTATCGTGCTAGACGATTCTCCTGGAAGTACAACCAAATCAAAGATTTCTTATACTCCCTCATCCTTAAATTACCTCATGCATTAGAATCTAACTCAGATCCATGAACCAAGAACAAGTAGTAACAACCACACTGTAATATTTCTCAAACCAAGCCCGAATCCAGAAATGGGGAGGAGGAGGATCAGGATTGCCACGGCGAAGATTATCGATGAGATCAGTCAGCTCCTTGCGATATGATTCTCTACCAAACATGAAGCCGTAAGAAAAGGAAATAGCGGAGAAGACGCCGGCGATGGCGACCGTTTGGAGGAGAGTGAAGGCCTTCAGCGCCATTGCATATGTGTAAGAGATTTTATTAAGCGCCATTATAAATTTGTCTCCGTGAGTTTAAGACGAGCGATTGGATCAAGGGCTTTAGGGAGAGAATGTAACACCCGCCTCATTTGCATCATTCATATCATCTATGTCACATGTATATCTTGCATATCTCATGTCATTCAAATGTCCTTCACGTTCATGTTTAATTCCATGTGTTTCGTATGCCATAATATTATTGTTTAATTCTTGAAATTGATCGTGGTTGTAATGCGTTGAATTTCTAGCCTTGTTATCAGCCTTTTCGAGAGCATTTCTCGAGTATTTTGACCTTTCCATAGACTTAGAATCACTTTGGGGTCATTCAAAATCCTTTTGGGAGCGTTTCGGAGCATTTTCGGAGAGATCGAGGCTTCTAGGGACTGAGCGGCCGCCCAGGCGCTCGCCCAAATTCCAGAAAACATCACCCTAGAAATCTTGAGGCTGAGCAGCCGCCCAAGCGGCCCCCTAAGCGGCCGCCCTATGCCCAGCCCTGTTACCCGATAAAATCTTATCTTTATCTAACTTAAAATTGTGATTGGTTCTTGGCTTCCCACGTCACTAGGCCGGATTTTCCACCCTTGGCAGCCACTTATAAGCCTTTAGAGAGTCCTAAAGACTCCCATTTCATATCCTTAGGTCATACAACTTAGAGAGAGAGCCTAGAGAGAGTTGAGAGATAGTTTGTGGAGTAATCTTGCCACAACTTGATCATTCGGTGTCGAAATCGCGATCCGTCTTCGCCAGAGTGGAGGGTACGACTAGGGGATCATTTTTAACTGGACAAAATCTTTGATCCGTGGTGGAATATTTGGTGTTCATCTCCACCCACATTTTTAGAGAAAGAACTCAAGATTTCTCCAAGTTTCAAGCTAGGAAGTTGGAGATTCAACCTTGGAAAGCCTTAGAGACTTGAGGAGACTTCACCTTCGGTTTGATTTCTTCCTCCTTGGTTTATATCTTCAAGAGGTAAGCTATTACCCCATTTTCTTTTTGATTAATGTCTCATTTGACATCTTACACTTCTATTATATGAAGTTATTATGCTTGAGTTGTGAATGTGTTGGGGGTGCCATGAAATATCATTATGGACTTGGTATATGTTGATAATAAATGTTCTATCATGATGGGTATTTGAGATTGGGCATTAATGTGCTAGGTTTAAAGTGCAAGACCACCTTCGTAACTCGACATCATTAGAGACTAAAAATGACTCGAACGGAGTCGGTTAGGACTTAATAATGAATGTGACCATGTGTGTGTTTTGTGATCCCTTGAGGATTTGAGTTACCTGTAGGTTATCGGTTACACGATATACGATTAATGGTATTGTGTTATTCTTCGGAAGTATTGTTGATTAAATGGTTATGGGTGGTAGATTCACTTGACCTACATGAGCATGTTGTCGTTGTACTCCCTACTTTGGAGGATAACACGTTTTTATTAAATGTTGAGTAAACATCTACTTGAGCATTTTGATTGGTTATGATTATGTGTCGAGTAAACATCTACTTGAACATTTGTTAAGTCTATGGCATATTTGTTGGAGGTGTATTGACACTCGATTATTGCGTGAGTCAGGGCTACGTAATAGCCGAAGGCCAATACACTGGGCCTTGCCCTACCGTTGGCCACGGTAGGGGTTATAGCGCTAAGTGTTGTACGAAATAAACACGACCTTGGTAAGCTATACCGTGATTGTTTCTCGGGTCGTGGGGACCGAGTCTTCACGTCGACGTGAATAGGAAAACGGTTCACTATGATACTTGGTTATGAGTTTGATGATCGAGAACGACATCAACGGTTTCTACATTAGTATTTTTGGTTAGTTAGTTAGAAATTTGTATGTCGGAGGTGTACCTCGACGGTATCCTTTTATATGTGTTTACATATCGCTCCTACGTGAGATGCATGCTATGTGTTATGTGTTTCTATGAGATACTTGTTACTTATGATGCTTTGAGATTTATCCTGTTATGACAAACATTGTTATGCATGATTCTTATCAAGGTTCACATCTCGCATGCCATATTGTTGCATCAGTAGCTTATTAAGTTTTAAACTCACCCCGTCCATTGTTTATTTGTTTTCCTTAGATCCCGAACCGGCAAGAAACCCTCAGTGATCTAGCGTTGTCGTCGGAGAGCTTGACAGTCGTTCTTTTAGGTAGTTACTCCTCGAGCCTCTGTACTTTTCTTTTGGTGAGGACGAGGGTATACTTGTTAACTAAACAATGTAAAGTTGGATAGATGTCCCACACTTGTTATTGGTTAATATTCTTTTGTAGTTGCCGACATGATTGTCAGGCCTTGTATATACTGTTAACACTTATTCCGCGCACTCTGTTATGAATATATGTTTATCCCGGGCTCTCTAACTCGTGGGTTTGTTGGCTAGCTAATGTGTTTTTCTCTAGCTCGATATTTTACCGTGAAGTTTTGTTTTGCCTTTAAAAAAAATCATACACTTGCATTACAGGATTTTTGCACGAAAAGGATTTTTGAATTATGCATTTTTTGTTCTCGTCTCACGCGCCGGACGGAGTTTCATATAGGATCTCGGGTCGGGTTGTGACAGAGAATCTTCACCCATGTTCCGAGAATCTACAATAGCTTGGCGATCCCATTTTCTTTTTCGGCCCTAAGCTAGACCATATTCAATTGATTAGCTCAAAAATCAGAGATTGTGCAGGTGGTGGTGGTTGATGGGGGCTAGGATGGTAGAAGGGGATGAAGATGTTGGGGGTGGGGTGGGGAGGGGGGAGGTCTGTAGGAAGGGGATGAAGATGCGCGTGTGTGTGTGTGTGTGTGTGTGTGTGGGGTGGGGGGGGAGGAGAGAGAGAAAAAAAAGAATAAATTGTTTAAAGTATTACAAAAAATCTTGCACGTGAAATTTCATAAATGTCCTTAACCAAAGTCACGTGTTTGGCAAATGACAGACTTAACAGAAAAATACTAACGACATCTAATAAAAGGACTAAGCGTGTCTAATTTTGGTGTAATTAACCTATAAGTGATGAAAAAATTCATAGTCGAGGAACTACTGGTATAATTAACCCATAAGTGTATTATGGGCTTGAGGGTCTTGCCCACTTAACACCAATTGATTTTACGATGGAACCTTCAATGCAGTCATATTTGATCGGGCAAGTTCGCACACTCGGCCTTCTCTCTACTACTCTTACCTGATCTAATTCTCGTTAAATAGAGAATATGTTACAAAAATTTCCTTAACATTGAAAAAAGACACTTTTTAAAAATAATTTAAAATAAAATATGAAATACTTATTTTGAGACGGCTTACTGTAAGCTATTAAAGGAAATGTTCTTAAGAGGTGGCCCAGCGATAGAGTTGAGGCTTCTAAGATATTAGGTTCAATCTCTTCCCTCTTCCCCTTAAAACAAAAAAAAATAATAATAATAAAAATAAAAGAAAATGAAGGTTTTCATTGAGAACTTCTTGAAGCCAGCTTCTTGTATGGAATCAATTAATTTGTGTAAAAGGGTTAATTATAACAAACCCCCTATCCTACATTGGATTAACAGATCAACCCCCTGATCTAAAACACCTTATTATACTGACCCGGCAAACTAGAACTAACGTTGTTAACGAAAGTTGGCATTCAACCAATATATTACGTGTTCAATGCTACTTAATATTCTTCCCTGATTAAATACTACAGTAAATACTAAAACTAAATACAGAAATACTAAATACTCTTATTACTTCTTGCTTCCGACTGAGTTAACTCAGCGATCCCTAGGTTAATGGTTTGTTTTCCACTCCCAACCATCTCAGTATCTCACTTTCCACCGGCAAGAAACCATAACCAAGAAAAAAAAACCAGTAAAAAATTGCTAAAATCCAGGGTAGTTAGAAGTGTGTGTGTGTGTGTGTGTGTGGTGGGTGGGAGGGGGGTTTGCTATAACTTACCCTCACTTTTATTTATTTATTTATTTGAGAAAATAATTTACGCTTTTATTTTTTTAACTCGCATACGGTTAAAAAGAAACACCTCCTGCATTAAAACTGTGTAAGGAGAGCTTTAGGTTAAGTTTGTTTCTAGGAGAACAATTTCCAAAAAAAGATTTCTGAAAAACTATTTTCAAAAAATGAAACTTTTACTTTCAAGTGTTATATATATATATATATATATATATATATATATATATATATATTAAATGCTTCAAAATATATTTTTAAGTGTTTGTCAAATACGTTGAAAATGTGACGGAAAATAATTATAAATTTTTAAAAATTTATTTTTGTTAAAAGTTACTACCCCATATAAATTAAATAGTATATATAATAGATTAATAGAAACATACAATATCAAGTGTGTTTTATTCACATATAATTTTAAAAAATAAGAATAAAAACGTAACGGGTGTGCATAAGAGAGATGGGGGAAAGGTGGTGGTGTGGCACGCACGTAGGCTTGTGAGTTGTGGTGGGAGGACGGTGGCAGGTGAAGTTAGGGTGTTCGTTGGTTCAGTTTTTGGTTTGTTAGGTTTGTTCGGTTCGATTTTGAATTTTTATTTAATTTTAAAATTAAAAATTAAACTAAACTAAATAAAAAATTAAAAAGCCAAATCAAATTCGAATTCTATTTTTGATTTAGTTCGGTTTGATTTTCGGTTAAATTAAAATTTCAAAAGTTCAAAAAAATTATGGTTTCTTGAATATTGTAAATGCCCCTTCATTTATAAATATTTTAATCAAACCAAAAAAGTACAAATGAACCAAACAAATGTTAAAACTGCAGTCAAATTCAAATTTTAAGTATCTTAACATTGAAAAAACATCCAAAACAAAGATTAAAACTTCAACGCAATTACAAAATGTCCCTAAATATTATTTATATAACTAATAATAATTTGTATAATTTATTATTATTTATTAAATTTAGTTTTCGGTTTGAAAGGCAAAACCAAAAACCTTATTGAAATTCGGTTTAGCAAAAAAAATCAAACCAAAAACCAAATTTTAATTCGGGTTCGGTTTGTTCGGATCAAGTATTCGTTTTTTCGTTTTGATTTTCGGATGAAACCAAATATTAAACACCTCTAAGTGAAGAGAAGTCAGCAATTGAGTTGAAGCATACTATTTCAAACATTTTAGAGAGTCAGAAACTCTTGAAGCGTTACTTTGGAAAATAACTTACGAAGGAGCAACTCCGTTTTATTATTTTCCTTTTATATTGTTCATTTTTCAGTTGATCGTAAAAATGAAGACCACATTTTACTATCACTACCAAACACCCAAAATTTTACTTCCTCCGTCTCTAAATTATTATCTTCCTTTTATTTTCTGTCCGTTTTAAAATAATTGTCTTATTTGAAAATTTTCTTTTTTAGGATTATCACTTTTACCATTTTAACCTTATTTTTTCTCTACTTTAATTATGGATCACATACACATAGATATTAAAAAAGAAAATTATAATTATATTAATATTAATAATTAAATTAATTATTTTTTTTAATTTGTATGTCAAATTAAATAAGATAATAATTAAGGACGGAGAGAGTATTAAATAAACGAAGCCTTTGTCCTTATAATCTTATTCGAACCTAGGAAGTTTGTGATCACGCGCTATAGTGTGTGTTGTTCTTTCTGGATTCGACAACACATATGATCGGGAGGTAAAGTAAAGAAGTAAACCAGATCTGCTGATCGAGCCACCCTTCTTTCCATTTTTGTGAATGATACATGGCAACTTAAAAATCATTTTCACTTACTTATTATCATCTCTATTGATTGACTTTTTTGTCCAAAACTCTTCCTTGCATCTGGAAAAGTTCTCTTTGTAATGACTTATGTATCCTCGGGCCAAGTTGTCATTATTTCTTGTCCTTAAAAAAAGGAAATATTCCCTTCCTTCCTTAATTATTATCTTGTTTGACATGACACATGAATTAAGAAAAAATAATTTAAATAATTATTAATATTAATATAATGTATAATTTTCTTTAATTTTTATGTGTATGTAGCCCATAATTAAAGTAGAAAAAAAATAAGAATAAAATGATAAAAGTGATGTACTAAAAAGAAAAACTTTCAAACAAAATAATTATTTTAAAACATATAAAAAAAAGACAATAATTTAAAAACTGAGGGAGTATTCTTGACGGTGAGTAGTGTAGACGTTTGACATACAACAAGGATGTATTGCAAAGCTACATTGAAAAAATGGTCCTAAAGTAACGTCTAGATATAGCTCTTAAGGAAAAGTCAAAGGATTAAAAAAACATACTCCTCTATTCCAAAGTTATTGTCTTACTTAATCTGGTATACAGATAAAAAAAATAATTGACTTGATTATTAATATTGATATAATGCGTAGTTTTTTTTAATGCCCATGTGTCTGTGGCTCATAATTAAAGTAAGAAAAAAATAAGGCTTAAATGGTAAAAGTAATGTTTTAAAAGGGAGACAATTATTTAGGGACGGACACAAAATAAAAGTAAGACAATAATTTAAGGACGGAGAGAGTATAACATTAAATTTTTTGGCAAATAGTCGTTGCTACTTGATCACACAAAAAACTGTTCAGGTGACCGCGCAAAGTCCACGTGTACAGTTAGTTAATTGGTAGGATGTCCCGACTCGTAATAGACAAGTGTTGAAGGAACTCGTCTATCGGATAATACTTGAGTTGTCAAAGAAATCACCGTTAGGGGGCCGGACGTGGTCCAGCTAAAGCCTTCCAGTGAGAAAATAAGTATAATGTGAGAGAAATATGGTCTCCGCTCAGTCCTCAGGCTACTCTTAGGAGTAAATGCACTAGAAATTTTAAGAGATTTGGTAGTTAAAGAGTGATAAATAGAACTAAGCCAGAAATGATAGCAATCACTTTGTATTTATACCAGAGAAGTGCTTGTCTGGTGCAAGTAGGGTTGCCAGATGTCAGCTTAGGATTGGGCGAGGAAATGGTCATAAATGTCCATTTCTGTGCGTCATCATAGCCATTGATGAGCATTTATGGAAATGTGTTACCTTGTAAAGGAAGGCTTGCCTTTCCCTTGGAACATGTGCATATCTTCCTAGTGGTGCCTCTTGTCAGGAAGTAGGATCGCGACTAATAAGAAGCTCACCAGGGTCCCTGGGATGACGTCGAACAGGTAGATATTAAATGCAGCCGTAATCATTGACTTTCAACTGTTCCCAGGGTGAACGATCTCCGGGGTCAAAGTCAAGCAGCCGGGCTATGGCTTCTGCGAGACAAGGCGCTAAGGGGTGAGTGAATTGGCGGGCGGCCCGAGTTCGGGGGAAGCTCGGGGATTAAGACCCGTCGTGATGATACGACTCCCGAGTTCATGGGAAAGCTCGGACTGTCAGAAGAGGTCGCATAGTATGACGCTCGGGCTTGTGCTCGAATAAGAAGAGTAACCCGAGCTCCACGTCAGCATGCCACGTGTCCCACTACTTGCCACATTGTGGAGAGATATTTTGGTATTTTCAGTAGCCCCCGACTTCCCGAGGTTAGGATTTATCCTCTAAGTCGGGAATGGTAGCCTGTTGATGCCCAGGTATCACTTCGGAAAACGGGGGAGCAGGTTGTAGCTTCTGGAATACGCTTCGTTTCTTAGAATTTGTGCGATCCAATTAGCGTAATTTTTTTGGGAAGCGCATTAAATGCATGTCTCTTCACTTTTTAAATTTTAACCGTCATTTTGGCAAAAATGGTGTCGTGTTATGATTTAAGGTAAAAACACACTGTTAACCTGTTCTGATGTCGGGTCTGATTCTAGATCCGGGTTTGACTATGGACCCGGTTTGAAACGGTGTCGCTTTGGAAAGGTATAAATAGTTTTTTTACACTATTTTGTCTCCACTTTGCTAAAAACCCTAAATTTTCTCAAAAACCCTTCTGGCGAATTGCGATTTTCGGCGATATCTCTGCAGAACAATCTTTGATCTTTTCAACCTTTCCCACCGTTCTTTGCCACTTCTGCTCTATAGGTCATTATTATGAGCTCCTTTCCTGTTTTAGCAACTTTTTGGGACGTTTTAGCCCCTTGCTTCGTGCGTTTTTAGTCCTCTATTTTCTTCGGCGACCGCCATTGATACCGGTTCTAATTCCGGTGTCACGTGCCTTACAGGTTGTTTTCCATGGTTGACGTTAGCCACGATCTCCACCTGTCCTCTTATACCCAGTCTCTTCATCGCGTCATGTACTACCTCTGTCTTTCTGCACACTTCAAATTTTTTCCAAAGCCTTTCAAAGATGTTTGCGGGTAGGAGAGGAGTCAGTCTTAGATTCCTTCCCAAGTGCAGCTTTAACTCGGAGTCTTCCTCATCCTCAAGGTACTCCCCGAGTTGGGATGATGCGAGCCCCCGCCACCTTGCGAACCGGTAAACTTAATTGAATCCCCTTCTCAGTCTGTCTATGCCCACTCGTCCACGGGTTAGAATGTGTATAGACTAACTGAGGACCATTGGGAGGTCGTGGTATCGAGTGATGCTTAGGATATCTTAGCCCGATGGGGGGTCGATTTTACGGACAAATTGGTTCCCGATGAACCCCACTGCAGTCCCCCACTTCCCTTTTCCTCATCAATGGAAGTTTTAGAGGGTAGGAGGAAAATCATAACTGCCTTGATCTCTAAACACTTTGTAATGACCAGCTATTTGTAAAATCTCCACACTGAGCATATTTGTTGACTTTGTGAGGGAGCGGTTGCTGACTCGGGGTGAAAACTCTAAGGCTCAAGTTCCCACACAACCTTCAAACCATAGTTACCCAAGACCTCTGGGCAAGATGAGCGGGAATCTATCTCGGGTAGAATGGAATCTCCGAAGGATGCCCCTCAGACCCAGGGCAAGAAGAAGAATCAGGACCAGACCAGTCCGAGTGGCAGGCAGGTCGATGTGGCCGTGGTACCACGCAATTGGTGCAACAAGGTCGCATCTGTCGACCTCCAAGCTTGGGAGGATCTCCACCAATCCTCTGAATTTCGGGGTTACATTCCCGATGTGCGTCAGAAATGGATTCAAATGAAGTCCCTGCGTGGGAAAGTCGAGTTTTACCTAAACTTTTTTAACCTCGGGGGACTTCGTTTACCTCTCGATCCCTTTATCTGTGAGTTTTTCGAGCAAACCTCCTCCATGCCCCTTCATCTCTCACTAGGACTAGTGAGGACATTGGTGTGCTGCGCAGCTTGTACCCGGGTGCTCGAGTGTGAGCCCTCCCTCTCACTATTCTGCAACTACTTCCAGGTATGGCCCGTAAACCATTGCCTTCAGTGCAAAGCCCACAACCACGGGACCAAGTTATTTACCCCTTTCCTAGGGAAGATTGATAGCTGGGCGGATAAGATCCTTCTGGTTGAGTGTAATAAAGGGTGGAATTTTGGATTCCCACCGGTAAGCCACAGGGCGTCAAGCTCCTTAAAAAGCTTAGGGACTATGATGACCTGAAAAAACATGTGATGGAAGCCCTCATAAAGTTGATCGACGAGAAGGTTCGTCTCTACGAATGGAAAGCCATCCTCGAAGATGAGCGTTTTCTGTTTGTCACCGGGCTTTCCAAGAGAAGATTTAGTGGGGTAGAACTGAGGTGTTTTATTCTCACAGTGAACTCCGCGCTGGGTTGGTACAGGCATCAGAATGAGAAATTTTGCATCTAATGCAAGGAGTGTGCGGGAACCAAGGAGAGCCACTGCTTGCCTCTTCCCGAGGGTTGTATATTTTACCTCTTTAATCTTTTTTAAGTATTTCTTCCTCGCATTTTTTGTCAAGGTTTCTTTTGTGCAGATATGGTGAGCGCTGCCGATGCTTTTAGTGTGAAGAGGACTGCTGCTGCAGGGAAGCATAAGGACACCCAGAAGAGAGCTTACAACGCAGCCACGGGTGACAAGGCTGTACTCATTCCGACCAAGCCTATCGATACTGAGGAGGTGAGACGCAGAGCCTATCTCTATGGTCCTCCTAACTTCAAAGCAGGCATCTTTAGGGAGCGAGGCTAGAGCTCGCAAAAAGCAAAGGAAAGAGCCCATCCAAATCGAGGCATCACCCGAGCTTTCCCCCCTCTGACGATCAAAAAAATGGAATGAAGGAAAAGATAACTTCCTCTGAGGAGAGGACTAAAGCCAACTTGACCAGACTGGGGCCCAAGGAGATTAACGAGTTTGTCTTCAAGGCTATTCACACCTGTGAAGATTCTCCCCGGATGGAGAAACTCCTCCTGCAGCCGCATGACCATGTTTTCAAGTCCATAGCTTGCATGCTCACTAGTCGAGGTTTGTGCTTATCCATTGTCCCTCTAACCATCCTTAGCATAAGTATTAATCTCTTTTCTTGTTCATAGATGTCCCACTATGCCAAGTACTATGACATTTGACTAGATGAAGTGGACAAATTAAAGTCTGAGCTGCTGTAGCAGGTCAATAATAATGGGGCCGAACTATCTAAACTCCGGGCCCAATTGAAGGCCAAGGATCCAGAGCTCGTCAATACAAAGGTCACCTTGTCTACTATGGTGACTGCCACGTCGCAGGCTAAAGAGGCATTAGACCACATCAAGGCTGAGAAGAAAGAGCTCAAGGACACCCTTCTCCAGAAAAATGTAAAGCTCGAGTCCACTATCAAGGCCTTAGATGAGAAACTGGATAAGCTCAATGCAGACTATGCCGACCTCCAAGTAACCTTTCAGGACCCCAACCATGAGGCATACATCATTGCTCGATACAAAGCCTCCGATTTCTTTGTTTCTGATGTGTCGTTGTGGATGATAAAAGGGCAATACCAGATTCTACGAGCTACAGCTGGTGATGGGACGACAATTGACAAGCTCTTCGAGTGGGGAACCTTTAATCCTTTTAATGAATTGAATATAAAAGGAGTCGAGCTCGTGCTATACGACGAAGAGGATCGTCTGGCCATTGACGTGGCGGACAAAAAAATGGGAAAACCCGCTTAGGACCACCTTGCTGCCCTCCAACAGAATGTGGAGACATTGGTTGAAGTTTGTTTAGATCAAATTCCATTGGAGACCGAGGGAGGTGGTGGAAAGGTGAACCCGAAAGATATCGAGCTCGGGCATTTTGTAGACTAGCTTTTAACGGAGACTGAAGGTTCAATCACTAATTGATGAGCTCAAGATTTCCATGAATTTTTCCTTTAATTTCCTTTTATTTTGTGCTATTTTAGAGTTAATTATGCTTAGAAATATTATTATTAGTGTATTTGTGCTTCAATGTAGGTTTTCAAGGAATTAACGAGCCTTCATGGAGTTTAGCACAAAGTTCGAGGCAATTTCAGGCTTTAAAGTTGAGCTAAAAATTATTTCGTCAAAGTCCGTCAAGTGTTCCAAGGAAAAATGGACTAACGGAGGCTAATGGAGGACCAAAGTGAGAAGCCTGGAGGGGGAAGGACTTCGGCTCAGCATTCCAAAAGTCCAAGGGCACCTAAGCAATTCCCTATTCTTCTCATTAATGCGGTGTCATCACCAGAGAGAGCCACGTTGCCCTTACAGCTGCTTTTGACCCGCAACCTGGCTATTGGATCCTATTGGTCCAGCCCATTTTCGTCGGGTTCCTCCCATTTCCCTCTCACACACTGGCTCATTTAACCCATGGATGATCCGCACTCCACCACTCATCCTCCAGCCCATCAACCATCTTCCATGGACCAGCCAGCTCCCCATTTCACCTCACATTCCAACCCGCGTGCTCCCTTCTGGGCAGCCCTCTTTCCATCTGGATCAGCAGCTCCTTTTCTCCATTTTAGCCCCTGGAACTTTGAATTAATTTCCCATTTTGCCCCCTGGCTTCCTTGATACTCTTCTCTCTTCATTTAAATATCTCCAAGGCAGCCCCAAATGAGAGATCAAGCCCCTTACGGGCTGTAAAGCCCCTAGCAGATCCTCTTCCCTAAAATTCTCTCCACCCATTAAAGATTGATCACCTTAGAAGGTTTTGAGCTTCAAATCAAGGGCCAAGGAGGCTATTGCAAGTGATTTTAACCCCGGATCTTGGCATTACTCGTGGCTTTGTCGATTTAATTCTTCCAACCTATATTTTTTATATTTCTAGGGTTGAATGATTTTGTAATTTGTGGAATTGGCTTTGTGCTTAATGATTTCTGGAAAGCAATTATTTTTCTATATTGTTGTAGTGATTTAATTTAATCTCTCTCTCTCTCTCTCTCTCTCTATTTAGTATACAAGTATGCTAGGTTATTAATTTGTGGGCTTAATGCTTTTTATTAATTGGTCATTAATTAAATGATTTGAGAAATATTTGGATCCGCGAGAGATACCTTGCATTTTAGACCGAGGAAATTAATAGTTGGTGTTTTGTGACACACACTGATAGTCATGAGAGTACTTGTTTTGTCACGGGTTCAAACCACTTGTAGCCATTGCTAAGTAGGGGAGATTCGGGTTGCTATGGGTGAAAATCTGTAGTTACCCCCTTTTGTTGTCTCGATTAACAGCAGTTTTGTAGAAAAATAAAGAGATTATTTCTCTACCAATTATTACCTATTATCTTGGTTATTATTGTGTGCTCTTAATGCTTTCAATGGACTGGCTATCAATTAAATGATCACTAGAATTATAGGGTAAGATGCGAGAGTCCGTCCTATTAATTCTAAAAATCACAATAATTGTCTTTGTGACGCCAGACCGAGAGGTAACGAGCGTTCTTAGATAGTCATGGGGTGCTTGATCGATAATGTAGCTATTTTTTCCTTACTATAAGATACGAGAGCCCGTAGTGGGGATTGGTAGCTAGACTTGCTATAAGATGCAAGATCCCGTAGTGAATACTATCAACGTGCGCCCAACTACCAAGACTTGAGTTAAAGAAAAGTAGAGAGAGGATTAAATTAATCACGAGCTAGACTAGAAATATTGCATTCCTAAAATCCTATCTTTTAACTCTTGATTTGTTGTTGCCAAACCATTTTGCGACCATGTAAATATTAATTACTTTATTTTATTTTTAGTTTTTATTCTCAATTTATTTTCGCTCAAATATAATTAGTTAGCTCAATTTCGGTACTTAGTTGGAGTGAAAATTACGTACATTTCCTGTGGGATCAATAACTCGTACTTATGTACAATTTATTACTTGATACGGCAGGGTACTCTTGCCCTTGTTGCAATTTATTTTGCATATCACTAACTGAGCTGACAACGAGCGTGACATGCTTACCGCCGAGAATACTGCTGGCGTTATCGAGCTTGATGGTCAGGACCAACCTTAAGCGGGCCTGTGTGCCTTGTAATTTTTGCAAATTCTGGAACAAGTACTTTGATCGGGCTTGCGTGCCTTTGAATTCGTTGTAGTTATAAACAAGCTCTCACCATCCTCGAAAGCTCGGGTTTTGTTATATCATCTCGTTTCTTTAAGTATTTTATATAAATTTGCTTATCTCTTCAAGCTTTTTATACTTAGAATTTTGTCTCGATCATTATGATTGTTTTTACTTGTCGGAAGTTTGCATGACTTAGCAAGGAAAGAAATGGCCTTAGCGAGGTAGGGCACATTTAGTGACCTTAGCGAGGTAAGGTCCGTTTTATGACCTTAATGAGGTAAGGTGCATTTTATGACCTTAGCGAGGTAAGATGCATTTTATGGATTACTTTCGAGTGGCAACTACCGACCTCAAACAACAACTAGATTGCTCGCCTCAAGTGGCTACTACCGACCTTGAGTGGCGTTTAAGTAGGACCTCCATGCTCGGAATAACACATTCTGAGAAGATAAAGATTCAAGACTTTCACATATAAATTCTTCATTTCATTTCTCAAAAAATTACATCATTGATAATATTTCTTTAAGTGATCCGCGTGCCATGGGTACCTGAGGGGTGTCCCATCTTGTTAAGCTAATCTGTAGTTTCTTTCCTGGATTATGGTAGTAACTTGGTAAGGACCCTCCCAATTCGAGGACAACTTGTTCCTTTGTGTGCTTCTGCCCGTGGCCTCAATCTTTCCTAGTACCCAATCTCCAACTGCAAAGTTCCTAGGTTTAACCCTTTTGTCATGATGGCATTTCACGAGCTGCATATAGTCTACCATTCTGCACCGGGCTTCCAACGTTCTTTTTCTAGTAGGTTAAGGTCCAGCCCCCGAGCTTCATAGTTGGTCTTCTCGTTGAAATGAGATATACCCGTGCTATTGGGAGTGCCATTTCAACGGGTGTCATTGCCTCGGATCCATAAGCCATGGTGAAGGGAGTTTCACCTATAGGGCCCTGGATAGATGTTCTAACACTCCAAAGGACGGCTGGGAGCTCTTCTAGCCATCTTCTTTTTCTTTCATCTAAGCTTCTCTTGAGAGTATGCAGGATTTTCTTATTCTCAACCTCTGCTTAACTTTTGCCCTGTTGGTGGGCAACTGAGGACATCCAATGTTTTATATTCATATGCACGCAGCTCGTGGTAAATTTTGTAGAGAATTGGGTCCCATGGTCTGAGACGATGACCCGAGGTAGTTCAAATCTATACCAAATGAAGTTGTGCACAAAACTGACTGCCTTGACCTCAGCAATGCTAGTGAGAGGCTTGGCCTCTATCCACTTAGTGAAAAATTCAACAGCGACAATTAGGAACTTGCAACCTCCGCGAGCTTTAGGGAAGGGGCCAATGAGGTCGATTCCTATATGTTGAAAGGACAGGCTGCAATCACCGGTGTCTGAGGTACCAATGGTAGCCTGGGAACGTCGGAGAACCATTGACATTTATCACACTTCCACACATAGGTCTCAGTCTCCTTTCTCAAAGTTGGCTAATAGTAACCATGGAAGAGAACTTTGCAGCTAAAGTTCTTGCCCCGGATGTCCCCCACATACTCCTTCATGCACCTCGGTCAGGAGGTCCTCTCGTGGTCTCAAGTCGCACACACCTTGGGAGAGGTTTTGTGAAAGATCTTCGATACAATATTTCCGAGATCAATGTGTACCTCACAGCTCTCTTTCTTATTTGTCTTGTTTCGAGGCCTTCTCCAAAGGTAAAGTTTCGGGCTCGATGTACTCCTGAATTTCATCTATCCAATACCTCATCGTCACTGTGATTCGCATGACAGTTTCCCTGTCGACAAAAGGCGAATCAAGGAACTCTACACGGACATTCGGAGGCAAGTCTTTGAGTTCCATTGAAGCGACCTTGGATAGATAATCAGCTCGTGTATTGTTAGCCCTATTGATCTGTTCAATATCCCAGTATCCAAACTCAGCTAGCAACTATAACGACCCAACCCCAAAGCTCGGTCCGCCACGTATAGCCTACCCACTGACTCACTAAGCACCTGGGTCAACTGGCCCACTACAAGCCACCAAAAGTCCATGGATAGGTTGGTGCCCAGTGTTAGTGGGTGGCCACTTATAATGCACACACAAGTTGACATCTACCCAATGTGGAAAATCACAATCTCCCCCACTTGAATTTTTGACGTCCTCGTCAAGACCCAAAGGAGGCCTAAAGGATTGGCACCCCAGGCAATGTGTTCCAATATATTTTTGGCCAGGACCCGCTTTGATACCATTTATAACGACCCAAGCCCAAAGCCCGGTCCGTCACGCATAGCCCACGCACTGGCCCACTAAGCACCTAGGTCAACTAGTCTACCACAAACCACCAAAAAGTCTATGAATAGGTTGGTGCACAGTGGTAGTGGGTGGCCACTTATAAGGTATACACAAGTCCACATCTACCCAATGTGGAATATCACAGCAACTGCCTGGCAAGCTCACAATATTTGGACAAAGTGGGGGTGAATAACCCCATACTCCCCAAAAATTTGGTTTACGACGAGCTGGGAGTCGCTAAAGACAATAACATGCGTAACCCCCAGGTCTTGAGCTAATTATAAACCCGCAATCACGGCCTCATACTGTGGGCACCCCGATCCGCAGATCGTTTTGGGCCTTTTGTTCTAGACTCCCAAAAAAAAGTGATAAATGTGAATGACACATTTATATGAAAAACAGAATTGCCACCCTCGTTTATATATAAAACGAGAGAAAAACTGAGATTGTGGGTTCTGAGGCTAAGTTACGGTTTGGAAAGTTTTACGCACCCAACTCGCCCTTTCGGTCTCTTATGACTTGCATGCTTGAATTTATATGCTACGGGTTCATTTTACTATGTAACTGAAGAAAACGTATCACGGAGATTCATATCTCCGTTTACGTTATAAAATATATACATGCTTTATTTGTTACAAAAGAAATAAAATAAATATAATATACATTTATATTTAACGAAAATAACTAAAATGAAATTTTAGTTAAAAGTATCTATTATATATATATATATATATATATATATTACATATTTATCAATAGATACATATATATAACATCAATTACATAAATAATAACGGATGTTTCGAAGCTAAAATTTAACGGATATATTGCACATATTCACATCGAAACTAATTTATGTACTAATTTACAAATCATTCAAATTAATTAAATATCAAAATAAAGGGAAATAACGAGCCGAAGGATTTTACCTTCTGTCGTTTTACAGAATTCGGGCCAAGTTCTAGGTCGTTGATTTATATTTGATCAAGCTAGCTCGTAGCTTGATCGTTGTGCTCCCACTACTACCGATACGAGGAAAGGAAGACTTACGTTTTGATATTGGGTGTGTTCAAAGAACACTGTGTGTTTGCTATGTATGTGTGTGTGTGTGAAATTTACCCAGAGAGAGAATGGTTTATTTTCTCAGGCTGAGAAAGAGCAAGAGAGAGAGCATAGAGCTTTTCTTTTCTTTTCTTCTTTTCTTTTCTTTTCTATTTGCGAGTTGAGAGAGATTTGAGAGTTGTTCTGTTGTGTTCTCTGTCTGTTGAATGTCTTGAGAGAGAGGGGGTGAGCTTGTATTTATAGGAGGGAGTGAGAGAGATATTTATGTGTTACTCTCTGGCCCAAGCTTAGAGGAAGCTTCATTTGATCACCAAAGTCTTCAGCAGCTAGGCGGCTTGACTTGTGAGGCAAAGCTTGGTTTGGTGCGCAGCGCACCTAGAATGGTGCTCGCGCACCAAAGTCTGTTTTTGGTGTATCCACGCACCAGGCAAGGACACAGCGCACCAAAAGCCTAAATTTACGCTTGGAATCTTCATCTTTCATTTTTTATGCTTCAGGTCCTCCGTCAATTTTATTTAATCTTTGTGCCTTGAAGTTGTTCCTTTTGTGCTTTGACCCTGGAATTATTTTCTTTGCGCTTTGCACCCTTCAAGCTTTGTATCTTCAGTTTTGACTCTTTATGTTGATTTAACTGAAGTTGTTCTGTTTGTTGGACGTCGTTAGTCATGTTGGATATTTTGTTTCCTGAAATAATCATAGAAACAAGTGTTAGTCCATTTATAAATAAACAATTATTTAGAGGATAATTTGTATAATGTGGGGTACGAATTCTGGGTGTCTACACATACTTTACCTGATTATTAGATGCGGGAAATTAAAAGCGTAGTATTTTACGAAACTCATCCCCATTAGGATGTATAAAGGACAATCCTACTCTGCTTCCTAAGCTGCTCATGGAACCATCCACAAATAACTGCCAGTAGTACCCGGTCTATGAGTTTGGGAGCTAAACCGAATAGTTTTAGTGGTTGGGGTGGGTTGGGCATCTGTTATGCTCGGTGCCGACTGTGCGATCTTCGGGGATGCTGTGACGACCCGAGTCCGAGATTTGATGTTGAACCCCAACTCGGAGCGCCAAACTCAAGAAAAACTAAAGAAAGCGAGCCACAAAAGCTCGAAACTAAACCAATGCAGCGGAAAACTCAAAACAAGGCAGCGGAATAACAACTGAACTTAAACTTCAAAGCTCGAATAACCAAAAATCCAAACAACATAAAGATAACCTCCACGGCTAAACACGCGCCGGAGAAAAACAATAATCACTACAACACCACGAGTCAAAATGCTCGGGAAAACCAATAGAAGAAAACCAACGGGTACAGGACCACGATAACTAAGAATACTGGAATTAATAAAATAGTACAGCCGGCACGACCCCACAAGTCGGTACCAAATACAAGTCTATACAATACAAGAACCTCTACCCGACATACTAAGTTTACATAACTCAGTTTAACCCACGATCTCACAAGTACAGGAAATAAATATAAAACACTAACTAGATACAACTGGAGGATCTTCGAACTAGAGTCTCACTGCGTCGAAACGTATCCTGCAACTAAGGAAAACAAATATGGAAGGGATGAGTCGAATGACCCAGTAAGCTACTAATGAAACAATATGGCATGGCATTATGCACGTAAGAATAGCAGGATAATAAACAGGTTGAAGCACATAAGACAACAAACCCTATATTCACGAGAGGCTCAGTAGCCGCCAACCGTCATGCACTGGTTGGAGACCACGACCAACATTCGTTCATATAGGAAGCACATAAAGCTCAAAGTAAACACATAAAGGTGGATACGGTGGATTCGAGGTACACCTCCGAAATCCCTTGAAACACTTCCGACCTTATCGCTCCATGAAGCCGTAGTAAACGATCGTACTGCCGCTCCACAGAACTATAAATGATGCCTTTGCTGCTATCCAACAAGATAATAATGATAATAGATTCCTGCGCTCCTGCTCCAGAGAACTATACTAAACAAATGTGCCGCTGATGCTAGACACGTTTCCCAATGACAACCACGATCAGAAATAGACGATTGTGCTGCTGCTACTGTACACAAATCACAAAGGGACCGGTGCTCGTATCCCGAAACAAATATATGTACCCGATCGCGACCCGCACGATCTATAGGTACCCAATAAATAATGTACCCGATCGCGACCCGCACGATCTACAGGTACCCGTTGTGGACCATTTTCTATATCCATGTCGACGTATCGCTCGATCCCCTACGACCCGAGACAATACGGCTCTAGCCACTTATAGGTATCACAAGGGACCGGTGTCCGTATCCCAATGCATACAAAAATGTCGACAATACACAGTCGCCGTTTATTCCGTTCAACTGTGGGACTAGAGAAACCCCTACCGTGGCCAACGGTAGGGCGAGGCCCAGTGTATTGGCCTTCGGCTATTACGAAGCCCCTGCTCTCGCAATAACCGAGCGTCAATACACCTCCAATGCACATATGCTAGCTGGACTCGATGCAATGCACAAGTAGATGTTTACGCATGCCAAACTAATCTAAGTGTGTTCTATTGAATCACAACTTAATAAACCAAATCATGATGTGTTCTACTGAATCACAACCCAATAAAATCAAACCATAATGTGTTCTATTGAATCACATACTAAATCAACATAATGTGCTTGTAATTATTAAACACACAATCAATCATCAAAGTAGGATGATTGTCCTATTGCTTACTAGAACAACCACACATACACCAAATCATTTTAGTCCGCACTTGCTAGACTTCACAATCATAATACATATAAGCCTACTCGTACTTACAATCATAATTCAACGTGCTACTAACACGCGCAACTTAGGGTCTCTACGGTATCCCACGATCACAATACACTCCATCTCATGTATATATAATCCACCTCATTTCCGTCGTATGTTAAATATATTACGACTCCCTTCAAGTCACATCGCCCGAAATGGAACGATACCAAAGACGTGTCCTACTACCTAGAATATAACTAACTCGATATCCGATGATTGAGACTGTTCGTCTCATATGAAATGTCGCGCACTAGGGGCATGACTAAACGATAACACTTAAGGAGAGACCAACGTGGCTAATTAACCCCTTGCTAAGGCATAAGGTTAAGTCAACGATTCACCGCACACCATAGTCAGTAATGTTTGACTAAGTCAACCCAAGTCGAGTTCTATCGGGTCATGATATCAACAATTCGTCATCCCACACCGTAGGAGACTACAATACAACCTATATAGATTTATACTACACCTTACCACATTACACGACGTATAATCTCTACGTCTTATACAACTCCGCTAGAGATGGTTACCAACAACTAAACCTCAAACGAACCGTAGTATCGTCCCTAATTATCCGTGACAACCACAATAACCAACGTTCGGGGTATATACTACCCATATGAATCTCACGAGTCATCGCGAGAGTGCTAACGATGAAAGTCTCAAAGAGCTATGCATGCTCGGTAGAACTAAAACAAGTCATCGGTGACTTAACTGCCGGAACCCAACCATAACATAAACCCACGAGTCTATAACTCGGAAAACAACAACAACAACAATAATCGTGACACAATCTCGAGGAGTCTCTAATACTCGGAGACAACAATCATCACAATAACAACAACAACAACGTGTACATAATGAACCCACAAGTCTCTAATATTCGAAGACCACAAAATTAACATCATTTCATCAATACCCATCATTTAACATGCTAGAGTATCACATTGAACAAGTATAGCATGTAGGGAGTTCATATGCACATAGATAACACGTAACATTGCGATACTACTCTACGATGCTCAAAATCTAAGAAGGAGATTAGTAACTTACCACACAACACAAATCCTCCACAAAATCGAAAGGGATTCGGGTGAAAACGTACTCCTCCACAACCTCTACGCCGCTACAGAGTCCAATCAATGATCCCAACCTCGAACCAAGCTCGAATCAAACTTCCTCTCTCTCAAACACCACTTTCTCTCTCTAAGATATGGGAGAAGAGATGGGTTTGTGATATACTAATAGATCGGATGATCCCTTCGGGTAGAAATGTGCTCCTCGTCGTCCTCTATGCTACGGCGAAGACGGCTCGTCGATCCGACCAACGAAGCTCGAGATATCGCGATTCTTCTCTTCTTCTCTCTCCTTTCTCTCTCTAGAATCTCTCTCTCTCTATTTTCTAGTTTGGGGATGAGAATGAGGGAGAAAATAGAGTTAGGTTATGTTATTAATACCATGGGTAAGTGTTTGGTCCAATCTCGGGCTTGTTTGAGCATTTTAAACCACTTAAAAACACGAAAAATCGAGAAATAACGAAACCGGGCGAAACAGGGGACGGGCTTGAGCGGCCGCCTAGGCATTTGCCCTCCCTCCAGAATTGAAAATCTGCCTCTTGAGCGGCCGCCTGGACGGCCGCGCTCCTCCCAAAAATTCTGACTTTTCCGAATTCAATCCAAAACGCTCCCGAAATGTCCCGGAATGATCCTAGGTTGATCCTAACGTCAAATCAAGGTCAAAACCCATCTAATACACACCTAAATCATCCCATGACGAGGCACGAATGATAACAAACACTAGTCACAATTGCACATCGAGTCAAACAACTCTCAAACCAACCCAACTTACGGGTTAACGACAAAGAGAGTGTGTTCGTTGTTTACGAACGAACTTAAGCCAAGGCTAGGGTAACCAACCAAAGAGGAAATGTATTGTACACAAATGCTAATGAAGTCGAGGATAGTCTCGAACGGATAAGGAACAAAGTGCAACTCGCCATGAGTTAAACACGCGTCGAATATGGCCCTCGATCTAACACGTCACGCTTAACAAGCATGACGCCTCACTCTCCGAGGGTTTCAAGGTCAATATCGAGAGACTACGAGTAAACTCGAAATGAAGTTGGGTCGGGGTGTTACAGATGCCTAGCGAGTAAATGATGTCTCAGCAATGAAATCCGCAAGGACTTGTGTCTTGCCGCCTTGCACTGCTCATATGTGATGCCGAAGGCTAACAGCTCGACTTTCCATTTCATCATTCTCCCCACGACGTCGGGTTTGTACAAAATTCTCTAAAGTAGTAGATCGGTGTATACGATCAAGGCGTGGGCTTGGAAGTAGTACGCCAATTTCTTTGCGGTGACCATTAAAGCAAGCACCACTTTCCCCACGTTCAAGTATCTAGTCTTTATGTTGGATAAAGCATGAGAGACGTAATAGACTGGCTTTTAAACGTTTTCTTCCTCCCTTAGTAGCACAGATGCTACAGTGGTCTCGGATGCAGCGAGGTAAATGTATAATGTTTTTTCAGGTATTGGGCTGAAAAGCAAAGGCGGGCTGTGGAGGTATTGTTTTAACTCGGAGAAAGCTTTGTCGCACTCCTCTCCCTATATAAATTTCTTGCCTCCCTTTAAGATTTTGAAGAAGGGGAGGCTTTTTTCTGTGGCCTTGGCAATAAACCTTCCCAAGGCTGTGATTCTGCCATTGAGCTGCTGCACGGCCTTGATGCAATTTGGGGCCTTCATGTCCAGCAAAGCCTGATCTTCTTTGGGTTTGCCTCTATGCCTCGCTCATTAACCATATACCCAAGGAATATCCCCGCTGTTACCCCGAAGGCACATTTGGCAGGGTTTAGCTTCCTATTGTTTTTCCTTAGGTTGGTAAATGTCTCCGTGAGGTCTCCGACATGGTTGGTCTCCTTATTTTTGATCACTATGTCGTCGATGTAAGCCTCAACATTCCTTCCGAGCTAGTCTCTGAAAAGCTTATTCATCATTTGCTGGTACGTAGCCCTCGCATTCTTCAGTCCAAATGGCATCATGACGTAGATATAGAGAGCCCCTGCAGCTCGAAAGCCGTACTAAGATTTTGATCTTGCAACCACATCCAGATTTGGTGATTTCCTGAGTATGCATCGACAAAACTCAGTATCTTGTGCCCGACTATGGTGTCAATGCATCGACAAAACTCAGTATCTTGTGCTCGGATATGGTGTCAACGAGCTAATCAATTCTAGGCAGCGGGTACAAGTCCTTCGAGCATGCTTTATTAAGATCAGTGTAATCCACGTACATCCACGCTTTCGTTGGTCTTCTTGACCATTACCACGTTAGCGATCCAAGTGGGTCAAATATCTCCTTAATAATCTTAGCCCGAAGCAGTTTGTCTACCTCTTCCTTGATGGCTGCTTGTTTCTTTGAGGAGAACACCCTTGGTCGCTGTTGGATTGGGGCGACTTTGGATCCACACTAGATTGTGTACTGCGACGTCCTCCCAGATTCCTCTCATGTCTTCAACCCTCCAGAAAAATACATCCATGTTTCCTCTTAAAAAATGGATTGTGGCCTTCCTTTCTTCTTCGTCGATGTCTAACCTGATTTTTATTTTTTGGTCAGGAAAATCAAAATTGATGACCACCTCGTCGAAGTCGTCTTAGGGTTATATGTTGGGCATGTCGCGGTTATCTAAACTCTCTATTGCGATAACCTACATTTTTTTCTTTCGAACCCGGATCTTGCAAGCTAATTTGACCAGCCCACGCTAATTGTTAATCTTGGGTGAGCTATTACCTGCTGGTCGATCCTTGGTAATTGCATCCTACTCATCCTCTTTCGCTAAACTTTTTCCATCCCCAGGTCGTTGCCTCTTTGTAGAAGGGTTGACTGGCTTAATAGCTCATGCCTTCCCTTTCATCAAAGCCTCCTCATCCTTCCAGGCCTCAATCATATGGAAGAGGGTGCTCTTGGGATCATTCTTCATCATCCCCACTCCCTCGTGGGTATTTGTTGTATTTTATAGATTTGGTTGGATCCATAACCTAAATCTAAGTCAAGGTGACTAATGGGCCTGCGTGTCTGTTAGAGTGGCAACTTGTACTTAGACAAGTGCTTGTAATAGCTTAGGATTGCTCTATGTTCTTAGCCTAGTCTTCAGAAGATAGCCTATTGTTTATCGAACATGATCAGATCAGCTATCTTCATATTAGCCGAGTTTCTCAAGTCATCGGACAAGTTCATTCTAGCCAAGCTTCATCAGTAGTGTTGAAGACCTAAAGATCGTCCGATCTAGACTTCACTGGTGACATGCCTCAGAACTATTTGCAGTGTCTCTTGTCGACGTTGATACAACGATAACCTGCAAAGATCATTTAATGGTTCATACCATATTAGGCATTCATCTCAGAAAAGGACATTCTGTCTGCAACTTATGTTTACCTATTTTTGGTAAAATGACATAATCCAGTCTGAATTTTGCAGAACCACCTATCAGAGTTCAACAACAAGATTAGAGCATTAAATGCATCTAAATTCAAAATTCTCCAAGGTTGAAGAACTTCAACGGCTTTAATCTCCCTGAGTATAAATAGAAGACTCCATGACAGCATTGAAGATAATGAGCCATCAATCGATCAAACCTCAACTAACTCTCTGAAAATCTTCATCTTCAACTGCTAGTTCATTAAAAGCTTAAAATCCAAATCTGTAACAACATTCTTTGAAGAGCACCATACTTAGACGAAAACTTGTTATTGCTCTTCATTGATTGCAATCCTTGCATTCGAAGCACACGAGGATTATATCTTTGTAGATATTTATTCTCCCGCAAACACTTGGTCAACTATTTTATGTACACGATCCATTAGTGATCTATCTTGTAAAGATTCTAGTGAAAAACTTAGTACACGTTTTTTAAATCCAAAGTTGACCACTTTGGTTGTGGACGTAGCACTTATTTATAAGTGTGAACCATATTAAATTTCTTGTCTATTTCTTTTATATGCTTGTGATTTGCTATTACTTATTAATTTCCAGAATTCTAACAGCTTTGAGAATAGCTGATCTTGTCCTATCAAGATCAGCCATCTTGAACTTGTCCTATACTTCACTCATTTCCGCTGCAAAATCTTTTCTAACTTAAGTGAAGTAACTTTTAAATCATTTTTTTAAAAATTAAACATAGGCTATTCAACCCCCCCCCTTCTAGCCTATTTGAGCACCTTGAGACCTAACAGTATTGAACTTGATCCTTTGATGAGGTACCGAAGCGATTATGCCTAGCTTTGCCAGAGGAAGAAGTCCCAGGATGGCATTACAAGGCAAGGGGATGTCAAGGACCAGGAATTCAATGTCCTCGGACCTGAGCATGTTTCCCTCACCTATGGTCACCTCCAGCGTCACAGTGCCTTTTGTTGCAACATTGTGCCCAGTGAACCCCTTCAATTGGACGTTGCTCGGGGTCAATCGGGTATCAGCAAGCTTCATTCTTTTGAAGCAATTGTAGTACATGATGTCCTTGTTAGCCCCGATATCTATCAATACCCTCCGTACCATGTACTACTCGATACCCAAATGCAGTGTGAGCGGTTGAAGTTTGGCCAAATCATTGGTCACCAGCTTTGGGATAGAAGAAGATGCCAACCTTGTCCCTTACACGAGGTCGGGTATGCACATTGTTCAGCTATACATTTTGTCTCTTAGCTGAGTAATGCTCAATTTATCCTCGAGGATGGTGGAAATGTTCAAGTCCTTTTTACCTAAATTTTTTCGCCTGTGCTCCCGAGGTCGCTCTACATCATTGTCTCTTCGCTTAAATCTCCTGAGTTCTCCTTGGTTAATCAACCTCTGAATGACCTTCCTCAACTGAATGCAATCCTCCGTGTTGTGGCCATTCTCGTTGTGAAAAGCACAATGTTTATCCGGGTTGCGTGGGCGGCCTGTCTCCCTCATAGGCCTAGGCTTTTCTAACCTGTCTCTTGCATCAGGATGGTTATGATGTGCTCCCGGGATGTATTCAAGGGAGTGTAGACAGTTTCATCTTCTTTCTTCAAGGTTTTCACTTTACCCTTTCCTTGTTCAAATTTCTACTCTACCGGTTTGTTCTCCGTGCCTCGAGCAGAACTCGATATTCTTTCCTTGGCTTTCTTCTTGTCTGCCATGATTTTCTCAGACCTTACAACCCCTTTAGCAGTAGCAAACATCTCCGCATTTGTATCGGGGCCCGAGATTAAACTTTTCCAACAGCTTATCGGACTGGTGTTCTCCTTGGAAGCAGATTACTATGGTTTCATCAGGGACATTTAAGAGCTCATCTGAAACGTTTTTGAACCGCTGGATATAATTTGTCGACGATTCATTGTTCTAATGCTTCGTGTTTGCTAGGTCGGACTTCTCTTTTGGAAGATCCCAAACTGAGGCATACTTCTTCATGAATTTTCTCTTCAAGTCTGTCCAGTCCAAGATTGACTCCTTCGGCAGCTCTCTGAACCACTTCATCACCGTCTTTTCGAATGTGCTTATGAAGACTTTGTACCACATATCCTGATTGGCGGTGCAAACTCCCATTTTGGCTTCAAAACTGGACAAATGGGTTTATGCGTGTGTTTTTTCGGCGTAGACTTTGAAGTCAGGCAACCTTAGACGGGGGTTCGGAGGGGTTTCCTGGATCCTTTTGCTAAAAGGTCTTTCAAGTGTCTAGGATGGTAACCCCAGCTTTCTAATTTCGAGTGCATCTAACCACTGCTTGAACATACTGAGGTCACCACCCTCTGATTTCTCAACTCGGGCCTCAAGTACAGGTCGACTGTCACCCCGTCATTCCTAAAATGCTTGTGGGATGAGGCTATTGAACTGGGTGAACTCGAAGGGGTAGAAAAGTGCTATCGCCTGCCTTTTGGAGAATATTTTCTTCGGGAATGCGCCTCTGTCTGTGTGATCGGTGAGACCTTGGCGGGTTGGGGGTATCTACCCGGGTCCCAACTCGGGTATGCACACTTCCTCTGGGCCGTTCTTCGGTAAAACAGAGCCTGTATACATTCTTCGGTAAAACGGAGCCTGCTGTATACGCTAGCCTTTGGAGCTTCTTTGGCTTGGTGCCCAAACCTATTTTTGGCACTTTCCCGGGGAGCATCTACTCGGGACCCTCAATCCCGATTGTTGGCTTTCTTCGACCGTGCCCTCTCACACTTAAGAGGAACAGAGCGGTCAAGCACTGCGGCCTCCATCTTTCTAATGAGCTCAAATTCTCGCCTTTCTAGCTCTCTCACTCTTTTCACATGCGCTCGCTCTCTTTACGCAAGTGTTCGAGCTCTGCTTGTTCCTTTTCTAACTGAGAGGTTGGTTTTCTCTCTCTTGTTATACGGACCTCATTATCTCTACAAGTCTCCTCTCCTCTGGAAAGAGTTACTCGCGGTCCCACCATCATGGTGATGATTGCTTGTAGCTTTTCCCCTACTAGCCCGAGCTTTCCCAGCTGCCTTCTCTCTTAACACTCGGGCCATCTCCCGAGCTGTCTTTCTTCCCCTTGAGGTATCAGCATGAGCCTTCGTAGGCGTCTCGGGGCCTGCCTCTGGGCTGACATGGTGGCTCGCTCAATGGGCTGTGAGGGAGATGCCCTAGTATGCTGGACAACTGACATAGCAGGTGGGGCTTGCTTTGAAGTCTGATGTCTTGAGGAAGACATTTTTATACTCTTATAGTGATACTCTTGACAGTGATGGGCAAGGTAAATCCAAATGTGGATGTGTATCAAATTCCAACAAGGTCCCGATAATGGAACCAAACTAATCACGCCAAAAACTGTTCAGGTGACCGCGCCAAGTCCACGTGTGCAGTTAGTTAATTGGTAGGATGCCCCAGCTCACAATAGGCAAGTATTGAAGGAACTCGTCTACCAGATGATACCTGAGATGTCAAAGAAGTCACCATTGGGGAGTCAGACATGGTTCAACTAAAGCCCTTCGGTGAGAAAATGAGTATAATAAGAGAGAAATATGGTCTCCGGTCAGTCCTCAGGCTATTCTTGGGAGTAAATGCACTAGAGGTTTTTAGAGATTTGGTAGTTGAAGAGTAATAAATGGAACTTAGCCATAAATGATAGCAATCACCTTGTATTTATAACGAAGGAGTGCTTGTCTGGTACAAGTGGGGTTGCCAGATGTCAGTTTGGGATTGTGAAAGAAATTGAGCGGCTAGGAATGACAATTGAACGCAAACAGACCTGATGTGAGTTCTAGTGTGATAGCACCAGCACTAACACCAGTACTTTAAAGCAGCGGAATAAACAAACTTAAATTAGAGAAAACACAAATCTAACACTTATCTACAGCAACGTGCTGTAGACAATAAAACTTCTCTTATTAAACTGAATCACGACCTCAGGTACACGAAAGAATACTAAGAGAAGAACAAAATAACCAAACTAGATCTCACACAAAACACACTCTTGATTCTATGAAACTGCTGGAATTCTAGAGCTTAAAAACCGTGTATAAGAATGAACCATTCGGCCTGAATTTATAGTCAAAGAGTCCTTGTTTGTAGATGTTGATTTGCTTGAGGAAAACTTCCTTAAATAGACTTCTATCTTCCTTAATCAACCAAAGCAATCCTTCCTTATCATGGACTCTTCCCTTATGTGTGAGATCCTACAAAATAACCAAAAGATATACTAAACAAATCCAATAATTGGTTAGTAGGTTAGTCAAATAAAATAACCTTATTACAATAAATACAATATTAACTAAATTAACTAATATAAAGAAAGTAACAAATCTTAATACAAGTCAACCTTTGACTTGTTAACATGTGTGAGACATTACACACTTTCAATCTCCCCCTGATTTGTTGCTTTCTGGTCAAAACAAATTCTAAGCCAAAATCATATCAAAAACTCCCCCTAAATAGCAAACATATAGCAAGTGCTAAGATAATTTAAAAACATAAAAACTATTTAAAATAAAAACAAACATAAACATAAAGTAAATATTGTCTTCTCAGTCAGACTTGTCCATTTCTTTCCTTGTCTTCTGAAGTAGTTCCCAATGAAAGTTTTGACTTATGTCTTTAAACACTTGGCTTGTACTAGCTGATGCTCCCCCTTTTTGATCAGAAAGATTAGCCAAGGCGATAGCAACATGTTCCTCCTGGTTGCCATCTCTTTAAACTGCACTCTTGCCTGAAGCATAGACTTCTCAAGATACTTTATTTCTTCAGCATAAATAACTGCTGGATCAATCTGTGGTGTTGGAGATGTGATCACATCATCACCAACATCAGCCAGATCATCTTCTTCTTCATCATGAAGCTCAGTAGGAGGATCATCTGAAAATGCTACAGGTAGATCAATTGTACGTTTAGTACATTCCAGCACTGGTTGTATCCCAAATGGTTCAACCTTTTCCCATAACCTGTCTGTTTGGAGAATATCCACACCTTGTTTTATGCATAACCCAGAAATTAAACAGGGGAAAGGGAGATCTGATGGTAGTTCCTTCTCAGCAAACTGAACTATGCTCCCAAACACAATCTCTCCAAGATTAAATTCCACACCCTTGAAAATTCTATAGATAAGGTCAGCATGGGCTGTGGTAACTGTATTTCTGTTGGAGGTAGGTTTCCAATTGAGAGTGGCAATTTTAAACAAGAAACCACAAAGAGATGTAAGCATTGTGCATTTGTACTGGTTATGCTAGATAGGATCAAGGCCATTAGAGATGGTATTGGCAATTTCATCCTTGGGTGCCATGGGAGGAATGTGTTGAGGACTGGGAGTTTGAAGAAAGGAGTTAGTCATAGCTGGAGAGAAAACAATAGTTTTGCCTCTAACACACACTTTCTCAAAATTTTCAGATCTAGGGTCTTGTATGGATTGAAGAAGATTGGCATAAAATTCGGATACAAGAGAAGGAAAGAAACTAGAAGGATAAGAGACAGTGTAAAGGAGACCCTTTTCCTTTAGGTACCTAGTCATCCCAACATCATCAAAGGTTTTATCTAAAACCCTTTCAATAATGAATCCTTTCATTCTGAAAAAATTAAATCTTTCTTTTCATCTTTGGTCATGAATTTTTCAGGAGAGTGAGGACTTACAGTTCTTTTGGATGGTTTGATCCTTAAGGAACGCCTAGGCATAGGCGTGGAGCTCACTGAGACTTGGGCCTTTCTGGAGCCTTTCTTCCTGGATGTGGGTGCTGGTGTGATCACATCGTCACCAGCATCTTCCTTTTCAAGCTTCCAATTCATCACTGCCAAGTTTAAATGTCTCATCCTCTGCTTCATTATCATCATCAGAGTCCATAAGAGGGATTTGTTCAGCAATAGAGGCAGTAGCTTTAGCCTTTGATTTTCTTACAAGGCCTTTGCCCTTTCTTAGGTCAATTAGGGCTTGAAGAGGGATATTGTCATCACCTTGTTCCTCTTCATGATGTGCATAAACAGAGGGAAGGTTTCCAGCCCTTGGTGATAGAGGAGGTGTGATAGCAAAGGGAGTAGCACGCCTTGGCAACACCTCAAAATCTTCAGCTTGTGGTCCTTCGGAGTCACTTGATTCTGTGGGGATTATGTACTTCCTACGCCGGGAACCACCAGTACCAGAAGGTTTAGTTTGAATTGGAGGAGCGGCTTTTTCAGATGGGCTACCGGAGCTAGTGACGGAGGATTTCTTCCTCTTCCGTTTCGTTTCATCATCAGGCTCAAAGTCTTCATCATCGTCCCCTTCCAGAAATTCAGGATCGGCCATGTTCGGCCTAGCCCTAGGAGCGAAGGTTTCCATCTTAGGCGAGAAGCCTTTCTGCCTCAGGGACCAATTTGGGCCCTTTTCCAGACCATGATGAGCTCCAATTGACCTTAGGTCACCTGGATTTTCAACCTCAATGACATTGTCCAGTGCCCTAGGTAATGACACAGAGATTGGTGTAGCATCTGTATCAACAAATAGTTCCACAGCGCCTTCGGTTGGAACCATTGGAGAGACGGTGGAGCTCGAAGGGGCTGATTTTGCTGGAGACGCCATGGAAGAACCTGATAGAGAGAGGAAGAGAGAGAACAAAGAAAGAAATTTTGCTTCCGGATAGAGATTAGAGAGGAAAAAACAAGCAGTGAATAGAGGAGACAATATGTGTGATATTTATGCTGTGATAGCACAAGAAAAGACCTAATAGGAGAAGGACACCTTAGACAATCCTAGTAGGAGAAGGACACCTTAGACAATCCTAGTAGGAGAAGGACACCTTAGGTTGTCCTAGTTTATGAGGGAAACTAATTAGCCTGGTATTCAAAAATTAATTCCTAATTTTCTCAACTTCTTGAGATTCCTTTGATGATAAGAAAAAAATTAGCCCTTGTAGAATTTTAAAAAAAAAGTTTTCCTTTTGTGAATGATTTACCTGCCATAAAAAACAAAAAAAAAATCCGAAATATACTCCCCCTAAATACATGGACATCAAAAATATGAGATTCTTAATTTTGTTGAGCACAAAATCTTTTAACGCAAAAAAATAGGGAGAAAAAGATTTGAACAATATTTTTCACCAATGACCAGGTTGACCTAGCTTATGTCTAGGAGAATGATGCACAATGTACACACACGTGAAGGATAAATCTCAGTATATGTGTGGCATGGGATGTAATCACATCAGGGGACACATCTCTTCTAAGAAAGTCAATGAATTGTCTTCTTGTCATGCTTGGCCTCTAGAATGCACCCACCCATTTTTTATTTGTGGGAAAAGATTTTTGGGTAGCTTTCACTCTACTTTACTTTCATGGATAGCCCTCTTTCGGATGATTTTGTCATTTTGACCTTTTTTTTATTTTTTTTATCACACCGAAATGACTTCATACCATGAATGGAGCAGCTGTTTCCCTTATATTAGGCACCCATCAAGAGACATCCATTAGGATAAATTTGTGCCAACATATGTTAACACTATTTAAGAAGAATTCACAATTCAGAGATGAGTCGTGTCAGAGAAGTAATACAAGTGACCACACTGAGATGTATCGTGCAATGCATTTTTTTTTATATATATATACTATACAGGTGTAGGTTTTGATGTGATCACACAAGGGATCACATCATCATATGACACACAAACTCAAAGACTTCCTTAGGGTAGAAAATCTCTAAAAAGCAAAGGCTTTGGTGAAAATATCAGCCAACTGTTTTTCAGTGCTTATAGATTCCAAGCTAATGATTTTTTGCTTAACAAGATCACAAATAAAATGATGTCTGATGTCAATGTGTTTAGTACGTGAGTGTTGAACAGAATTTTTTGATATCTCTATGGCACTTAGATTATCACAAAAGACAGTTAAAACATCACTTTTAAGCCCATAATCCTTAATCATCTGATTCATCCAAAGAAGTTGAGAACAACAACTGCCAACTGCAACATATTCCGACTCAACAGTTGAGAGAGAAACGCAGTTTTGTTTTCGACTATACCAAGACACTAAGTTGTTTCCAAGATAAAAACAACCTCCAGTTGTGCTCTTTCTATCATCAGTATTACCTGCCCAATCAGAATCACTGAACCCTACCAAATTTGTATTTGTCTCACGAGTGTAGCTTAGTCCTAAGTTGACAGTTCCCCCAATATATCTAATTATCCATTTGACAGCCTTAAGGTGGGAGATTTTTGGGCTATCTTGATATCTCGCACACAGACACACACTAAACATGATGTCAGGACGACTTGCTGAAAGGTACAACAAGCTCCCAATCATACTCCTATATAAGGTGGGATCAACATCCTCACCATCCTCTTCCTTACACAACTTTTGGGAAGATCCCATAGGAGTCTTGAGATGAGAGGAGTTGTCAAGAGAGAATTTTTTGACTAAATTTCTAGCATACTTACTTTGTGAAATGAATATTCCTTCCTTACTTTGTTTTATTTGGAGCCCTAGGAAATAGTTCAATTCACCCACCATGCTCATCTCAAAAGTGGTGGTCATACTAGTGACAAAGTAGTCTAACATGTTCTTGGATGAAGATCCAAACACAATGTCATATACATAGATTTGAGCCACCAAAATCCCCTCTTTATTTTTCAAAATAAATAAAGTTTTATCTACCTCACCTCTCTTAAAATCCATTTGTATGAGATGCTCAGTGAGCCTCCCATACCAAGCTCTAGGAGCTTGTTTCAAGCCATATAAAGCTTTCTTTAGCTTATAAACATGGTCAGGACAATGAGGATCATTGAATCCCTTTGGTTGCTCAACATAGGCTTCTTCATTAAGGACACCATTTAAGAAGGCACTCTTTACATCCATTTGATGTAAAGTGATGTCTAAATAACATGCAATGGCTAGAAGGAGCCTAATAGATTATATTCTAGCAACCGGGGCAAATGTTTCTTCAAAATCAATCCCTTCTACTTGGGTATAGCCTTGGGCTACAAGTTTGGCTTTGTTTCTAGTTATTTGCCCATTTTCATCGGTTTTATTTTTGAAAATCCACTTGGTCCCTATAACATTTCCCCCTTTTGGTCTAGGGACCAAGATCCACACATCATTTTTCTCAAATTTGGTTAATTCTTCTTGCATTGTCATAATCCAATTTTTACCTTTCATTGCCTCTATGACATTCTTAGGTTCAAGATGAGACACAAAACAACAAGAGCTTACCTCGCTTACCTGTGAGCTTATACAACTCAATCCAGCCAATTCTCTGTAGTTGACTCTTGGCTTCTCCCTTGTGCTTACCTTGTCATTTACATTGCCAAACACTTGTGTAACTGGGTGATTCTTTTGAATCCTGCTTGGTATGTCTCTGGTCCTGTCCAGATTTTCCTCTTTACTATCTGAACTTACTGGGTCTGATGTAGACTCATTTTGACCTGATGTAGGTGGTGATGTGATTACATCAGGACCTGCATCGTCTTTCTGCAGCTCTGTTTGCTGCTTCTGTTCAGCAGTATTTTGGGTATCTTCCATTGTTTCCACGTAACCTGAGACATCATCTTCAAGAGTTTTTAGATTCAAATCAGCAGTATCATCAAAAGTGACATTGATAGACTCCATTACAGTTTTAGTTCTAAGGTTGTAAACTCTATAAGCACGGCTATTTGTGGAATACCCTAGGAATACAGCTTTGTCATTCTTAGAGTCAAATTTTGACAGATAATCTCTATCATTCAGAACATAACATATGCATCCAAAGACATGAAAGTACTTGAGAGTAAGTTTTTTACCAAGAAGAATTTCATAAGGAGTCATAGTTGACCCAACTCTTAAGAAGACTCTATTTCCTATGTGACAAGCTGTGTTAAGAGCCTCAGCCCAGAATCGTTTAGAGATGTTTTTAGAACTAAGCATGACACGAGCCATCTCTTGCAAAGTATGATTCTTTCTTTCAGCCACCCCATTTTGTTGAGGAGTTTTAGGGGCTGAAAAATCATGGGTTATTCCTTTGGAGTCACAAAATTCAGAGAACAATGTGTTCTCATAATCAGTTCCATGATCAGATCGGATTTTAATAACTCTCTTACCATGCAAGTTTTTTACTTTTCTATACCAAACTTTAAATACTTCCAGTGCTTCAGACTTTTCTTTCAAATATAGGACCCATGTGTACCTAGAGAAATCATTTACACACATAAAAGAGTATTTCTTTTTACTTAAGCTTTCAACCTCAATGGGTCCCATAAGATCAGTATGGATTAATTCAAAAATCTCAGATGTGGAACTTTGATCAATCTTTTTGTGGGAAGCTTTAGTTTGCTTGCCCTTTTGACAAGGACCACACACACTTACTTGTTTAAAATCAAGTTTGGGTAAGTGTTTAACAGCATTGAATCTTACCAATTCTTCCATTTTCCTAAAACTTGCATGACCTAACTTTTGATTCCAAACCTCAAGATCATTTATTTTGGAGCTAAGGCAGGATAAGTTGTCACCAAATTTGTAACAATTATCTTGAGACCTTACTCCAGTGAACAAGCATTGATCAGTGTTATCAAACACTTTGCATTCATGTTTGTCAAATTTAACATGCAAATTGTCATCACATAGTTGGCTTATACTAATGAGATTAGCTTTTAAGCCTTCCACATGATAGACATTTTTCAATTTTGGCATATGATTAACACATAGAGTACCCTTACCAATGATCTTACCTTGGGCTCCTCCCCCATAGTTCACGTTTCCACCTTTAATTTTGGTGTAATCGGTGAAAAACTCTATATAACCTGTCATGTGCCTTGAGCACCCGCTGTCGAAGTACCATGAGTAAGCTATGCTGCTCTTGAGTGAGGTGAATACTACTTTGCATTCCTCACTTTTCTTTTCCATCCACACAAACTGCCCAGATTTCTGATGATGTGAGTAGTGATGTGAGTACATCCGGGGGCTCATCTGAGGAGCAGATCTTCTGAGGTCATGAATCCTTTAGTAGCAGAAGGGTCTGATGTGACCTGGGACAAAACAGTAGTGGCATACAAACCTTTTTTTCTTAGGATTAGTTTTATGATGTTTAGAAACTCTGTTTTTTGAGGGACTCTCTCCTTCTTTCACAAAAGTGGATTCATAGCTAAGACCAGTTTTTGAATTATTTCCCAAATTCAGAACTTCCTCAAGTTTGGCCTTTCCAGTATTTAATTTTGTAAAAATTTCGTTGGCCTTTTCGAGTTCCGTCTTGGTCTTTTCGAGTTCAATATCACGTTTGGTGAGTATGACCTCGAGTTTGGCTATGGCATCCTTTTGATTACCATTTTCAGTGGTAACTTTTTCAAGATCACCTTTCAAAGTAAAGATTTCAGAAGAGAGTTTCTCATTAACCTTTTCGAAAACTGCTATTTTGTCTGCTCGTTTTTCCCAGTCAGCAAATAAATCAGTATAAGCATCAAGAAGTTCTTGGTAACTTGCATCACAGTCTTCTTCATTCTCTGTTTTCTCAGACAGGGGAGAGATAAAATAGTAGAACTCAGAGTCAGAAGATGTGATGGTTGGTGTGACTACATCTGAAGCTACATCAGTCTGATGTTCGTGACTAGTGAGCGAGATTTCCATGATTGCTAAGTTTAGCATTTCATCTTCGTCCTCACTATCACTAAGGGTCGCACACAATCTCATTCCCTTTTTCTTCAGAGTATTGGCACACTCATTGGCATAGTGTCCAAAACCTTTGCAGGCTCTACATTGAACAGTTTCAGATCTTTTCTTAGCAAAACTAATGGGTTTCTTGAAACTACTCTCAGTATCCTCTTTTGTTTTTTCAAACAAGTTTTGAATTTTCGAAGGAAACTTGTTGTCCCATTTATTTTTCAAGAAAGACTTAAATTTTTTGGTCAAAAGGGCAACATCTTCAGTTTCCAAATTTGAAGTGTCAATTTCTTTGGAGATTTCTTCAATCTCTTTTGGCACTTTGGATACATTAGAGAGAGTAGTTGCAAGAGCAATATTTTCAGCTTTATATTGCTGTTGAATTGACAAGTTCATCTCAAACATGGTCAGAATACCCACAAGAGTATCTAAACCCATGGTTGTGGTATCATGTGCCTCTTCAACAGCAGTTCTTAACATTTTACTTACCATTCTAGCATTTGATATAGGCTCACCTAGAGAGAGACATTCATTTGAGATTTCTCTTAATTTAGCGGAATAGCTTTTTATGTCCTCAGTCTCATTCATCCTCAAGTTCTCAAACTTGTTCATGAGAATTCTCAACCTAGTGGCCTTAACACTATCATCACCTTCACAGTGACTTTGCAGAATATCCCAGGCTGTTTTTGCTACATTTTGATTTATAACAAGCCGAAACATATGTTCATCCACATGACTTGATATAGCACCAAGAGCCTTGGAATTATAGTTAGCTAAGGTGACTTCAGCGGTAGTCCATTCTTCCTCAGGTTTGAGTTTGAAGATTTTTTCTGAGGTTTCCCCCTCAGTACTCTTACTTTCAACCTTAGGAGGAGACCATGGAACAATGATACTAAGCCACGCCCTTTCATCAATTGCTTTGATGAAAAGACGCATCTTAGCTTTCCAAATAGCGTAATTAGTTCCATCCAAAACAGGGGGACGGTATTGATTCAAATGTCCTTCCATAATGACTACTCTTTCTTGGATCTCACTCAGTGTAATCAAGTGATTGGCTCTGATACCAATTGAAAGAAATTGAGCGGCTAGGAATGACAATTGAACGCAAACAGACCTGATGTGAGTTCTGGTGTGATAGCACCAGCACTAACACCAGTACTTTAAAGCAGCGGAATAAACAAACTTAAATCAGAGAAAACACAAATCTAACACTTATCTACAGCAACGTACTGTAGACAATAAAACTTCTCTTATTAAACTGAATCACGAACTCAGGTACACGAAAGAATACTAAGAGAAGAACAAAATAACCAAACTAGATCTCACACAAAACACACTCTTGATTCTATGAAACTGCTGGAATTCTAGAGCTTAAAAACCGTGTATAAGAATGAGCCATCCGGCCTGAATTTATAGTCAAAGAGTCCTTGTTTGTAGATGTTGATTTGCTTGAGGAAAACTTCTTTAAATAGACTTCTATCTTCCTTAATCAACCAAAGCAATCCTTCCTTATCATGGAATCCTTCCTTATCATGGACTCTTCCCTTATGTGAGAGATCCTACAAAATAACCAAAAGATATACTAAACAAATCCAATATTTGGTTAGTAGGTTAGTCAAATAAAATAACCTAATTACAATAAATACAATATTAACTAAATTAACTAATATAAAGAAAGTAACAAATCTTAATACAAGTCAACCTTTGACTTGTCAACATGTGTGAGACATAACACACTTTCAGATTGGGCGAGGAAATGGTCATTTATGACCTTTTATGTACGTCATCATAACCATTGATGAGAATTTATGAAAAGGTGTTGCCTTGTAAAGGAAGGTTTACCTTTCCCTTGGAACCTGTGCAAATCTTCTTAGTGGTGCCTCCTGTTAGGAAGTAGGATACTATGGACCAATAAGAAGCTCCCAGTGGTCCCTGGGATGACGTCGGACAGGTTGATATTAAATGCAGTCGTAATCATTAACTTTCAACTGTTCCTGGGGTGAATGATATCCGGGGTCAAAGTCGAGCATCCCGGGCTATGGCTTCTGCGAGACAAGGCGCTAAGGGGTGAGTGAATTAGCAGGCGGCCCAAATTCGAGTGAAGCTCGGGAATTAAGACCCGTCGTGATGATACGAATCTCGAGTTCATGGGGAAGCTCGGGCTGTCGAAGAGGTCACATAGTATGACGCCTGGGCTTGCACTCGAGCTTGGGAATAGGAAGAGTAACCCGGGCTCCACGTCAGCATGCCACGTGTCCTACTACTTGCCACGTGGTGGTGAAATATTTTGGTATCTTCACTATTATTGAAGCACATCTCTTGCTAGAAAACTAGGCCTTGTCTACCTTTGTTAGATTGTGATCAAACTAAAAAGAAGAAGAAGAAGAAGAAGAATCCAACAAAGCATTAATAAATCGGTTGAAGTACATGAAGCTCTTCGATTGGAGGTGCTTTAATGCATGTTTATGTGATGTGTAGGCAGGGAGAGAGAGAGGGGGTGGATCTTGGCGGTTCGACACTGGTTGCAACGGTCGTTGCAAGATGACGAGGACAGAGAGTAAGAATAGATTAAAAAATCTAATTTTAAAGATTTAGAAATTAATAACTTTACAGCCGTTTGGTAGTCAGGATAACTCATCGGATAAAATTAATAACACCAAACAATGATGTTTGATAAGCTTTTCCAATCGAAATTATTAATTCCACTACCCAAATAAATGACTTAATCTCCTCACTATTAATACTAGGGAGGCTGGTATTATTTATTTGCGTCTTATTAATAATAATATTTATCTTTGTTTGGCTACCAAACAACTGCTTAAAAATATGTCACATGATGTGTAAATTCTCGAGATAATGTCCACTGAAGGGGAAAAAAAAAATATAGACGAAGAAAAAATTAGAGCAATAAATAAATAAATAAAGGAGAAAGAAAAAGCTGGGAAAACACGAATTCGTAACGGATAGTACGGACAGCAAGAAACATTCCATAGACGTGGCCAGACCAGACCGAGGTCATACAAAAGGATATTCCTGTCATTTAGCACAAGGGTATATCTGTCACCCTAAAAGTCGCTCAATTTTTTAAAAAAAACCTCAAATCTCAATACCTCATCGAGACCGTACATTTCATCCATCCAACGGTTAATCAAAAAAAATGGAGGGAAACAATAACAGCCATCCGATTTCACAACTTTCTGTATATAAATATCTCTAGGGCTCACACTTTTGCTCGCACACACTGACACACTCTCACTCTCACACACTTGTTCATTTCTCTCCATCGATTGTCTATCTCACCTCGAGCCGATCCCATCTTAGCAGGTAATTTCTCCAATTTCATGTCACTCTGCATTGTTCGATTTATAAAATTCAATTTTGTTGCTAGATTTTATGAATTTATTTGACTTGTAGATCTGGTGAAGAATCTGAAATCTTATACTATGTGAAAATAATTTGTTCATTTTTGGTCATTTACACGATAATTTTTTATATTTCAATATAGAAAAGGTTAGAGCAACAAAATTCATCTATAGATTTGGTTTACAGCATGTAATGCATTGTAGTGTTTAATTGTAGTGTACAACACTTTGAAGCTTGTTGTAAACCAATTATGTTGATGATTTTTCAATATTTCAGCTGTATGCATTTTCTGATTTTGTGTGGATTAATGAATCTTACTGTTTTAAATTGGAAGTTTCATGAGTTGTGGATCTTCTGCTTTGATAGTATTTTGCTTGATCTGGTAACAATTGTCCCATTTGAAGCTCTATGTAGTGGAAGTCAGAGTTGTTTTTCTGTTTAAATTGGGTAATTTATCCTTTATTTGATTCTAGTTGATATAGTTGATCAGGCATATGCATTTGGATTTCGTGTTTTCTCAAACAGATAAATTTTGATGCAGAGAAATAGTTCTATGTTATGAAGCTGCAAGTTTTTCTTGAATTATTTAAATTCTACTTGTATTTGATTTATGTACCTTGCAAATCTTATATTGGTAGATACGGTAACAGTAGACCGATTTTAGAGTTCGAGTAGCTGAAATTATAGTTTATTGATGTTTGAATTGCACAATTTTTCTCTGTTCTTGGGTAAATGCTAAATCCGTTATAATTATTTGCAATTGTGCAATCTTTTCTTGTTCCTAAATCTTTGTTGTTTTTTTTCAAATTGTGCAATCATTTATTTTTGCTTATACTGCATGAATAGCAGGTCTTTTTTATGATTTTTTTTCTTTTTTTCTTATGCTAGATTGTTTTACTGGTCAATTTCAGGGAAAAATGAGAGAAATTCTTCACATTCAGGGTGGACAGTGTGGTAACCAAATTGGATCAAAGTTCTGGGAGGTTGTTTGTGATGAACATGGCATAGATCCAACTGGAAGATATGTTGGAAATTCTGATTTGCAGCTGGAACGTGTCAATGTGTACTACAATGAAGCTTCTTGTGGTAGGTTTGTTCCACGTGCCATACTCATGGATCTGGAGCCTGGCACTATGGACAGTGTACGTACTGGCCCCTATGGGCAGATCTTTCGCCCTGATAACTTTGTTTTTGGTCAGTCTGGTGCTGGAAATAACTGGGCAAAAGGGCACTACACCGAGGGTGCTGAGCTTATTGACTCTGTACTTGATGTAGTGAGGAAGGAGGCTGAAAACTGTGATTGTCTACAAGGTAAAATATCTATGTCTTTTGACATGTAGCTTGTGCTATTTCATCCATTGATTGATTCTGTTTTTCCTATCTGGTTGTGTTTCAAAAGCTGTTTATATATTCATTACCACTTTAGTACTTTGAGTAAGCAGGTAAATCATTTGTTCTTTCGTAAATATATCAACATCCAGAGAATAGATTTGGTTTTTTTTCCAAATAACAGCATTGCCGTTCTATCATAATTTTTATGAAAATTGGGAAAATGTTGATCCTGCTTTGGCACTAGTTTTAAGTGTTGTATTTAAGTATAGAACAATAAGTATTTCCTAACTAAGGTCTTTCTTTATTTATTGCATTTTAGTTTCCTGACTCAGAAGTGGAAAATTCTTTCCAAAATTGATTATTTTCTTGATAATAAAGATTGAAAGTTTTGGAATTGGAAACACACTGTTCAATAACACTTGAAAGGGAATATAATCAAGTGGGATTCTTTGTTTCTTAGGTGTTGTTACGAAAGCTGTTTTCAGAATTGACTTCTCTTTCTTCTTTGAAATGGTTAACAACTGTTCCCTTAATTTTTGAAGGGCATGATCTCCCGAAATGGTAACCACAATTGGGTTCATTACAAATTCTAAGAAATGATCAGCGACAAAAGTATTCCTGGGTACCCAATCCAAGCAATGTTTTGATTATTTTGTGGTTTTGATTCATTAGAGGGGTTTCCCAAGTATTTTCGAATTTAAAATATGCTCCAGAATCCTTTTAAGACATTATTTCTAGTATGAGTAATGCTATGGGTACCTAAAGAGTACCAAATTTTTTGCACCAAATGATGTGTCAGTTGATATGGCAGCTGATGTGATGCATTAATTATGATTTTTAATTTTGTTTTTTGTACCACATCAGCTGCCACAACAACTGACACATTATTTGGTGCAAAAAGTTTGGTACTCTTTAGGTACACATAGCATTACTCTTCTAGTATTGTATTTTGAAACTTGTTCTCTTTTTTGCAGGTTTTCAAGTCTGCCACTCCTTGGGTGGAGGAACAGGTTCTGGAATGGGCACTTTGCTTATCTCAAAAATCAGGGAGGAATACCCTGACAGGATGATGCTTACATTTTCCGTGTTCCCATCACCCAAGGTCTCAGATACTGTTGTTGAGCCCTACAATGCAACCCTTTCTGTTCATCAACTCGTAGAGAATGCAGATGAGTGCATGGTGCTAGATAATGAAGCCCTATATGATATCTGCTTCAGGACTCTAAAACTAACCACCCCTAGCTGTAAGTGTATCATTTATTTTCTGTTAAATTTGTTATCCTGTGATATTGTATGTAGCTGTTTACCTGATATACATTGCAAGTTTCTGTTTGTCCCTGTTTTTTTGCTTTTGTTGAAGTTATTTTAAGGTTATCTAGTCGTAATATGCGGTATTGCCAAATGATTCATTGAAATATTTTGGCTTTTTAAGCTTCCACCTGGATCTTTATGATCTTCCTTGATTTATGCACATAACTATTGAATAAGAACCTGCCTGTTCCTTTATGAAAGCAGACATCACATCAATATTGTTACAATTATCTGTTCGACAGGCCATTTGTCGTAGGTAAAAGTCACTATAATTTAGATATCCTTTCAATTATATTTGCTATCATGTGGTCCAGTGTTTGTTGTGATTTTGAAGTGAAGAAGCATGTTGGTAATAATTGGTCCGAGATCAATTATTAAATACATAGTGGGTGGTCCAATTAATGGTGAATTATTTGAAGTATTCATTCCATGCGATCTGCCCTTTTGAGTAGTCTTGTGAAACTCATCACCTGTTGGTTAGACATTGCTTTCATTTTGAATCATTAACTCTTTCTAGTACATATACATGACGCTCGGTTTAAGATTGTTTTTACCTAATATATTTACATTTTAAAACTCAACTAAGGTTTAAATTGACGTTATTATATTTATCAATGTGCATTTTTCTCCAGTTTGTTTCTAAAAGCAATAGTCTAATCTGGTTTTTTATGGTAATTCTATGTTGCAGTTGGTGATCTGAACCACTTGATTTCCGCTACCATGAGTGGTGTGACATGCTGCCTCCGGTTCCCCGGTCAACTCAACTCTGACCTACGAAAGTTAGCTGTAAACCTTATCCCATTCCCTCGTCTACACTTTTTCATGGTGGGATTTGCTCCTTTGACCTCCCGTGGCTCCCAGCAATACCGTGCCCTTACGGTCCCTGAGCTGACCCAGCAAATGTGGGATGCCAAGAACATGATGTGTGCTGCTGACCCACGACATGGCCACTACCTGACTGCATCTGCAATGTTCAGGGGTAAAATGAGCACCAAAGAAGTGGATGAGCAGATGATTAATGTTCAGAACAAGAACTCCTCTTACTTTGTGGAGTGGATCCCCAACAATGTGAAATCGAGTGTCTGTGACATTCCACCAAGAGGTCTTTCAATGGCCTCAACTTTCATAGGGAATTCAACCTCCATCCAGGAAATGTTCAGGAGAGTGAGCGAGCAATTCACTGCTATGTTCAGGAGGAAGGCTTTCTTGCATTGGTACACTGGCGAAGGCATGGACGAGATGGAGTTCACTGAAGCCGAGAGCAACATGAACGATCTCCTGTCCGAGTACCAGCAGTATCAAGATGCAACAGCTGACGAGGAAGGTGAGTACGAGGATGAAGAAGAAGGAATGGAGCCAATGTGAGGGAACTTTGAAAATCTCGAAGAATGTCGGTGCCTGTTTCTGATTGCAAACTACTACTATGCTTTAGTCCAGTATGTTGACCGGGGGTAATCGTGTTTTTTCATGGTAGTTCAAATAGGGGGAGTCAGAAAACTGCGCTAGTTTTTACCCTCCGAAATTTTTAGTAGTGATTGAGAAGGGAGGCGGATACGAGGGAGGGGACTGAGAGGTTGGGGATGTTGATTTAGATGTCCAGTTTTTGGTTCTGTTACTGTTTTATCTGTTTGAATTCCAGATTTGTTATCAGTTGGCATGTCATTTATTAATCTATGTTTAGAGCATCCACAGCGGTGACTCTCTATATCACCACAATTAAAATAAAATATTTTAAATTTTATATACTATGAAAAATATATTGTACTCTCTCCGTTCTTAAATTATTGTCTTGTTTGGCCCGGCAAACAGATTAAAAAAAATAATTGACTTGATTATTAATATTGGTATAATGTGTAATTTTCTTTAATGTCCATATGTATATGACCTATAATTAAAGTAGGGAGAAAAATAAGGGTAAAATAGTAAAAATGATCTCCTAAACTATGAAAATTTTAAACAAGACAATTATTTAGAGACGGATAAAAAAAAAAAAAGAAAATAATTTAAGAACGGAGAGAGTATATTTTAATAATTTTCATTCCAAAATATTAAACAAAAGTATATTGTGCTCATATAAAATGAGGAGAATGTGAAGGATTTAAGTCACTATTCATGTTAAAACCCCCTCTATATTTGAAGGGTGATTTAATTGGTTTTTGAGGAAGAGGGTGGACTAGATGGATCACTGTAGGATCAAGGAAGGGTAAAAAACTCTAAAATGACTTTTAGAGGGTTATGGGAGGCACCTACTATGGACGCCCTTATGCTATGGTCTCAATTGACTTCTTGGTGTTTTAAAAATAGTTAGGCGGGCTATCGGGCTGGCGCCTATGGGGCTTAGGTGGGAGCTAAAACTAAAGCATAATTACTTTGATTTTTGAATTTTTTTTAATATAACTTAATTAATAAGTATTAAATCTTTAAATATATCAATAATAAATATTAACAAATAAGAAAATAATTTGAAATTAATGATCATGTTATAAAATTAAAAATTAACAATTTAATATCATTCCAAATGTCTAAACAAAACAACAATTGTTAGTTAACTCGAGAGATAATTGCAAAATAAATACTGTCCTAGTTTTGAAATTTCGATATAAAACATATGTTTTTTTTTTACCAATTGAACATTCACCTATTTTTTTATTTTAATCAAAACCTTCCATAGAGTTGATATTGAGATAATTGCAAAATAAACCAGTACTAGTTTCTAGATTTCAATTTAAACTATGTGTTTTTATTTTTTGCAAATTGAACCTTCACCTATTTATTTATTTTGAGTCAAAACCTTCCGTCAACTTGTTGTTAAAACAAATGACGGAAGACTGATTTGACAAATCACGGGATCTTACGTGGAAATGGCGAGGAATTATTTCAAAAAAAAACCTTCTACTATTTTATGATTTCAAAAAAAACTTTGGCTGTTAACGAATTTTTAAAAAAGTATTTTAAAAAGAACCTTGTATAATTAATTTATTTTCAAAATAAACCCTGAAATGTTGTAGATTATGAGTATTTATATACCTTTTCATTCGCACCAAGTGTTTTCCTTAAAAGAAAGGTTTAGAAACAAGATAATTATTTTGAAACGGACAAAAAATGAAAGGAAGACAATTATTTATGAATTAAAGGAGTATTAATATTCATAATAAAATTAGTTTATTTTAATTTGTATGTCCAATAAAATATAACAATTACTCTGTAATATTTAAGAAATGAAGAAGTTCTTTAATGCATCGTTGTCACACACACATACACACACACACACACTAACTTTTAATACGTAAAACAGAATAATACTAAAAAAAAAAATAGCCCACGATTATAGATGATTTTTACTTTCCTAGTCGTAACTCATAATAATACTAAAAAAAATACTCCTCTATTCTTAAAAATATACTTACTTGTTTGATTTATTACACATATTATATAAAATTAATTAATTTTATTGTAAATATTACTACCCCGTCCCAAAATAATTATTATTTTAGCAAAGTTTTTTGTCCCAAAATAATTATCGTTATCGAACTTCAAAAAACATTTTCCTATAATCTACCAAAACTGCCCTTATTTACTACCCTCATTAAAGAGGGTTGTTAAGAGGAAAGAAAAAATACTCACGCAACATATCTACAACAAATGAGCTTAAATAAGGGTAGATCAGTCTTAATATAAGTTTTTTTAAATCTGTGTGCAGATTGCTAAAACGACAATTATTTTGGGACAGAGGTAGTAGTTTGTTACGTGTTTCTTTTTAGAGAGTGATTAATTTTTACTTATTATTTTTCTATTTTTATTTTTTTAGAATAAATATATTTAGTCAATCATACTTATAACTCGCATCTCGTGTTCCATTATAAGAAATTAATATTATTAAGGCACGACGATTATTTTGGGACAAAATTTTGTTAAAATAATAATTATTTTGGGACTGGGTAGTAATATTTACAATAAAATTAATTAATTTTGTATAATATGTGTAATAAATCAAACAAGTAAATATATTTTTAAGAATAGAGGAGTGTTTTTTTAGTATTATTATGTGTTATGAGTAGAAAAGCAAAGATCCTCCATAATTGTGGGCTATTTTCTTTAATATTATTCTGTTTTACGTATTAAAAAGTTAGTGTGTGTGTGTGTGACAGCAATGCATTAAAGTACTTATTTATTTCCTAAATATTACTGAGTAATTGTTATGTTTGATTGGACATACAAATTAAAATAAACTAATTTTATTATGAATATTAATACTCCTTTAATTCATAAATAATTGTCTTCCTTTCATTTTTTGTCCGTTCCAAAATAATTATCTTATTTCTAAACCTTTCTTTTAAGGAAAACACTTGGTGTGGATGAAATAGATATATAAATACCCACCCATAATCTACAACATTTCAGGGTTTATTTTGAAAATAAATTAATTGTACAAGGTTCTTTTTAAAATACTTTTTTTTAAAAAATTCGTTAATAGCCAAGGTTTTTTTTTGAAATCATAAAATAGTACAAGTTTTTTTTTGAAATAATTTTTCCGCCATTTTCACATAAGATTCACGTGGTTTGCCAAATCAGCCTTCCGTCATTTATTTTAACAGCAAGTTGACGAAAAGTTTTGATTAAAAATAAATAAATAGGTGAAGGTTCAATTTGCAAAAAATAAAAACACATGGTTTAAATTAAAGTCTCGAAACTAGTATAGGGTTTATTTTGCAATTATCTCAGTTGATATTAGATCAACTGACGGAGGATGACTTAGCCACGTACGTGGCTCTTACGTCGAAAATAGTGTATTTCCTGCCAAAATTATTACAAAAAAAACCTTATAATATTTTCCAATTAAAAAAATATCCTGGCTATTAACGAATTCTTATAAAGTGTTTTAAAAAGAACCCTGTACAATTTATATATTTTCATAATAAACCATGAAATGTTGTAGATTATGTGTATTTATATCCTATTGTACCTATTTCATCCACACCAAAAAAATTCAACTTCTCACAATTCATTCAAATTTTTTTTTCATTTTAATCATCATGAATAGATTGATATGTGTGTTGTTTATTTGTACAATTATCCTTTTCTTTTTTACTTTTACACTTGCTCAGTTCAAATTTTTTTTTTAGTTTGTTCCAAAAAAAAAGTGTTTAATTTTTTCTTTTTTTGTAAGTCACTTTTACTATTTTACCCATTTTAACTTAAATTGATGGGTCTCACTCACACACGGGTATCCTTAGAAAATACACATTATCATAATTTGAAACTGTCACGCCCCAAACCCACAGTCGGACCAATGGGCTAGGGGTGACCGGCCGCGGCTTAGTAAAATGGTTTTCGGCTCTGCAAGGCCTTCTAATTCAATTGCGCAGCTGTGAGCGCCTCGATCCGCAGATTGCTACTCTCGAGTCTTTTTCTCTCTTGGACTTCCCTCGTGATTGTGTGTTCGATAAACGTAAAAGACACATTTATTTTGGAAAAACAGAGTCGCCACTCTTGTTTATGAAGTAAACGGGAGAAAAACTGAGATTGTAGGTTCGGGGCAAGTTACGATTTGGGAAGGTTTTACGCACACATCTCGCCCTCTACATATTTGCATGCTCGTATTTAGGTATCGCAGGTTTGTTATTTTATGTGAATGAAAATGTATTACGGAGTATTCATATCTCCGTTTACAATGTACAAATATAATACATGTATTTACATATTAAATGTATTGAAATAAATATGCACATACTTCAAATATTATTATTTACATATGAAATGAATTAACGAACGGAAGGGGTTACCTTCTGTCGTTTTACAGAATTCGGGCTAAGTTCTAGGCCATTGTGTTATATTGGATCAAGCTAGCTCGTAGGTTGACCGTTGTGCTTCCACTGCTACCGATACGAGGAAAGGAAGACTTATGTTTTGTGTTTGTGTGTTGTGTGTATTGTGTGTGTGTGTGTGAAAGAGGGAAAGTTTGAGAACTTTTTTCTTTTCTTTTCTTTTTCTTTCTTCCTTCAGTGAGAAAGAGAGAGAGCTGAGGATGTGTGTGTTGTTTCTTCTCTTAGATGAGGGAGTATTGATTGTGTTTCTAGGGAGTATTAGTTGTGTGTTGAGGGAGAGAGCTGATGATCTCTTTATATGGGTGAGAGAATGAGAGATATTTGATGATGCTCTTTGGCCCAAGTTTGCACGATGCCTCCTTCAGCCTTCAAAGTCTTCAGCAGCCAAGCGGCTTGACTTCTGAGGCTTTACATGGTTTAGTGCACGGCGCACGAGATATGATGTCCGCGCACCAAACTCTGTTTTTGTTGTTTCAGCACACCAAGCAAGGCTTCAGCACACCAAAACTGTTTTTTTTTTTACTTTTTCCAAACTTTGTGTCTTGCACTTTGGCACTTCTAAGTTTTGTATCTTCAGTCTAAACCCTTGATGTTGATTGCGTTTGCGGACGTCGTTAGTCCTGTTTGATAGGTTGTTTTCTTAAATGATCGTAGAAATAAATGTTAGTCCATTTATAAATAAACAATTATTTATAGGACAATTCGTATAATGTAGGTGTACGGATTCTGGGTGTCTACAACAGCTCAAATCTAACTACTCCTTAATAAAAACTAAACCACAAACAATGAGACCCATTCTCCTATTTAACCAATCAAGTCCAAATGAAGTTCCCAAAACAACAATTATTTATAGAGTCAACAACTCGTTCCAAAATCCAAGTCTAATTGCACAAAACAGAAATTAAACTATAACAGAAAACTCTCGGGCGATCCACTAAGTGGTCCTAAGGCGTCACCGAAATTAACGATCTGCAAAATGATAAAGGGTGAGCTCACAGCTCAGCAAGGTACTAACAACGCAATCTAGAGGATCAAACACATATTTCAAAATAATATTTCTATGAAAATTCATAAGAAACATTTCAAATCACATTTTTTATAAATGATATTTAAAACATTGCTTAGCAAAAACATTTACTTTGAAACAAGTCAATGACACTACCGTCCCATACCGATAGTATAACCAAGTAACCAATCGTTTCGTCAAAAGCAATTCACTAAGTTCAAACAATAATTTCCTATTGACTTTCGAAATCAAAGGTTGGTCGAAGCTAGTCAATTACACCACTGTTCCATAATAGTGGCATGACCAATCGCTCCGTTAAACAAAACCAATAAAGTTCCATGGTCTTTGTTGACTACGGCTACAGTACACCCCTGTAAAACGGTGTCGATAATGCCATAGTATAACCCTGTGACGCGGTATCGATAGTGGACATAGTATACCCTATGACGCGGTATCTAAATTTCAGAGTTCGATATGTCTACCTTGCTAAGTAGAGTAGACAGTTCGAAAGGTTCAATACATAGGTAGACCATCGGTTTCTAAAAGTTTCATAGTTCACAATTCTGTAAAAAATTTCCACGTCAATAAAAAATAACAAAAATTCGGAAATCAAATTCATTTCATAGGCTCATATACTTGATCCTTATTTTGGGATATTTCAATACATCTCATTTTCGATAAAAATATAAAATCGATTTCATAAGCTTATTTGAAACAAAACGATGTAACAAAGCATTTAATTTTTCGATAAAAACTAAGGGATTAAACATGAACTAGATCGATAGAGTGGAAAGTCCCTTACCTCGAATTCGACACAAACTAGTCAAGGGTCAAAATGGTACTTCTTCCCAATCGATATCGACGGTACCTAATTCCAAAGACAACAATATTTGTTGAAGTAACACATATTACAAGGACTCTAGACAAATTTACACCTAGGTGGGCCTGTTTGTCAATTTTCAGAACTTAAAGGTAATTCTCAACCTTTTCATTAGTCTAGGCTTGTAAGTACTTGAATTTCAGAGACTAACTTGATAACATCTAATTTGGAAGAACTCAAATGTAGATAACTAAGACATGGAGGGGATTAACTGTACGTTTGTCATCTTCTTCATTTAACAAACATAGTAACACGCTGGTTTGTTTTAGGCTTCTTTCTTCTTCCTTTTTTTTTTCCCGGCCGAAACCTCCTTTTAGCTTAACTCAATTCCAAACCAAGAGATTTCCTTTTCCCATTAAGATTAGATACCCCAAACAAAATTCTGTGCATAGTTGTCAAAACGGGATACGTATCGTGTATTGAAATTCTGTTTTTATGATACGTATCGGAATACGCGTTGCGTATCGTAAGATACGCAAATATATATATATATTTATATATATATTATATATATATATTAATAAAAAATACTATTTAACAATAAATTAACTGAAAAAAAAATTCTAGACTTTCTGTTCATATCATTTCAAGATATCATCTGTTCGTATCATTTCAAGATGAATGAAAAAAATTCTAGACTTTCTGTTTCAAGTAGCCTACTAAATGAATAAACTAACTGACCATGTCCATATTCTGACTTATCCCTTCAAATTAAGAGAACGTCAATATAAAACAAGAACAAAACAAGAACAAAAAAAAGATCAAATATACAAGTTTTGGGAAAAAAAAAAAAGGCAGAGACATACTTGCATGAAAACAGAGTATTCAAACAAGAACAAAACAAGACCGTGTCTGTCTCGTACCTTTTGCAAAGAGAAATGAGAAATCGAATAATCTGTTATTGTTATAAACTTGTAATGTTATCAATTTTGTCTTCTTCACAGTCTTCGGCTCTTCGCTCTTCACAGTTCATAGCAGTAGCACAATCAGCCAAGCAACAAAGGGTTTTTCTTTATCTTAATGAAAGATGAAGCATGAAGGATCAAAGGATTATGGACATTAGCTAGATTAAAGGAGGAAGCAAAAGGAAAGGATTCAAAGCCCTAATAGATTGAGATTTGAGAAGCTTCGTGAGACGTCTTTTTTGAGAAGATGAGAAGTCGACGATGTTCGACTGGTTATGTAAATCGTGAATTTTAAGAAATTAAATGATAAAAATATTATACATGCACCCCCTGAAGAAAGTAAAATGTATCGTGCGATACTCAAAATTTGCGATACGCAGGTGTATCGTCCGATACGCCATATGTATCGTACGATACATAGCATATTACGATACGCAGGTGCGATTCGTATCGAAATAGGGCAATTTCGTATCATATCGTACGATACGTATCGCGTATAGTACGATACTAACAACTATGATTCTGTGTACCGAATACAAATTATAAATTCCTAAAATCTTTTGAATAAAACTTGTTATCAAGGATTGCAAATCACTTACCTCCCGCTCAGATTTCCGTCCTTCCCTTGCCCACGCCGAGCAACTCGCCAACCAATTCCTCAATTCTTCCGCCGACTCACTTCCTCTCTCAGCCCTTTAATCCTCCGGCAGCACTTTTTTGTTTTACTTCTTTCCCGTAAGGGACCCAACTAGATGATAGCGAGTACTCCTTATATTTGCCGGACAATCCCTTCCTCTTCCTACCGGTCACTCCCCATTGATTACGCGAGTTATCGCACAATCACTGCACTCCACCCCCTCCTCCGTTACTCCTCTGCGTTACAAGCTGTTACACTTCATTTTTTTTTCTTGCTATCATTATTTATTATTATTAAATTAGAAGTCCAAAATTTTAACGAGAGCCCGATAACTCTAATATTAGTGGGCAAGCCCAATTCCAATACATTAGACAAATTTTATACCCAAAAAAAATTAGGCCCAAAGTAATTAAAGTCAATCCAATAAATTATAATCTTATTATTGTTATTTATTTAATTTTTGGGTTATTACAGAAACAGAATCAATTATCTTTCTTAATTTATGTATCGGGTCACAAGACACTCTTTTAAGAACGGAGGGAGTATTTTTTTTCTTTCACCGATTGTCATTTTTTGATAATCTAAGATATTATAATATCATTCAAAAAAATATAATAGTATATAATAATGGTCATAATAATCATAAGAAGAAGACATACTCAAATAAATAATGTAAGCAAGTAGTACAGTTTTATGTCAAAAAAATTTTGTTACATGACTAGCATCTTTTTGACTAGGTTTTTAAAGAAAAATTTTTTTTTGAAAGCTTGATGCATCTTGATGTGATAGATTTTTAAACTGCTCTAGATGATTAAAACGAAACAAAATTTTTTTTTTTTTGAATGAATTGTGAGAAGTTGAATTTTTTTTAGTGTAGATGAAATAGGTATAATAGGTATATAAATACCCATAATCTACAACATTCCAAGGTTTATCATGAAAAGATATTAATTGTACAAGGTTTTTTTTAAAACGCTTTTTATAAAAATTCATTAACAGACAGGGTTTTTTTTGAAATTGGAAAATAGCATAATTTTTTTTTTTGGTAATTGATCACGCAAAAAAGGTTGTAGGTGACCACGTCTAATCCACGTGTGTAGTTTAGTAGGATTCCGGCTTACGTTGTAGGGATTGTCATTGAAGTCTAGATTGTTTGGAACCTGTAATCAACAGAAAACACCGTAAGGGGGGTTGAGTTGTCCCAGCGATAACCCTCAGGCGTGAGAATTAGCAATACTTCAGAGGAGATGTAAAGCTAAGAAAGTATAGTTTGAGCAAGTAGTTTGCATGTACATTCTGATGCCTATGAGGTCCTTATTTATAAGGAGACAACTCATAATCCTAGCCGATTTTGGAATGGGAGAGATATGATCAATTCACATGTCTTACGGGTTATGTTACCTTGTCTGCTTAGGACTGATGTAGGTAGAGTTGTAATAGGACTCTTCCCGGGATGAGAAATGGTTCCGTAAAGGACTCTGTCTGTGCTGAGCTGTCCGAGGGTAGTCGTTGAGGTCAGCCTGGATTATATCCAGGTCGCTCGTTACTCCCATGGTCGTCCTGTAAAAAGGCCCAGGTCGCACGAGTGGTGTGGGCAATGTTTTCATATGGCATAGTGAGGGGATAGGCGGATGAACATGTCATGGTACGTACCAGGTCGCCATATCCGAGCTGGCCTGTGTCCATTAGCCCCCTGTCCCTATCAATGCCGCCAGCCTGGCATTTCTAGTCCCGCGATGTTTGCCACGTGTAGTATTGAAAGCTAAGGTCGTTCAGTAGTCCCCTACTTCTTAAGGAGAGGATTTATCCTCGAGTTTGTGAAGTAATTTTGCCAATTTGTCGAGCTGGGCTGTTCCCTGTGACCTCGTATGATCCTAGTTCGGCTTTTACTGTTTGTACTTTTCCTCAGCAAGCATTTGCATTTATTGTCATGAACCCCATGGCGGTCCAGTGGCATGTCTTTTCAAATTTCAAAAAATGGGCGGTTTCAATTCTTGCTCAAAATGTTGTCGTGCCGAAGTCCGCGTACTTTGTGTGGGTCGACCCTACAAGTTTGGGTCCCTACATAAGCGGGGTTCCACCGTTTAGAGAATTTTTCCAGAAGTTTCCAAGTATCTCCGGCGTTTAGCCGATTCCTGGCGAGTTGCTCCGTCCTCAAAAGTTCCAAATTCCCAGTCATTCCTTCGTGTTTTCTCTCCTTTCCAGACTTTTAGGTTAGTCCTCTTCCTCCTTGCTACATTTCTTTTGTGTTTTCAGTGTGTTTTTTGCGGTTTCGTTTAAGTTGTTGCCTTCGCCGCGTCTGTTCTCCGGTGACCGTTATCCTCTATATAGTATTCCGTCAAGGGTTTGTGGTCGAGTTGGTATTTTTAGGTTTTTGACGAGCGAGGTTCCCCCGAACTTGAATCATATCTATCTTTATTTCTTCCTCCTCGTGTTCTCCTCTTGCGAACATGAGGGTTAAACGAACAAACCAGGGCCCCTTCTTTGCTAGGCCGCAAAAGGGGAGGGCGATCTTCAGAAGCGAGGATAGTGATTGGCAAATCGTCTTACCCAGTGAAGCCCATGATTTGCTGGCCGTATGGGGTGCGAATTTGGAAGGTTTAGTGGTCCCCGAGGATAATCCCTTTAGGATTGACAATATTCCTTTCGGCACCTCGATGCAGATCTTTGAAAGTTATGATATGGCTATGACAAGTTTGTTGTACTTGTATTTTGACGAAGATTGGGTTGCTCGTCCTAAGTCAGCTCGCGGTATTGCCTCGTCCTTCGGAGTGGGCGCCTCGGTCTCCTCGTCAAGTCCTTTCGATGCCAATTATCCCTTGCGAGCTCAACGGCCCAAGAAGGAGAAATCGAAGTCTGTAGCCGAGGAAGATGTCGTTGGTCGTACCTTCCGTGTGACTGGCGAAACAAGATTACTTTGTTCGATGTGGATGCTTGGACCTCGAAGTTTTTCTGTGATCCTGAATACTACCGAGGTTTTGTCCCAGACTCGGGGTTTGGCCTAGATAGCTTGAGGGCCATGAGGGGCCGAGTTGGGTTTTATCTTAGTTTTTTTGACCTGGGACTCCGGTTTCCCCTTGACCCCTTTATTTGCGAGTTTTTGGATGTTAGCTCCACCGTTCCTCTAGATCTCTCCTGGAATACTATAAGGATTTTTCTCTGTTTCATCGTTTGTACCCGCCTGCTTGGTTTTGAGCCGACCATGTCACTGTTTTGTCACTACTTCCACCTCGACCGAAATAACAATCATTTACAGGCAAAAAACCATAATTATGGTGTGAAGCTATTTTTTGACCCTCCCAGCAAGGTTCCTTACTCGGCAGACAAAGTTATTGCGGTGGAGAGCAGGTCGGGTTGGAACTTCAAGGTGCCCACCGAAGAACCTTACACCTTGGTTAGTCATACCGATCTGGATGACTATGACAAGTTCGCCAAACAGGCTTTAGAAATTCCCTTGGGCGTTCGAGGTACTACCCAGGTGAGATGATATGACTAGAGGGAGATCGTTAGGAGCGAGAATTTATTGTATGTTGCTAGAATTTTGTCGAGGAAGATAAACGGCCTTAAGCCGATGTGTACTTTCTCCAAGTTTGACTATTTTTTGGGCTGGCTCAGGTATAACGACTTTGTATTCTAGAATCGCTGTCCTGACTGTTGGCAGGATCCAGAGATGGGCTGCTTACTGATTGGTTACTTTTCTTAGATGAACTTTTATTGTTGCTTAGTTTGTTTATACCTCGATCCTGCTTATGACTTGTTTTTCTTTTCGTAGATATGGAGGACCTCGATGCTATGAAGGGGAGTTACGGGAAACGTGTTCAGGCAAAGTCTTCTTGCTCAGAGCAGTTAGGTCGAGCTCGAGTAGCGGCGAGCTTGGCGGCCCAATCGAGGTGCTCCCTACAGTGCCTATCCCCGTTAATAAGGGGAAGGAGAAGGTCGCTAGCTTGAAGTCCTCTGTGAAGAGGACCATGTCATCATCTGGGTTCGGGCCCACAAAAACTTAGGATCGAGGATCCCGTTGCGATCGTTGCATCTGATGAAGCTACTCAGGGGGGTGAGGTCCGTGGTGTGATCAGCCCGTCACAGGAAGCCCTTTCCCCTTCCAACTCAGCCACCCCTAAGCAAGCGAACCCCGATTCGAGCCACGCTACCCGGGGTGTTGAGATGGTCGTGAGCCCTGGGTGCCCTCATCTCCTTTCAATAACAATGTCCTCTACCTGCTCGACGCCCTTGATGACGATGATAATGTGGCTTTTGATGGTGATTTTAGGCTAAGTGAATTTGAGGGAGCCAAATCCAATCAAGATGATCATGCCAAGGCGGTACACGAGGCGAGAGTCGAGCTGACCCTTAGTTTGACCTCATTGCGTCGAGTTTGTTTGAGCCTGCAGGCTTTGTAATTAAAATAATGTCCTTCTTTATTGGGCATGTGAGCCTTGAGATCTTGTTTATATGCTCTGTTGGCGATGTAGTACTCTATGACCTCACGTGGTTTGTGAAGATTAGCTTTGTTTATCTTATTGTTTCCGATCTTTACCTCGCTTCAGTTGTTTGTTTGATCAAGATAGTCTGGCCTAGTAGTTTAGGACACTAAATTTAGTGGTCCTTGTTCTCATAAACTTTTTATTGAAGCGAGGGTTGGTGGCAATTTCGACCCTGACGTGATCGAAGAGCCTTTTATTTTACGATCTTCTTCATTGTGGTGAAGAGCAGGTCGTAACTTGACCTCGGCGTGGTCGAGGTGCCTTCTATCTTACGATCTTCTTCATCGTGGTGAAGAGTAGGTCGTAAATTAACCTCGATGTGGTTGAGGTGCCTTTTTGCTTTACAATCTTTTTTATCGTGGTGAAGAGTAGGTCGTAAATCGACCTCAACGTGGTCGAGGTGCATTTTTGTTTTACGATCTTCTTCATTGTGGTGAAGAGTATATTATTAATTGACCTCGACGTGGTCGAGGTACCTTTTTGCTTTACGATCTTCTTCATTGTGGTAAAGAGTGGGTCGTAAATTGACCTCGACGTGGTCGAGGTGCCTTTTTGCTTTACGATCTTCTTCATCGTGGTGAAAAATAGGTCGTAAATTGACCTCGACGTGGTCGAGGTGCCTTTTGTTTGTTTTTGACTTGTTCGGTTCTCGTGATCTTCTTCGCTTTTGGCGAAGAGTAGGTCGGGATCTTTGAACAACCTTCGAAGGAGAAGAATACAAATTCTAAGTAAGTGCAAAATCGGAGTAATTCTTTTATTGATAATTGAAAATATGTACATTAGTGATAGTATTTCTTCAAGTGGTCGGCATGCCAAGGGTTCTTGAGTGGAGTGTCGTTTTCTCAGTCAGTCGATACGTTCCCTCTCTAATTATGCCCGTCACTTTGAATGGTCCTTCCCAATTTGGAGATAGCTTGTTTCTTCCCGTGTTTCTGCCGTAACCTCAATCTTTCTGAGTACCCAGTCTCCGACGTTGAAGGATCTTGTTCTAACTCGTTTGTCATGGTGATCTTTGGTGAGTTGCTTGTAGTTGATCATCCTGAGTCTTGCCTCTAGCCTTCTTTCCTCCAGAAGTCGAGGTCTAGCCCCCGAGTTGTTATATTGTCCAGCTCGTCGAAATGGGCTACCCTTATGGTCGGCAAGACCATTTCTACTGGTGCCATTGCTTCTAATCCATATGTTAGCGTGAAGGGTGTTTCTCCTGTTGAGCCTCTGACTGATGTGCGAATCCCCCATAATACGATAGGTAGCTCGTCGAGCTATTTTTCTTTCTTCTCGTCCAGATTTCTTTTTAATGCATGGTGGATTTCCTTGTTCCCTACTTCGGCCTGGCCGTTTCCTTGGGGGTGAGCAATCGAGGACTTCCAATGCTTAATGTTCATCTGCTCGCATCTTTCGGTGAACTTGGTGGAGAACTGGGTGCCATGGTCGGACACAATGGCACAAGGTGAGCCAAACTGGCACCAAATGTAATCGTGTATGAAGCTGATTGCCTTTTCCTTGGTTATGAAGGCTAATGGCTTTGCTTCTACACATTTCGTTAAATAATCTACCGCCACTATTATGAACTCGCAGCCCCCTTTTGCCTTTGGGAAGGGCCCTATAAGGTCGACCCCACATATCGAATGGCCAGGTTACGACCACTGGTGTTTGTGGGACTGATGGTAGTCTGAGGATATTCGAAAACCTTTGGCAGTTGTCGCATCTTTGTACATAAGTCACGGCATCCTTCCGTAAGGTCGGCCAGTAATAACCGTGAAAGATTATTCTGTCGGCTAGGGTTCTTGCACCTGGATGACCCCCACATACTCCTTCATGGACTTCAGCGAGCAGGTCCTCTACCGTCTCTGGTCGGACACATCTGAGCAATGGCTTGGTGAATGATCTTTTGTATAATATTCCATCAATCACTGTGTAGCTGGGCCAGTTTGGCCAAGTCCTTTTCACCAGGCAGTATTCCTTGCTCGATATAATATTGTATTTCATCTATCCAGCATCTCTCGGCGAAATCTATGGGCATGGCTTCCTCCCTGTTTACTAATGGTGTCTCGAGGGTTTCCAACCATACATCTTGAGGGAGGTCGCTGATTTCGAATGACGCAATCTTTGATAGGTGATCAGCTCACGTATTTTCTGCTCTGTCCACCTGTTTTAGCTCCTAATATTTAAATTTCTCCAACAGGCGTTTTGCGAGCTCACAATACTTAGATAATGTAGGGTGATTAGCCCCATACTCCCCCCAAACTTGCTTCACGACGAGTTGGGAGTCACTGAAGATGACGAACTGGAGTGCCTCTAGTTCCAATGCGAGCTTCAACCCTGCTATTAAATCTTCATACTAAGTTTGGTTATTGGATGCTTGGAACTTGAACGGTAGCACTTTACTGATTTCTCCACCCTCTGGTGGGTACAAGGATAAACCAGCACCATTACCCGCTTTGCTTGACGAGCTGTCAACATATAATGTCCAATAGTGTGGAGGCCGAGGATGTTACGAGCTGGCCATTTTTATTTGTTTGGGCAGGCTGGGAGGGTTTGTCGAAGAGATCGGCTCGGCCATCGTGGTGGTCGAGCTTTGATCTTTTTTGACAAACGAGGTTTCAGCAACGAAGTCTACAAGTACCTGGGCTTTAACTGCTTTGCGTTGCTCATAGGTAGTATCGTACCCTGAGAGCTCTACTGACCATTTTAACATTTTTCCAACCACATCCGGTTTGTAGAGAATTTGCCTAGAGTGGGAGATCGTTGTATACCGTTAGGGCATAAGCCTGGAAGTAATGAGTTAACTTTCGTGCTGCCATTATTAGGGCCAGTACTACTTTCTCCACATTTAGATATCTTGTCTCTACGTCCGTGAGTACGTGGGAGACGTAGTATATTGGCTTTTGAACTGCCCCTTTTTCACTGAGTAGGACTGTAGCGACAGCCGTGTCTGAGGCGGCGAGGTAGACATAGAGGTGTTCTCCTAGTGCCGGTTTATCAGCAGGGGCGGGCTGCCCAGATAAGTTTTCAGGTCAGTAAAGGCTTTGTCGCATTCTTCGTTTCAGGCAAATTTCTTGCTCCCTCTTAGTGTTTTGAAGAATGGAAGGCTCTTTTCTGCCGACTTCGCAATAAATCTTCTCAGTGCCATAATTCTTTCGTTTAGTCGTTGTACCTCTCTAATCGAGCTGGGGGCTTTCATGTTAACAAGGGCTTGAATTTTTTCGGGTTAGCCTCTATACCTCGTTCGTTCACCATATATCCCAGGAATTTTCCTGCCTTTACTCCGAAGGCACATCTTCATTCTGTTTTTCCTGAGATTGGTGAAGGTCTCCTTCAGGTCATCGACGTGGTTGGCTTGCTTAGTTTTGATGACCATGTCATCGATGTAGGCCTCCACGTTTCTTCTAAGCTGGTCTCCGAAGACCTTGTTCACCATACGTTGATAAGTAGCCCCTACATTTTTGAGCCCAAAGGGCATCATTTTGTAGCAATAAATTGCTCTGGCTGCTTGGAAGGCTGTCAGTTCTCGGTTGGCCAGCCACATACATATCTGATGGTACCCCGAGTATACGTCGATGAAGCTGAGTATTTTGTGGCCTGCTATTGCGTCCACCAGCTGATCTATCCTCGGCAGTGGTTACCAGTCTTTGGGGCAAGCTTTGTTTAAGTCTGTGAAGTCGACGAACATTCTTCACTTTCCACTGGTCTTCTTGACCATTACCACATTCGCGATCTAGGTTGGATAGAAGACCTCTTCGATGATGTTTGCTTTGAGTACCCTTTTTCAGTACAGTTTTTGCCATTGCTATTAAAAAAAAATCTTATTCTCTCTCCCGTCTAGGGTTCCAGCTCTTAAACTAACTGATGACATCGTTAATCAACTTGCATATCCTTTTAAACATACCTTGGTAGCAAGTTTTTGCATGGCCAGCCTTCCATGGAAGCTACACGCAAGTCTTTCCAAACCTTTGGCCTTAAGGCTGATTTCAAGTTAGGCCATCTGGACGCTAAGCATGTCTTAATCGAAGTCAATCACGATGAAGACTATCAACGACTATGGATAAAGGATCAATGGTACCTAGTTCATTTTCCTATGAGAGTCTTCAAGTGGACTCCAGATTTTTGCCCTGATGTTGAGAGTTCCTTAGTTCCTGTTTAGTTTGCCCTCCCTAGCCTCCCTATTCATCTTTTTCACAAGTCCACCATGTTTACTATAGCAAATCTCTTTGGCAAGCCTTTAATGCTGGATCAAGATACCATGAACTTAACTCGCCCAAATGTTCGCACGTATTTGTGTCGAAGTGGACCTTCTCAAGCCGGTTCCAAAGAGGATATGGATTGAATGTGGTTCTCAATTTCAAGGGTTTTGGCAAACTATAGAAGCTGAAAATCTTATGCGATGTTGTTCGCATTGTAATCATCAAGGCCACACTGAGGAATTCTGCAAAGTTAAGAACTCTTCCTCGACGGCTGCTACTTCCTTAAACCCTACTGCTCCGCTGAAAGACTCTCACCTGACATCACAGCCGAAATCTTCAAACCCTACCTTACAGCTAAAAGTTTATACTCGATGGACTCCAAAGAAAGATGATAAAGGCAAGGGTATTGATATGGACTCTACCCCAAACCCTATTGTAGAAGAATCTACTCTTGAAGATATGCCACATACTATTGAAAATATGCCACATACTGCGAATTGCCATAATTCTACCGCCAATCCGAACAATCCGTTTGATAACATGGAAGATACTGTCATGTCCTCAGTTGCTGCTGCTAGTAGTGATCAAGCTGGCATAATTTTAAGTGCTATGCAGCATGATCATGCTCAGACTGTTCAGCTGGATGATCTCGCCCCTTCTATGCACACGGATGATGTGCAAGGTGTTCTGGATGTGATACACAAAGATGCACACATATCTGATGTTGAGGTAGTGCAAGGGGATATTGATGTGGTGCGTACTGTGCTGATTTGTAAGATTGCTGCCTTCTCAACGATGAGGACAGACCCTTATCCCCAAACCGTTTTGCTATTTTAGAAACTTTGGAAGACTTGGATCCTGATCTACATGACTTAGCGGCCTTGAATGTTGAGATTCCTCCTTTGATGAAGGGCAATAAAAAGGTTCCCAAAACTGATCGGCTCACCCGCCTTCAAAGAGCTAAACTCTCCACTTTGTCTCTCCCGACAGATTTTCATGGAGCTTAAGGCCCTCTTTTGGAACATTCGAGGTATTGGTAATGACGCTTCCATTGCAAGTTTGAAGTATCTGATTAGATCTCATAATATTTCTATTATTTCTATCTTTGAACCTATGATAGATCCTGACAGAATTGATTTTATTACACGTCGTCTCAAGTTCAAATTTTGCTTTAAGAATTCTAATGGCTCGGTTTGGGTTTTTTTTAAGGCAGCCTTTACATGCCATGTTATTCATAGCTCTTCTCAGCAGATCACCATTAGAGTGCAACACTACTCTTGGCCAGCTTGTTCTTATTTCACTAGTGTTTATGCCAAATGTGACTTGGATGATCCCCGACTTTTTTGGTTAGTTGGGGGGGGGGATTTCAATATTATTCTTCACCATTCTGAAAAATCTGGTGGTAATGGTTCGGATCGCAGTGGTGCTTTGGACTTTCATGCTTGCTTAGCAGCCTCAGGTTTGCAATATCTAGGTTTCTCAGGTTCAGATTACACTTGGTGGAATAAAAGAGAAGGATCTCGTACTATCCATCAGCGCATTGACAGGCTTCTTAGTAATCCTGGTTGGCTTGACTGATTTGCTTCTTCCACTGTTCTCCATCTTCCTCGTACTTGTTCGGATCACTCTCCTTTACTGCTCACTTATGGTTGGGCAACTTCTAATCATGCGGCTTCTTTCCGGTTTCTTAATGTGTGGACTAGTCATGCCACGTTTTTGGATGTTGTCAAATCTGCTTGGGATCTACCTGTAACTGGCCGGCCTCTCTTTGCTTTTTCATGCAAGCTTCGTAACGTTAAAGTTGCTCTTAAATCTTGGAACAAAGAAACCATTGGCAATATTTTTTCTTCTTTAAAAGTGTCGGAGGAAGAAGTTCTTGAAAAAGAACTCTTTTTTGAGCTAAACCCTTCTGATTCTAATCGGACTGCGTTGCTTGAATCTCAAGCTACTCATCGTCTTATGCTTTGTAGGGAAGAAGCTTATTGGGCCTAGAAATCTCGTATTTCATGGTTAAAGGAAGGTCAAGGTAATACCAAACTATTTCATGCCTCTGTCCGACAAGCCCGCTGCAAGCTTCATATTCATTCTATCATGGATGTGGATGGGTCTTTACTCACTTCTGAAGATTCTATCAAGTAAGCTTGTATTTCTTATTTTCAGTCTCAATTGACGGCTGATAGCATGGGTGATGACTCTCTTCTTGATGTTATTCCGTCCTTGGTGACCACTGATTGGAAAGCTAAGCTTCTTGCCCTTCCCACCATGGAGGAAATGAAGGGAACAGTTTTTGCTATGAGTGGTGACAGTGCATCGGGGCCCTGATGGTTTTTCTGGTAAGTTTTATATCTCCTGCTGGGATATCATTGGCAACGATTTTCTTCTTGCCATTTTAGATTTCTTCTCAGGATTCTCTATGCCTCGATCTTGGACTAGTACTTTAATTGCTCTTATTCCTAAAGTTGACAATCCAAGCTCTTTTAAGGATCTTTGGCCTATTAGCCTATGCAATTTTTGTAATAAGGTTATTTCCAAGCTCTTGGCTTCTCGGTTGGCAAGGATCCTCCCTTATATTATTTCTCCTAATCAAAGTGCCTTTACTAAGGGAAGAGACATTCATGATAATATCCTCCTTGCTCAAGAACTTATGAGTTATCTGAGGAAAAAAGTTACGGGCTCTAACATGGTCATCAAGCTCGATATGGCTAAGGCTTTTGATAGGGTCTCTTGGTTCTTTTTGATTAAAGTTCTCCGTCGTTTTGGATTTCATGTGGTGTTCATTGACTTTGTTTGGCGTATTATTTCTGATAATTGGTTTTCTATCCTTATTAATGGTGTGCCTGTGGGGTTTTTCACTTCGTCTCGTGGTCTTCGTCAGGGAGACCCTTTATCTCCGAGTCTTTCATAATTGCGGCTGAAGACTTGAGTCGCAGTCTGATTAAACTCCATCTCGAAGACCCTTTGACTGTTTTTTCTACTACTAGCGGCTGCCCAATTGTTTCTCACCTAGCTTTTGCTAATGATGTTGTTATTTTCTGTAATGGGCATTCGCGTTCCCTTCAGAAGCATGTTAAGTTACTCTCCGACTATGAGAACTCTTTGGGCCAGCTTGTTAATAGTTCAAAGAGTAGTTTTTTTGTTGATCCTTCCATGGATGCCAATAGGGTGAACGCTGTTGCTTCCCTCTTGGGTTATCACATTGGTACTCTTCCTATTATCTACTTGGGTTGCCCTTTGTATATGGGTCGTAAGAAAAAGCATTACTTTGATTCTATCGTTGCTAAGATGCGAGATCGTATAGGTACTTGGATGGGCTCTTTTCTTTCTCAATCAGGAAGGCTAACTCTTATTAAACATGTTCTTCACTCAATGTCTTCCTACCTCCTTGCTGCTTTGGATCCTCCGATGTCAGTTTTAAACATTATCGAAAGATTGTTTGCCAATTTCTTTTGGGGGAATATCGAAGGAAAACAGAAAGCTCACTGGATCTCTTGGTCTTCCTGCTGCCGTCCTGCATCGGAGGGTGGGATTAGTGTTCCTTCTATCTCTAATTTGGTTAAAGCTTTTTCTATTAAACTTTGGTGGAGGTTCCGTACTCAAAAGAGCATATGGGTGGATTTTTTGCGCACTCGATATTGTTTATCAAATCACCCTGTGGTGGCTTCTAGTAAAGGATCCCATGTTTGGCATAGGCTTCTTAAAGCTCGTCCTATTGCGGAGCCTTTTATTCAATGGAATATTCGAAAGGGAGATTGCTCAATTAGGCATGCTAAATGGTTACCTGTTTTTCCTATTCTAGCCAAGGAAGATGCGGCCTTAGTTACTGCTAGGGATTTATTCCAAACTCCTTCTTCTCTTTCTCCTCAGGCCATGTCTTCGCTGCTCCCCAGTGCCACTCACAGCATTATCGAGCTGCAGATTCACATAGATGACAAAGAAGACATTCCATGCTGGACAGGAACAACTAAGGGCAAGTTCTCTCTTAAATCTGCTGCTGCTCTATCCCGTGAGGCTGGACCTTCCCTCCTGTCTTCCAAGTTTGTTTGGCAGCGCTTTATCCCCAGCAACATAAGCATCTTCATGTGGCGTCTGCTTCAATCTCGACTTCCAATCGATGAAGCAGTCATTAAGAGGGGTTTTAGTATGGCTTCGAGGTGTAGTTGTTGTCCTTCCAACCCGGATGGTGAAACTTTTTCTTATGTCTTCTTGAAAAGCAACCTTGCTTCTTCTGTCTGGCAGCACTTTCACGCCTCTCTTGGTTTAGGCAGTTTTAATTTTTCGATTCAGCAACATTACATGAATTGGTGGTCTCAAGCCGGCTCGTTGCTTTACTCCATTATCCCTTCTGTGGTTTTTTGGCACCTGTGGAAAGCTCGTAATAGGGCTGTTTTCGAGGGATCTCAGTCTTCCTCTCATGGGATTATTATTGCTGTCCAAAGTGAGGTCAATCTTATCTTAAAGGCTGCTAATTTTTCGGCGATAAATTGGTCAGGAATTTGTCTCAAGGTTCGTCGGCCTAAGAAGGTTTCTATTCAAGCTGTTTCTTGGCTTAAGCCTCCTTTGGGCATTGTTAAACTTAACACTGATGGTGGTAGCAGGGGTAACCCTGGTATTGGTGGAGGTGGGGGCATGATCCGCGACTCTGAGGGTCGTTTTATTCATGGCTTCTCTACTTTTTATGGCGTTTGCTCGAACTCAGTTGCTGAAATTAGAGCTCTTTTCCAAGGGGTTAGCTGGCTTCTTTCTCAAGGTTTCCAAAATTCTGTTGTTGAGTTGGACTCGGGGTTTCTCTTCGGTTGCATTACCAAGGGTCATTCTCCTCCTTGGCTTTTCTTTTATTACATCAGTGCTATTATTTCTATGCAAAAATTGGGTAATTATTTATTCCGTCATTGCTTCCGAGAAGCTAACTCGGTGGCTGATGGCCTTGCAAACCTTGCTATGGATTCTGAATTGGATGCCTCTTTTTCCACTTTTATCCATCTCCGAAATTCTATTAGAGGTGTTCTCCTGATGGACGCTCAAGGGACTTCTCGTGTTCGTATTACCTAGTTAAGGGTTTCTTTTCTTTTTTGGATTGTATTTCCTTTTCGAGGTCAGGCTCCTTTTTCCTCCCAGTTATAAGGGCCAGGCTGGTTGTCCCCCTCAAGTTTGTAATTTTTTTATTATTTTTCTAATAAATTTTAGTAGGGTTCTGTCCCTGTTTCTCTGGAAAAAAAAAAAAAAACTTGTCAACTTCCTCCTTTATAGCTGCCTGCTTTTCGGGGGAGAATATTCTAGGTCGTTGTTGGACAGGGGCTATGGTTGGATCAACATTTAGTTTATGTACGGCGACCTCCTCGCTGATTCCTTCCATATCCTCTGTTCTCCACGCAAACACGTCCTTGTTCTCCCGGAGGAATGCAATTATTGCCTCCCTTTTATCCTTATCAATTTCCAACCCAACCTTGATTTTTTGTTCTGGGAAGTCGAAGTTGATAACCACTTTGTTAAGGTCTTCATGGGGCTGGATCTCTGGCTGATCCCTTGGATCTAGACTCTCTATCGTGATAACTTTGCTAGGCTTCCTCGCTTTGTCCTCGTTGGTTGGGTGTGAGTCGGCCTGCTCAGTACACGAAGTGGGCACGTTGGGCGGGTCATCTTCCGTGTTTTTGTCGAGGTGCGAGGTAGGGAGGTCTTCTTGTACGGGCATATGGGTGATCGGGGGCGAGGCGGTGTGCTCGGTGTCCATTCTGGACATAACGGGCACATCGTCGTCTCCGTCACTCTCTGTGTACGGGCTGGGGGAGCCAGCATGCGCTGGTTGCTATGCTCGGGTGTCAGAAGGGCTTCTCTCGGTGCCTTCCTTGATTATTATCGACTTCGGCCTCTTGTCGTGGTGGTCTACTTGGTGGACCTCTTCGCTTAGGAAGGAAGTTACTTTCTTTTTCCACTTAAGCCGAGCTTCCTCGACCTTCTTTTCTATGAGGAAGTGGTTAGTGTACTCTTCGGGTCATGTCTCACCTCTCCGACCCCATTGTCTGTTAGGAATTTGATTCGTTGGTGAGCCCGGGAGATCACCATCTCGAACTTTGTCTGGGTTGGAAGGCCCAAGATGACGTTGTATGAGGAAGGGATATCGAGGACTATGAAAGTTATGACTTCGGTGCCGGAGTTGTCTTTAACACCGAGGACTGCTTCCAGGTCGACTGTCCCCTTGACAGTGACTTTGTGTCCGATGAAGCCTTCTAGCTTGACCCACTCGGAGTTAAGTGCGAGCTTCCCAGTCCGATTTCCTGGAAGCATTTGTAAAATAGAATATCCTACCCTGCTTCCGTGTCTATCAACACTCTTTTCACCCTTCGTCTGCCGATTTTTGCTTCGATGGTCAGAGCATGCCCCTTGGTAGCGGGGTTGGCGGCCAGCTCGCTCGATAGGAACGTGATCCCTTTTTCTCCCCAGACTTGAGGTGGGTTTACTGTACGATTGAGACTGTTGATCGCCGTCTTCAGCTTTATGATGCTCGACCATTCTTCTATAATAGTGTTGACTAAGACCTCGTCCTCGTCGGTCCTTGGGACCTCCCTTGGCCTTTCTCTGTTTTTATCCCCCCCTCTCTGTTCATATCTTCTGAGCTCCCCCCTGTTGATCAGCTTCTGGATTTCTCTTTTAAGCTGAATGCAATCCTCGGTGGTGTGCCCGATGCCATTGTGGTAAGCACACCTCTTGTTCGGGTTGCGCGGGTAGGGGGTCTCCCTTTGAGATGGAGGTCGTTCGATCCTATTCTCTTGAAGGAGGACATTCATGATTTGTTCCCTGGTCGTATTCAAAGGGGTATATAATTAATCTTTCTTAGCCCATTTGTTCTTCTCCTTTCCTTTGCCATTTCTGCTGTCATTTCCCTCCTTCTTCTGGTCCCCGGATTTATCCTCATTTTTCTATTTCTGAGTGCCTAAGGGTTTCTGATCCTCCTTTTTCTTGTTCTGTCAGGGTTTTCTCAATGTTCCTAATATTTTGTACGGCAGTATACATCTCCGCACTAGTAGTGGGTGGTTGCATGCCGATTTCAGATAAGAGCTTGGCAGATCTGCACCCGGCTTGGAAGAAGGCCATTATGGTTTTGTCGGGGACGTTTAGCGATTTTTTCGCAACACGTTTGAACCTGTCTAGGTAGCTTTCCAGGGATTCTTCAGCCTTCTGTTTGATCCCGTAGAGGTCAGATTCTTTTTTGAGGAGGTCGCCTGTCGATGAGTATTTCTTTAGAAAGGCTTTTTTCAAGTCATACCAATTTCTAATGGACCCTTCTTCAAGTTCTTCGAACCAATTGAGGATGACCTCCTCGAACGTGCTTTCAAACACAACGCGCCATAGGTCCAGATCCCTGGTGCACACTCCCATCTTTGCCTCGAAGCTCAACACGTGGCTCCAGGCATTCGTGTTTCCTGCGTAGCTCTTCAGGGATGACAGCTTTAGGCGAAGATTTGGAGGGGTGTCCTTGATCCTTCTACAGAAGGCTGCCGTCACATTCCTCGGCAGCTTGCTTTCTTTTCCTTTTTCGAGGGCTTCTAGTCTTTCTTTTATTTTGCGCAGTACCTCACTTTCCAGGTCTTCGCTCCTGTTCCTCCTTTTAGATCGGCGGTCGTGGCCGTCAATCTTGGAGTATTTGTGTGATGATGCATCACTGCTGGAGGTACTGCGCTGGATCGATTTGCGTTTTGACCAGTGGTTGCGGGCTACCTCCATCCTGTGAGGTCGCTCCTCGCCGCCTTCTATCCAGGAGGACCTGTATGATCTGACTGGACTGGGATCTCGAGCTCTGGTTCCCATCCTGGAGTGTACGCTTCCCCTAGGTCGCTCTTTATCTGGAGTTCCCAGGCGATCTTTGACGCTGGGTTTCTGGTTTTCTTCTACCCTTCGCCCAAGTTAACTTTTAGCACTTACCCTTGGAGCGTTGTCTTTTGTTCCCCCATAGCGATAAGTAGCCCGCAGACCCCTGGGTTGCTCCCTGTCAGGTTGTCTATCGTAGTGGCTGTCCTGCTGAGGGAGAGGACCCGGAGTTGGTAGCTGAGGTGCTTGGGCGGCTAGTTTACGGGACAGCTCGTATTTGCGCATTTCTAGCTCTCTTTGCTTTTCCAGGAAAGCCTTTCTCTTCGGATGTGCTCCAGCTCGGCAAGGTCGATCTCTTGTTGTGTAAGAGGCTGGATGTCTCCTATCATGACGAGGTCGTCCCTATTGCCAGAGTCCCCGCCGTCTGAGGAAGTGGGAGTCGCCGTCGACCATCCCGGTTCGACCTGACCGGTCCCTTAGCAGACTGGGTTGCCCGTTTTCCCATCGCTTTTTTCCTCATCGCCCTAGCCAATTTCTGAGCTCGAGTGTTCTGATGAAGAGGTAGGCTCGATGAGGGTACTGTAGGTGATTCCTTTTCAGGTTGCTCAAGAGGATGGCTAGCGGGTGGAGCAACTGTAGGCATGGCCGAGTTCGTTGCTGGAGGTGCCTGTTTGGAAACTTGCTTGGAGGTTGTCATGATTGATCACAGAAAATATCGTCCCGGCAACGGAACCAAACTGATCACGCAAAAAAGGTTGTAGGTGACCACGTCTGATCCACGTGTGTAGTCTAGTAGGATTTTGGCTTACGTTGAAGGGATTGCCCTTGAAGTCTAGATTGTTTGGAACCTGTGATCAACAGAAAACACCGTAAGGGGGGCCGGGTTGTCCCAGCGATAACCCTCAGGCGTGAGAATTAGCAATACTTTAGAGGAGATGTAAAGCTAAGAAAGTATAGTTTGAGCAAGTAGTTTGCATGTACCTTCTGATGCCTGTGAGGGTCCTTATTTATAAGGAGACAACTCATAATCCTAGCCGGTTTTGGAATAGGAGAGATATGATCAATTCCCATGTCTTACGGGTTATGTTACCTTGTCTGTTTAGGACTGATGTAGGTAGAGTTGTAATAGGACTCTTCTCAAGACGAGAAATGGTTCCGTAAAGGACTCTGTCTGTGCTGAGCTGTCCGAGGGTAGTCGTTGAGGTCGGCCTGGATTATATCCAGGTCGCTCGTTACTCCCATGGTCATCTTGTAAAAAGGCCCAGGTCGCACATTGCTCCAGTGGTCGGCCTGTGGTGTACCCAGGTCGCACGGTCGAGCGGTGTGGGCAATGTTTTCATATGGCATAGTGAGGAGATAAGCGGATGAACAGGTCATGGGTACCAGGTCGCCATATCCGAGCTGACCTGTGTCTATTAGCCCCCTGTCCCTATCAATGCCGCTAGCCTGGCGTTTCTGGTCCCGCGATGTTTGCCACGTGTAGTGCTAAAAGCTGAGGTCGTTCAGTAATAATTTTGACGAGAAATACGTCATTTTCCACGTAAGAGCCACGTAGGTGGCCAACTCATCCCTCCATCAATTGATCTAACATCAACTTGACCGAAGGTTTTGATTAAAAAAAAATAGGTGAAGGTTCAATTGGAAAAAAAACACATGGTTTTAATTGAAATTTCGAAACTAAGATAGAGTTTATTTTGCAATTATCTCATTAACTTGACATACTAGGTCCATTTGACTAAATAATCTAAATTGATATTTTATATATGTAAAAACCTCAAAACGACGTCGTTTTGGGTCAAAGCTTAAAAAAATGAATTTAAATAAAGTTAGAAAACTGGGCGTCTCGGTGCCTTGGTGACTAGATATATTATCATGTTATTTGCATCCCCGACCAATAAAAATATTTTTATTTGTTGATATGAAGTGTTTTTCTTTTATGGTGATAAATATTTTGAAGAGTCTATTTCCACTACAAACTTTGCTAATCCACTACATTCATTAATGATTAATTGAAGAAATCATTGTGATGACACAATTGCCCTTCAAATACTTACCTTGTTAAATGATCAAGTACTGGCATAATGTCAATTAATTTTTTTATTTCCTTATAACTTAATATTTTTTTGTTTTTCTTATCTTCTCAAATAAATTATGCCTATTCATCATCACTAAGAAAAATTAAATCTATCCATTATTTTTTACTTAATTTCTTCAAATAATTTTTTTTAAGAAAATTGAATTTAACGTCAAATTATTAAAAAAATTAAATCTATACAATTGTCAACTTATTAAAAAAATCTTTTAAGTAATTGGTAAACATATATTCATTAATTAATTTTTATTCAAGTTATTTATTTTAAAATTCATAATTTAATATTATATACCTCATGTCATTCTTTTGTTTAATCTATCATGTCATTTATATTTTTTCTTATTAGTAAGAGAAAAAAAAATAGACTTATTGTAGGTCCCGGTTTATCCAAGAAGAAAGCTTAGAAATAGGCTAGAGGGGAGAGGGGGTGAATAGCCTATTTACCAATCTTAAAATTTCTTGTGGAAACTTAAAGTTAGGCTAACTCTTAACTGATCTAAAGAAACATATTGATTGATCAGCATGAAGGAAAAATAGACGTTGATCAGTTAATGAGTCAGTCGGTTGATAGGATACAGTTGGCAAGCTGATAGGATCAGCTTACGATTGGCAAGCTTTCAACTGACTCAATGTATGCATACTGAATGAATAATATGGCCAGCGAAAGTTCAAGTATCAGTTGATCTATGAGTCAGATGATGATGTCATCAGTCGACTGATAATTGAGTGACTAACAAGATGTAAAACACGTTAACGGGATTAAGTCACTCAATGCTTGTAGATGCTTCAAAGATAGTCAAACATGAAATAGTAAAACAAGTAAGTTCAGTTCACGAGTAGGAGCAATTTACTTAAAGTAATAAAGTAGACAATGATATTTAAAGCAATGAAACACTAGATTGAATTTAGTAGTTAACTAGAGAACGGTCACTGCATAAAATATTTCATATAACAGAATTCAGTCAAGTTATACATGTTTAGCTAATCTTGCCTAAGTACATATTACAGAAAGTAAATTAATCTAATAAAAGAAAACTTATAGGCAGTCTATTCCTAATGGGTTGCAAATGGAGATATAGATGATTATTTTATCCATTTGCAATTTCACTTGCTATCTTCTTCAATACCCTCATCTAGAAATGTTAGAAAAAATTGTTTCTGATGATTGGAGATTTAAGCAACTGAGATGAGTTAGAATATTAAAAGCAATGTTCAAACTAAAAGGTTTGAACATCCTTTTGGGGATATCCCGACTCATGCGAGGTTGTGTAATCAAATCCATACCAACCATTACAAAGATTAGTAAGGTGTGTGTGTGGATAAGATATGAAGTGAGAACCTAGACTCTAGACTATATATTATCAGATTGGATCTCTTGAGCCATTTTCTACCTTCATCTTTCTTTCTTCTCTTCATACACTTGGTGTGTGAAATCTTCATCCTTCAGACTCTTGAGAGGTTGATGGAGATGAGCTTCAACGGCAATCGGTAGATGACTGATTTGGCTCGCTTGAATAGACTCTAACTTCACAAGTGCATTACTCTTTTGCACCACCGTATTTCTCTTTTTTGTTTTCACAGTACTTCCAGACAACCACCAGACCACCTTGAGAAGATGTATGTGGTATATATATAGGAAGAAAGACATGGGTAGCGGAGATGCCTTAATCCAACCGTTGGATTTTGTCTTGTAGTGGTTGAATTTAAAGTCTTTGAAGGCTAAGTCCGAGATTTGGGGCTTTTGAAGATGACAATAAAATCTTCTTTAGAGAAGATATTTACGTATCTGAAAAGCTTTGAGGTATTGTCACATCATAGAGTACTTTATGACAGGAGCCACGTGAAGAACAATACTTTGAGATCAAGTCTAATGTAGAAAATATATTTTTGGAGGATCCAAAAATATATTCTTTTATATCCGTTGGATCTTGTCTGCTGATGTGAGTTCCGAGACTTCGACTGGGCATCAGTCACTGAAGGTTTTGTATGAGATCAGTCGATGACGTCTTCAGCTTCTGCTTATCAGCTGATGCTTGGAGTCCTAATGAGATCAGTAGCTGTCTTGAGTCTTTGGTAGTCACTGTTATTTGTTTTCTTGTCATATTGAGTCGGGATGGTCTAAGGCCGAATAACTGAGTATGTAGCATGGGCTACTAATCAAATCTAAACAAATTATCCTAACCTAGACAAGTTGTGGTTTATAGTTACAAGCAAATTTTAAGTAAATAAGAAATATTCACTTAGAGGTCTTAATTATAATAAGTGGGTGGGTGAATATTCCCAACACTTATGTATTATTTTCTTTTTAGATGTCTCATTTATATTTTCCAATTTTTTGCATATAAAATTATTTATATTCGTGTACATGATTGAGTATAATATTATTTGTAAAAATAAATAAAGGATAAAAATAACTTAGTTGGGTTTGAAGGGACAATAATGTCAAGACATTGATTAACCTAATTAAATTTTAGTTAATGTAGTGGATAAACAAATATTGTAGTGAAAATAAACTCACCCTAAATATTTACATTGATATACCATTGTTGCACTCAATATCTCTTTTCTAATGCTTGAAAAAAATACTGATTGGGATTCTAACTTTTTATTTCAATTTATCATCCCAATAACTTGGATATATCAATTAATTAGTCATTTTCTAATTAGACTAGCTGATAAATTTGATGAATATTAAGCATTATCATTTGTTATTTTATATTTGAAATTAAAACTTTTTGTTGAGCTTTTCGTTCTTAGAAATGAACCTTTTTTTTTATTTGGCACACATATTGAGAAAAACGAATTAACTCTTATAAATGAGTGAAAAACAAAAAAGGTAGCAAACTTTCTACTTTTTTTTTTTGCTTAATTCTCAATTTCATCACTCTATTATCGAAAAGGTCCGATAAACTTACCCTATAAATTTTTTTTTCACAGATTAATAACTATACTTTACAAAATGTACCACGTTAATCACTTCATCTAATTTGCTGTTAAGAAAGCTTCATTTTTTTTTTTTTTGTAAACATGAAATTGCCCTTAGTATTAGCATGTGCTAGTCACGTGCTTTCTTTCCCTCACCCTTAACCTCAGACCAAACTCAAACACAAAAACATAACCAACATTGAAGCACCATATCGATTAGTTCCAACATAACCAATATTGAAGCTGATGACATTTATCTACCCTGCCCCTTTATCTTACTCCCAAATGTAGCAGGAATACCCCAGAAAGATTTGTTTACCTAGAAAATCTATTATTCCTCATGTTATTTGGAAAGATAAAATTAAAAAGGTGGATATCCACAGGTGGGTTTTGAAAAAAATAAATACCAGTAACCATCCTAAACCTCCTCAAATCATCAAATAAACCTCAGGACAGAGTTAAAGAGGGGTCGGTGAATTGATTCCATCGCGGTTGGGGAACGTGAGCAATTTCCCAACAATCTTCGATGATGACGATGGTTCAGATGAGATCGCCTTCTCAAGGAGACAGCGGATCGGTACTTGGTTTGAGAAAATATGAAGCAAATAAGTCCAGATCTGGCTTGAAGTTTCATCAGATGGTGCTTGGCGGCAACAAAACACTAGTTGTGGTGGTGCTCCTCCTTGTTTTCATGTTTTTTCTCTTCTTTTTTTGGTAATTACTTTTCTTCCTGTTAGCAAGCAACACCTTCTTTCATGATCCTACTAATGTTAACGATAGTGTAGACACCCAGGATTCATACACCTACATTATACGAATTGTCCTATAAACAAATGTTTATTTACAAATTGTCTAACACTTGTTTCTATGATCATTTCAGGAAACAAACTATCAAACAGAACTAACGACGTCCGTAAACACAAACCAACTTCAGTTAGATCAACATCAAGGGTCCAGACTGAAGATATGAAGCTTAGAAGGGCCAAAGTACAAGACACAAAGACTGAAAAAAGCCAAAAAGCAGTTTTGCTGCACTGAAACACCCAAACAGGGTTTGGTACGCAGACACAATGCCTGGTACGCCGCGCACCAAACTAGCATTTTGTCCCCAAAGTCAAGCCGCCTGGTTGCTAAAGACTTCGATGCACAAACGAAGTTTCTTCCAAACTTGACCTGGAGAGTAACTCACAAATATCTCTCTCCCAGCCCCCCATATAAGAGCTCTCAACTCTCTCCCTAAAAGGAGGAGGAAGAAGAAGGATCCAAGACAATATAACAACAACACAAACCAACACTCCCTCATCCAAGAAAGAAAAAAGTTCTTAAACTCTACCTCTTTCACTCACACACATACACACAACACACACAACACAAACACAAAACGTAAGTCTTCCTTTCCTCGTATCAGTAGCGGTGGAAGCACAACGGTCAGGCTACAAGCTAGCTTGATCCAATATAACACAACGACCTAGAACTTGACCCGAATTCTTTAAAACGACAGAAGGTAACCTTCCACTCATTTTATGTATCAAATTAACATGTAAATAAATATATTTGAAATGTGTATATATTTATTTCAATACATTTGATATGCAAATACATGTATTATACTTGATAAATTAAAGTGTATATTATAGTATATAAACATACATACATAAACGGAGATATAAATACTCCGTAATAAATTTCCTAGTCACATAAAATAACAAACTTGCGATACTTAAATACAAGCATGCAAACATGTAGAGACCGAAAGGGCGAGTTGGGTGCGTAAAACCTTCCAAAATCGTAACTTGGTCCCCGAACCCATAATTTTAGTTTTTCTCTCGTTTACTTTATAAACGAGGGTGACGACTCTATTTTCACAAGATAAATGTGTTTTTGCACATTTATGAAACACTGAATCACAAAGAGAAGTCCAAGAGCGAAAAGGTCTGGGAGCGATCTGCGAATCGGGGCGCTCACATATAGGCCCTTCGATCTAGACAGAGTTTCATCACCTTGCTATACATTTTGAAAAACTGAATATTGAGATGTGCACCAAGCATACCAACTGTTCGATAGAATTTGTTAGGAATATGCCTTCACAACAACTATTTTACTCATCAGCATATTTCAACATAGTGATTTGCTTGTTTCCATTACAACACATATTCTACGAGTGGCTAAAAGGGCTGCGTACCGGTTAATGTGGTAACTCTGTTGAATATTGCATAGGTCATTTAGACTAGGAAGTCTCTGTACATATCCGAGTCTTTTGTCCTACCAAATGATGATCTCACATTTGGATTAGCTCAATAAGTGCCAGCAAATATCTCACCAGCAAACATCTCAACATGAGTTGTCTCACCAACAGACATCTCAACAGTAGTTGTCTCACCAGCAGAATATCCCTCCAACTGATATTCTCCCAGCAGACACCACTCCAGCAGTTATACAATGACTGATATCCCATCATCAGTCATGCTCTCTCCACACGTCTACTGCAAGAGTACTGCAAAGATTAAAGAGGAACATTAGACGTTCTCCAAGCAATAAAGACTAGAAAGATTCGCAAAAGATACGTTGTAGATCTCTGTGACAGCTTAAAGATACACCTCGCTGTCTGAACCCTCACGTTTATCCTTTAGATATTTCCTCTTCCGTGCTTGGTCCCAGTCTTCAAGACACATCATTTAAAAGACCAATCACTGAGCACTTCATCTCTGGCCTGTACGACAAATCTCATCCACTCGATTCAGGGACAAATTTCAAGATGCAATCTTCATAAAGATTTTTACCCAACAGTTCATACAATGTACTTTGATACATTGACGAACAAACATTCAAACGGGCAAAAATTAACTCAATTACAATGGATCGCTTCTCTTCTCAGCCTATAAAAGAAACCTCTCATTCCCCTTTAGGTAGTGTGTGAAAGTGTTTGTGGGAATTCAAGAAGTGGGAAAAACACAAGTGTAAGAACAAACACTGTGTGAGAGAGTAATCTTAAATTCGCAAGGCAAAAATTTTCGCTTAGTCAAGAACTTCCTTCTTGATTTGTGTTCATTCTTCCTTCGAAAGACTCAGTCTCTTCAGTAGCTATACTTCATATCCATAGCTAAAGACTAAGCTTCCATCCTACCGTTTCTGACAGAACCTACTTGAAGATGTCCAATGAAGACCCTGAGCTAATAATCCTAATTGCATTCATACCAGCAGACTTACATTTCATTGTAAGAGTTTTTAGTTGTGCAATAATGTGTCATCACATTTGGTCGAGTGCTTTGCAGTCAGTTGTTCAAGTACTTGTTATTTGAACAACCCATAATATTCTCTTTTCACTTCCCTCTTACCTTGGCACTTCCATCTGCCTCTCCCTAAGGTACTTGGTGAGAGTCAAAGGTTGAGGGTTAGTAATAAGACTTCCCGCATCCCACTTCCTCATGCAACCCCAAAAGGTTGTTAGGGTAGAGAGTCTAGGTTGATGCACTAAGCATGTTTCACTACTGGAAAACACGACATTACTGTCGGAGAAATTTGACAGTAATTTATGTATTCCGACAGTAATTATGAATTTACTGTCGAAACTGCTCCGACAGTATCCGACAGTAAACGCTCGACGGTAATTTTCCCCGACAGTAATTACCATCGGAAATCCGACAGTAATCACTGTCGGATATATAATTCGACAGTAATTACTGTCAGTCTATCTGACAGTAAAAAGTGACAGACGTTAACATTCTATTACTTTATTGTTGGAACAACGTTAATTTTTTGACGGAAATTCGACAGTAAATTAACCCCGTTATTATTTTTAACGTTGAATTATCCGACAGTAATTTTTATAAAATATTTTTAAAGGAATATTTCTTTCGGCGCTCCGACAGTAAACTATTACAAAAATTAAAAAATTAATTTAAAATTTTTTTCACCTGATATAGCAGTTATATATACACAATCACACACACACACTGCAACAATAAATTATAATTAACAACTAAAACATAAATTAAATTAAAATTAATATATATACAATTTAAAAAATATTACAGTACCAAAATAATGTGTCTACTGTGGAGGGGGGTCAAATAAATTACGCACAATAGAAGACCTAGTAGGTTGCTGCTGCTCTATGACTAGTCGTCGCACTGTTTTAGCTGATCAGCCTGCTGCTGCACCAGCTTGGTCTGCTGCTGCGCATGCTCGGCCGCTGTTGCATCTGCCTGGCCTGCTGCTGCATCAGCTGCTCGAGAGTCTGTGTCTTCTCGATCAAGGCACGCTCGGTTGCTGACTGGTAAGGAGGACCAGAAGATGCAGTCGCCGAGGAAGAAGTCGATCCGCCTGGTCTCAACACAGCGACGCCGTGGTCACCAAAGCCGTAGAGGCTAGCTCCTCTCTTCTTCCGTGACTCCGAGTGACCGAATGCCAAATGTTGCGGACAAAGGGCGTCGGCACCTCAGGGGTCGTCTGGATAAGCCCGTCGGCGACCTGCGTGTCCATACTAGCCTTATAGTCATTTTGTGTCATAAAAACATTAATATTAACATTTTAATTAACTAATAAATAAAATATACTTAAAATGTTTTAAGTAATACTTACAAATGCTTTCTTTGCCGTCTCATCGACAAAGACAAACGGCAAATCAGCACCAGGAGGAGCAGGAGTGGTGTGGGTCACAGCAAATAAATCAGTGTAGGGTATCTCGGTACCGTAGTGTCGATTCTACAAATATATTGAATTAAAATTAGCGAACAACACATATTAAGGTATAACATGATCAACTTATAAGAAAACAAGAAAAACGGCTTATATATATATATATATATATATATATATATATATATATATATATATATATACACTCAAACCCTTCTAAAGCAGCCTATATACACTTAAACCCTTTTTAAACTACCTATTTCACTTAAAACCGTTATAAAACAGTCTATTTACACTCAAACCCCTTCTAAAACTACCTATTTACACTAAAACCCTTGTAAAGCAACCTATATACACTCAAACCCTACTAAGACAACCTATTTACACTCAAAACCTTCTTAAACAACTTATTTAGACTCAAACCATTCTTAAAATAGCCTAGTTACACTCAAACCCCTTTTAAAACTATATATTTGCACTCAAAGCCCTGCTAAAATAACTTATTTATACTCAGAGCCTTCTAAAACAATCTATTTGCACTCAAACCCTTCTAAATCAGCCTATTTAAACTCAAAACTCTTTCATAACGGCCTATTTACACTCAAACTCTTCCAAAACAGCCTATTTAAACTCAAGCTCATTCTAAAGCAGCCTATACACACTCAAACCCAGCAAAAATAACCTATTTGCACTCAAACCCTTCTAAAGCATCCTATTTACACTCAAAACGCTTATAAAGCAGCCTATATACACTCAAGCCCTGCTAAGACAACCTATTTACACTCAAAACCTTCTTAAATAACCAATTTAGACTCAAACCAGGTCAAAATAGCCTATTTACACTGAAACTCCTTCTAAAACTACCTATTTATACTAAAAGCCCTTACAACTTATTTACACTAAGAGCCTTCCAAAATAACCTATTTACACTCAAACCCTTTTAAATCAGCCTATTTAAACTCAAAACCATTTCATAACGGCCTATTTACACTCAAACCCTTCTAAAACAGCCTATTTACACTCAAGATCGTTCTAAAGTAGCATATACACACTCAAACCCAAAAAAATAACCTATTTGCACTCAATCCTTTCTAAAGCAGCCTATTTACACTCAAAACCCTTGTAAAGCGGCCTATATACACTCAAACCCTAATAAGACAACCTATTTACACTTAAAACCTTCTTAAACAACCTATTTAGACTCAAACCAGGTCATAATAGCCTATTTACACTCAAACCCCTACTAAAACTACCTATTTACACTCAAAGCCCTTCTAAAATAACTTATTTATATTCAGAGCCTTCTAAAACAACCTATTTACACTCAAACCCTTCTAAAGCAGCCTATTTAAACTCAAAATCATCTCATAACAGCCTATTTACACTCAAACACTTCTAAAACAGCCTATTTACACTCAAGCTCATTCGAAAGTAGCATATACACACTCAAACCCAAATAAAAACCTATTTGCACTCAAACCCTTCTAAAATAGCCTATTTACACTCAAAACCCTTGTAAAGCAGCCTAAACATAACAAGTAACAAATTACTTTCAGCCATGGATTTCATAACATCTACATGGCTACCCAACAAATCAATTTAAACTGTAAGTAAAATAATAAAAATATGTTATATATGTTTGAGGAATAATTAAAGTCCTTACCATGCGCAAGTGGTGCTCGGAGGTGTTGATCAACCCCGAGGTGTACTTCACCCCCCTCCCCGTTGAGCTCAGCCTGTTCTGCCTCTGTCGCTCGGTGACAGCCCTAGCTTCCTCGGAATCCCACGTCGAGGTAAACTTGTGAAAATGTTAAAATTGTTATAGAAACAATATATACAAAATAACATATATTTAAGGAATAAAATTAAATTAAGTATACTTATTATAATGTACATACCGGCCCTAGACATCTTCGCTGAAACTTGAAGCCCTCGCCTTCTTCTCATTCCATGCCTTCTTCATGGCGTAGATCTAGTCGCGGTACTTCTTATCGCACAACAACCTGAACGCCTCGTACGCCTCGGCGTCAGAGTGCTTAGGCCAACAATAAGTCTGCTGCAAGTTTGACCAATTTAAACATATTAATTATAAATTTTTATAGAAATTATTAAATTATTAAACTTTAACATATCTTATCTTACCCTAAAATCATCCCACTAGGCGTCTCGGACATCCTTAGGCACGTCAGAGTACTGTGGCCAATACTCCTCGTGCCTCATCGCACGTAGGATGCGTCTAATAAAGTGAGCAGGATCGGGATACCCGCCTGCAAACCTATCAAATATATATTAAACAAATATATTACACAAATATGTAATTAACATTTATCTAAGGAAGCATTAAAATTTTACAACTGTAAAGTTATTACTTACTGCTTAAGGCCGGAGATGGTAATGATAATCCTACCATCTCTATCAACAACCTCTGGGGTAGATGATGACCCAACCCCGCTGATTGGATTGTGGGGAGAGTCGGGCTCATCCTTGGGCTGAGAAAAGTGAAACTCAGCTCCTCTAGTAGGTACAGGTGGCTGTGTACCTATAATGCAAGAAGGTAGAAGTCGGACCTTACCAGTCCGACCCCTACGTCTACCAGCTCGTCCTGACATGTCTATATATGATAAAAACATAATTAATATATTAATGATGAAAAATAACGCTAAGTTTAGATGACAATTAAGTTAAAATACATAACATTAATTAAAATGACTCTTCTTCATGATAACAAGTAACATACAAATAGTGTTCTACACATGACTATTCATCTTTTACAAAAAATAAAAGAACCTAAACGGTACACAAGACTGCTCAAAGCCTTCATTCTCAATGTCTTCATTTTCTTCATTCTCAGATTCTTCAGTCTCAGCGTTTGAGTCGCTACAACAAAACTCAAGTTCTTCTTCATCGTCATCCTCGGACATCCAATCCTCTTCATCTTCTTTTACTTCGTCGTCTTCTTCTACATCACCTTCAATAATCGGGACTTCGTCTTCAGACGGGGAAGGAGGTGGCAAATCAACGAGTAATACTACTTCCAGGCGCAAGGGAGGCATGGGCATTTCATCCATTGGATGACTATCGGAAGATACAACGGGAGGCACGGGCATTTCATCTTCTTGATAACATCCTTCTAATGACGATTCTGTAGTTATGTCGTCAGACCGATATGCTATATCAATCGTGCTTCTAGCCTTAGTCTTCCAAACAGCCCACCATCCCCTCTCATCAGCTCGCCAATAAGGGTATGGGGTCATGTATACTTATTGTGCTTGTGATGCTAAGATGAACACATCATCACTCGCATGTCTAGACGTCTGCTTCACATCGATTAGGTCAAATGAGTCGTGCTTTTTAATACCTTGTACAGCGTCTCGCCAGTCACAATTAAATAGGACTATGTTTTTCCTCCCGAGATATCGTAACTCGATAACTTCTTTAAGGACACCATAATAGTCAAGGTTTCCTTTGACACCGCTGTTATCCATTTATTTTCCCTCCCCGTATTCCTTAGTATGGAAGACATAGCCATTCACATAATATCCGTTGTATAAAGTAACTCTCATCAACGAATTTGCAGACATATGAGATAATCTCGCGACTTTCGGGTCATTAGGATGTTCCAAAACCTGAAAAGTGATAATTAATAGGCATTTTTAAATAACTGAGATATTGTACTGTTTGGATGCATATATAAAATGTCTACATATAAATCGAGCCAGGAAATGATATTTACATATTTGCGTAACCATGACGGAAACTCTTTCTCTGTCCTGATTTCTTGCAATTCGTCAGATATATCATCTCCGGTTTGATCTTCGAACATACTGTATTAGGTTTAGAGTTTATACGAGTTGTTTATGCATGTTGCAACTTTAATTTGAATCGGATGACTATCTAAAATTAAATGAAATTGATAATTAACTTACTTGAGATATTCCTCAACCTCAGGACAATTAAGGAGTATATAGATTCTCGTAGCGTCATACTCCTTATTGCTTAGCATTCGAGTCTTAACCGGTTTACCGAGTGGCTGACCCAGACCATTAAATAATGAGATGTCTCCATTGGCATCGGGCTCTCCACCATCACAATTGCGCCCAACCATAGTCAATCTCGTTTCAACATCGGGATGAAAATATTGCGCGGCAAAGGCAACAATTTCCTCTATAATAATAGCCTCGCATATTGAGGCCTCAACCTTTGCCCTGTTCCTCATCTTCCTTTTCAAATGACCGAGATACTTAATTGCAGATGCATGACAGGATAAATAAATGCTACACAAGTTATAACCGACTTTTAAGTATGTTATAGAGGAAAAATGATTATTATGAGATGAGTAATTACCTCTCAAATGGATATATCCATCTATATTGAATCGGACCACCAACCCTAGCTTCATATGCCAAGTGGACCGGTAAATGCTCCATAGAATAAAAAAAAGACGTAGGAAAGATGTCACGACCCGACCCGAGATCCTATTTGGAAACTCGTCCGGTTCGCGAGACGGGACACGAAATGCACAATTTAAAAATCACTTTTCGTGCAAAAACCCTGTAATGCAAGTGTATGTTTATTTGAAAACCAAAACAATATATCACGGCACACAAAAGCCGGAAACGATCACATAACATAACCAACAAACCCGCGAGCGAAGAGGCTCGGGACTAACATGTAATATTATCAGAGTGCGCGGAATATAAAATAAGTAACATCATTTACAAAGCCTGACATCCACGTCGGCATCTACAAAAGAATATGAATGAACAACATGTACGGGACTTCTACCCAACTTTACACTGTTTAGATAACACATGTACCCTCGGCCTCACCAAAAGAAAATACCAGGCTCAAGGAGCACTACCAAAAGAAGGACCGCTAACAACGCCGGATGACAACGAACGATCACTGGGGGTTTCTCGCAGGCTCGGGATCTAAGGAAAACAATAAACAATGGACGGGGTGAGTTATAAAACTCAATAAGCTACTAATGCAACAATATGGCATGCGAGATGCAAACAGTAATAAGAATTGTATATAACATGGTTGACATAATATAATCATTTCCAATCATCATCACATCGAGTAATTCATAACATAAGTCACATAGCATGCAACTCACATAGGTGCGATATGTAACACATATAAAAGGATACCGTCGAGGTACACCTCCGACATACCAACTTCCAACCAACCAACCAATAAATACCAATGAAGAAACCGTTGATGTCGTACTCGATCATCGAACCAAATAACAAAACCAAGGTGAACCGTTTTCCGTATCCACGTCGACGTGAAGACTCGGTCCCCAACGACCCGAGAAACAATCACGGTATAGCTTACCAAGGTCGCGTTTATTCCGTACAACACTTAGCGCTATAACCCCTACCGCAGCCAATGGTAGGGCGAGGCCCAGTGTATTGGCCTTCGGCTATTACGTAGCCCCGGCTCACGCAATAACCGAGCGTCAATACACCTCCAACAAATATGCCATGGACTTAAACAATGCTCAAGTAGATGTTTACTCGACACATTAACTAATCAACCAAATGTTCAAGTAATGTTTACTTAACATTAAATAAAGCATTATACTCCAAAGTAGGGAGTATAACGACACCAACACTAACATGCTAATGTACGTCAATAATTCTAGTACACATAGCCATATAATACCAACCTCAAATTCAACACAATACCATTATATGTATATCGCGTAACCAATTCCCCAACGGGTCTCTCGAGCATCCAAAGAGCTCACAAAACACACACGTGGTCACATTAATTATCAAACCCTAACCGACTCCGTTAGAGTCATTTTAAGTTACTAATGATGACGAGTTACGAAAATGATCTTGCACTTTAATCCTAGCATATTATCGCCCAATATCGAGTTTTCCACCAACATAGAACAATTAGCAACATATTTCACAAGTCCAAAAATGGCATTCATGGCAAGAATCACATTCTCACTATTCTAGCATGTTAACTTTACGTAATAGAAGTCTAGGATGTCATACGAGACATAAAACGAGAAGAAGAGGGGGTAGTAGCTTACCTCTCGTCGGAAAAAGTGAAGAAAACAAAAATCCAATCGGTAGGAAAGCTTCCTCTCGTCGAGGCCTTCGCAATGGTGTGGTCGGATCGTCGAGACTCTCTCATAAACTCACAATGTCTCCACTTCCTCTCTCTAAACTCTCTCCTTTCTCTCTCTATGTTCTATGGCAAAAAGATAGAAAATGAGAGTGTTAAACACTCTTTTGGTCACTTAAGTGGCTGAAAATGGAGCTCTCCCTCGGCTTGGTGACGTGGCCTCACGAGGGCCACTCAATTTAAATAAAAAAGAGGGTTTTCGCGCAAGAGTTCAAGCTGGTGTGCTTCGCACGGTCGTGCCAACCTCATTTCGCAATACAGACTTTCTGGACTGCCTTGCACGGCCGTGCCAACATGGCTGCACGGTCGTGCCAAGGCTCATGTGCCTAAAAACAGTTTGGTTCACTTCTATTCCTAGGTCCGATTACACCCCGCTCGTAACACGTCTCAACACTACATATTACGAGACTTAAGCAATAATATAACGCATGAAACACATGAAATCATTTACGATAAAATGATGCAAATTATGACATGAGATGTGTAAAATATACAAGAAATTATATATGATAAAATGATGCAAATGATGCGGGCGTTACAAAAGATCTTCTCAAGTTTGCAAATCGTTACGACAATGCTCGCATCCAGTCTTCTCATGTCATCAACCCGCAGAGTACTGGATGATAACGCTCTGAATGACTTACTCAGCTCGGTTAACGCAATCCATATATTGTCGGGAAACAAGTCTCTAAGCGCAATAGGAAGTAACATGTTCAATAACACGTGACAATCATGACTCTTCAAACCCTGAACCTTTCCTTCATCTACACTTACACAATTTTCGATGTTAGAAGCGTAACCGTCTGGAAGCCTCAATCGCTTCAACCACTTTAACACTAGAAGTATTTGATCCTTGGTTAGCACGTATGGAGCGATTGGTTTTACTATTTTACCATCGACCTCTTTTAGCTCCAAGGCAGGCCGCTTACATATGCCTTTCATGTCCATTCGGGCTTTGGGTGTGTCCTTGGTAGTGGCCCTCCAATCTATACTGGTGTTAAAAATATTGTCAAACACATTCTTCTCAATGTGCATGACATCAAGGTTATGGCGTATCAAATTATCTTTCCAATATGGCAACTCCCAAAATATACTTTTCTTAGTCCAATTATTCTTTACATCAAAATCTTGTAGTCTATCCTTTGTAAACATCTTCCCCCACCTGGTATACTGTAGTTTAGATACCTTTCCATAAACAGCTTCATCGCTCAAACGTCTAGGAGCCTCATCACACTTAACCCTATTCTTAGTGAATTGCTGCTTCTGTGATCTAAATGAGTGGTCATCCGGTAGAAACTGACGATGGCAATCAAACCAACAAGGTTTACGAGAGTGCTCGAGTGTGAACGACTTAGTGTCATCCATACAAATCAGAAATGCCAGCTTCCCGTGTGTGCTCCAACCCAATAACATCTCATAGGCAGGGAAGTCATTCACCGTCTACATCAGCGCGGCTTTTATTTTAAAATTTTCTTCTTTGAATGTATCCCATATTTCCACTTCGTCTTCCCAAAGAATTTTCAACTCGTCAATCAAAGTTCGAAGATAAACATCAATATTCTTGCCAGGGCTAGTCGGTCCAGGTATGAACAGTGACAAGAACATGTAAGGATCACTCATACACAACCACGATGGAAGATTGTAGACGGTCGCTATAACTGGCCAACAAGAGTAAGACTTCGCCCCAGGCCCAAAAGGAGTAAAACCATCCGCGCATATGCACAACCTTATATTTCTAGCTTCGGCAGCAAAGTCAAGATGGGTTGCATCAAATTGTTTCCAAGCCAAGCCGTCTGACGGATGAGTCAACATGCCATCCTCGCACGAGCTTTCCTTGTGCCAACGCATAGCTTCTGAATTAGCTTTAGATGCGTAGAGGAGTTGCAATCTAGGAGTCAAAGGTAGGTAACGCAACTGCTTATAAGGTTCATTCCTTTTGCGTTTTGAACTGCCCCTTCGTTTCGACTTATATCTATCTTGGCCACACACGGAACACTCTTTCAAGTTTGAATCTTCCTTATAGAAAAGCATGTAATCATTCTTGCATGCATCAATCTTCTCATATTTCAACCCAATATGCCCCACCATCTTCTTTGTCTAATAAAAGTTCTCTAGCATCTTATTCCCTTTCGGCAAAGCTTTTTTCAGTGTTTTCATGAGACGATCGAAACCAGCTTGACAAATATTGCAATCTGACTTGATGTTTAGGAACTCAGCCACAGTCTCCAAAACGAACTGCTCAGAGCCAGGATATATACAGCTTTTTCCTTGCAGACTCCATAGCATTAATGAATTTATTAGCTGCAGGATTTGGCTTCTCCTGACATGCGTTCTCTGACCAGTCAAAATGAGCACCAGCAACATCCCTAACCATATCTTCTATACCATGAATTGGTTCATCATTCACACTCGTATTTACTGGTTCAAGTTCAGGTACAAGATTCCTCTACTGGTTATTTTTCGGCCTAGTCGCTACTCTAATTTGCTCACCGTGAGCTACCCACCGCTTGTACCTAACTTGAAACTCGTGTTGGAGAAGGTGCTTCTCAACAATCATCGAAGGGAAGTACTTTCGATTTTTGCAGCTATCACATGGACATCTAATGTTGTTACCACTCATGTATTTGGGGTTCGCTAGAGCAAATTCGATAAAACTTTTCAAACCTCTAATAAACTCATCTGTAATACCATTACGATTCGGCAACCTCCGATTATACATCCAACTGCGATCGTCAACCGACATCACTCCTATTAAGCAACATATGATTAGTATGAGATCGAATACACTATTAAGTAATCACAATTCATCACTCTCATTACAGGTAAGACTTCTATCCCATTCGGAAACACACGAATGGCATGCATTGTAAACCCTAAACCCTAATAAACCCTATATACCCTATACCTTAAACCCTATTTAACTCGTTATGACTATTTATAATCGGTATCTATCATCATATTCTCTTCAACCCATCTCTCAACCTGATCGTCACAAATTTCCCACATCAATGTAGGTTTATTGGATTCAAGATGAGAGATCCTTCAATTGAAGTACCTCTTCCAATCGTCGTCGAGCAATTTCTTGATAAAATTTATGTACGTCGTCATTTATCTCTACTGCCGAATTAAGATTATTTAAGAAGAGGAATTCTTGAAAGCATCCAAGGACAGCGTAGTTTTTTAAAAGAGGAATTCTTGATATCGTTGATAGCTCTCCGTCCTTTCATTGATGCCTACAAATATTGCTGAGGAAGAAGAGTTATCAGCACTTGAGAGTGAGCTCAAAAGGGTTGAAAACTATCCTTATGCTGGAGATGCTACTAAATTTTGTTAAAGCTTAGTCTTAACTCCAGTATAAGGATAATTTGCAATCCTTTTTTACCTCACTCTCAAGTGCTGATAACTCTTCTTCTTCAGCAATATTTGTAGGCTTCAACGAAAGGACGGACAGCTATCAACGACATCAAGAATTCCTCTTTTAAAAAACTACGCTGTCCTTGGATGCTTTCAAGAATTTCTCTTCTTAAATAATCTTAATTCGGCAGCAGAGATAAATGACGACGTACACAAATTTTATCAAGAAATTGCTCGATGGCGAATGGAAGAGGTACTTCAATTGAAGGATCTCTCATCTTGAATCCAATAAACCTACATTGATGTGGGAAATTTATGACGATCAGCTTGAGAGATGGGTTGACGAGAATATGATGATAGATACCGATTGTAAATAGTCATAACAAGTTAAATAGGGTTGAAGGTATAGGGTATATAGGGTTTATTAGGGTTTAGGGTTTAGAATTTAGATAGGGTTACAATTTGTTTAGGGTTTAGATAGAGTTAAAATTTGTTTAGGGTTTAGATAGAGTTATAATTTATTTAGGGTTTAGATATGATTACAATTTGTTTAGGGTTTAGATATGGTTACAATACAATTTGTTTAGGGTTTAATTAGAATTTGCTAATTCAACCTAACAATCTTGATCACTATTCAACTAATGATCAATTTCATAAATATTATGAAATTAATCTAGTAGTTTTAGTCACCGTTTATAAAGTGCTTAGAACTATATATATATTGTTCGCATATGCGCTTATTCGATCACTTTATTTTCTTATTATATCCTAAGATACCAAAAATCCCTACCAAATAAATTGCATATACAAATCTAATACATTAAGGCATTTATAACATAAAACTATTCTACAAATTACAAAAATAACATAAATATTACAACTAGAAACAAATAACATAAATTTAACAAAAAGAATATCACAAAAAAGCATGCATAAAATAACATAAACAAAATAGCATACAAACTTAATAATAAAAATTAATTTAAAACTATGCATACAAATATATAAAAAAAAATGCCGATTTTTTTAATACAAATATAAAAAAACAACAACATGCATACAGATTAAAACACAAATATATATAAAAAAAAAACATTCATACAAATAACACAAACAAACAATACAGTTTTTTTTTTTTACAAATTTATAAATAGCAAAAAAATTATCTTAAAATAATAAAAATTAACATAATAGCATACAAATTAATAAAATAACTTAAAATTAAAAAATACAATATAAAAAAAATCAAATAAATAAAAAAAGGTAAAAATTACTGTAAAATTGGAGAGAGAGGGGGCTGGCGGCGGCAGTGCGGAGGCAAGGTGGCGGCAGCGGCTCGGCGGCAGCAGTGGTGGAATCGATCTATTCAGAGAGAGAGAGAGAGAGTGTGTGTGTGTGTGAGAGAGAGAGAGATTATAATTTTAAAAAAAAAGGAAAATGAGTGTTAATTAGTAAATCTCTCTTATCGATGGCGGTGGTTTACAATGGTAGTAAGGCAAAGGGTGAACGGCGACGGCGACAGAGGCGGTGGTGGATAGTGTACGTGTGAGGGTGAGAGAGAGAGAGAGTGAACAGAGAGAGAGAGAGAGAAAGAAAGAGAGAGAGATACAGAGAGAGAAGAGAGAGGTACAGACGGATTCGAAGAAGAAAGACTGGTGCGGGGGCTGTTCGATTTAGGTTTTTTTTTTCAATTTACTGTCGGAGATCCGACAGTAATTGTCACTTAAATTACTGTCGGATAGTCCGATAGTAATTACCGTATATCCGACTGTAAAGCTTACTTAAATTACTGTCCAATGTAATTGTCACTTAAATTACTGTCGGATAGTCCGACAGTAATTACCGTATATCCGACTGTAAAGCTTACTTAAATTACTGTCCGATGTAATTACTGTTGGAATCTCCGACAGTAATATTTGTCAAAATTTTTCGGAGGTTGAAAAGGGAATATTTGAAGAATATTTCTTGATTACTGTCAGAATTCTCCGACAGCAATTATTATCGGATGGAAAGGGAATATTTAAAGAATATTCCAATTTAACTGTCGGATTAATTACTGTCGGAGTACAACCGATATTAATTACTATCCCTCCAACAGATTGAAATTTACTGTCGGATATCTGACAGTAATTTCAAAATATCCGACAGTAATTACTGTCGGAAGTAATCCGACAGTAATTAGCGTGTTTCTAGTAGTGTATTTATCTTTGAGTAAACTTCTGCTGAATTTTAATATAAAATATATTTTACTACATTCAGCCTTTACTTATCTTTCTGCCAATAAATGTTCTATATGTTGAGTAATCTATTTTTGGAATGGAATACTTGCATCTTATGAAGATTCAAATCTATTTTTAACACTGTAATTGTACTTATTCATGTTCAGCCAATTTGATCTTCAAATATTACATTTGTTGTTAATCTCTCCGCTACTTAACTCCTACTTCAGCAAGTGTAATAATCTCAACTTTTAAGCAGTCTTTCAAGTTTGCTGTGACAGAGTATATGATGTCTGCTGAAGCACATCAATCAGCTATATCGCTTCTATAGAAAGTTAACCTGATAAATGTTTCATCTTTGTTCTTTAACATATTTTAATTTTGGATGAAATTTTATATCCTGATAAATTTTATACTGAGCATACCTCATAGGACTAAAGGGACCTATCAGAATTCCCAATGAGAGCCTCCACAGAGCTTAAGAAAAAAGGCAGCTCCATAAATTTTGTAATTGTATGAGAGACATGATGTCTGTGTTGCACTCGGTTTTGTTAAAGGAATGGCAGTTGAGGACGACAAAGTTGAAACCTTCATGAGTCAAAAGGTATCATGGAGCTTAGATTGAGAAGACGTAGATATTCAATTTGCTGTTTAGGATGGAGTTGAGGATTGTTAATTCGGTGATAACAAAGGCCTTTGACTTGATCAAATCTGAAAGTAAGGTAAAGAAGAGGAGACCAAGAGTCAAATGGGTTTGTATTGGGTGGAGAAAAATTATTGGATTAGTATTTTCCTTTATTTAAATAAGTTTTTAAGGGGCTTAAAAAATGTGTTTTAAAAAAAATTCTCTCTGCCTTAAGTCTACATGCACGGCATTTCAATCTTTTTGAAGACTTTCGTCGAACAAAACTAACGACATTTACTTTGGATGACCAAATTGATATTTGTGATAAAGTATAGTTATTAAAGTGTGAAAAAAAATTGTAGAGTGAGTTTAACGGATTTTTTTTAATAGTAGGATAATAAAATTGAGAATTAAACTTATTTTTTAATATGAATTGCGTACTTTTTCTTTTTTAACACATAGACAGTGTACTTTAAATTTCGTTTTCAATTAACGAGAAAACTTAAATGCCTTTAGTAAAAACTTAAGAGAGAATTATTTAGATTCTCCTTGGAGCCACATTTTGGCTCAAAAAGCTTCCCAAAACGCAACTTCTTAAGAACAATTGCGTATTAATAGAGCGTTTTATAATGCTCCATTTTGAAATGCAGCAGCGATATTTAACGATGCTAATTGGAGTTTTTGAGAAAATGCTCCGAGCAAAACGCCATGAACTTTTCTCGGACCAGATTGCTCTCTTATTCTTTAAAACAACTCATGCTTTTCATTTCCTTAATTCCTTCTCCTACAATAAAATTTCTTGAAACTCTAATGTTGACACTTTAATTATAGCCCTTCTTTGTTCGATTTGCTCCAGTCACCCATGATTCCTTCACCACCATCTTAACCATTCCCATTGCCGGCCGGAGAATGGGAAGGAGAAAGAGACAAGGGAGAGATATGAGGGAAGGGGATCTGAGAGAGAGAGAGAGAGAGAGAGAGAGAGAGAGAGAGAGAGACGTGTCTATAGTTTGAAGAAGGAAAAAAATAGAAAAAAATATAGGCGATAAACGCATCACCCCAAAACGCTAAGCGCAACCCCTCCCCTTCCAACAAAATTCCTAAAATGTCCCTGATTATAGGAATTTTGAAATTTGACATTTGCCCCCTAATTATGGAATATAGACATTAGACAGTTTACTCCCCTCTCGTTTTCTTATAAAAATCAGAAATCCTTGACCAATCAGATCACAACTCTCTCAAATTTCTCTCAAAAATCTGTTAAGTCTCTCTACCTCCTAAAAAATCCGGTGATTATAGATGCTAAAGATGAATTCAGTTTTGAGATAATTTGTTATATTTTGTTTAGTTATTTGCAATAATTATGTTTAGTAGTTACAAATGTTATTTTAATTGTTTAATTTGTGTTAATTAGGCTTATAATAATATTCAGTTTAGTTATAATTTTTTGACAAGTGTTGTAATTTAAATTATTAAAAAAATTTAAAAAAAAAAAAACAAACTTCTCTCCAGCCCTCCCCCAGCCCCCTTGAACTTATGGCACCCTCCCTCAACAGCCCTTTTGAACGTGCGACACCCTCCTCCCATAGCTCCCCCTTGCCACCTTGAGCATGACATTTTTGTATTAAATTTTTTTTTTTTTTTTGCTTTTATTACTGTGTTAAAATGTATATTATTGTCCATAAAAAAAAAACAAACAAACAAATAGTGGACATCCCCCTTGAACTAGCGGCACCCCGAGAAGACATTCCCCTCGGGTTGGCGACTCCCCATATATATATATATATATATTTTTTGCAATAATATATATTTTAACACATTAAAAAAAGCAAATAATAATAATAATTTAACACAAAAATGTCTTGTTTTAGGAGAAAGTTAGAAAATGAATGTTAGAGTTTTAAGTTAAATTTTTTTTATTATTTAAATAAGTCAGGGCAAAATAGTCTTTCACTAAGGGGGTGCAATTAACGTTTTGGGGAGTGGAGGGCGCGTTTAGTACTACTCTAAGAGCCCGTTTGTTCGTGCATTTTGGCCAAAACGTAGCTTATTCCTTAACTTAACGTTTCAATACTGCGATAGAAAAAGCTGTGTTTTCAAAACGCAGCTGCGTTTTAAAACGCTGAAATTTTTAGCTTTTTTCTAAAACGCAGATGTTAAAACACAGTAGGAAATAAAAAGTTGCGTTTTAACATAATATTTCAACACATTTATAAATAAAAAAGTTGCATTTTAAATAATCTGCGTTTTAAAAATACTGTATTTTTAAAACACTGTATTTTTTAAACTCTACACCAAACGAGCTCTAAGAAAAATAGAGTGAGAATGAGTGGACATGAGCAAGCGGCTTTGTAGGTGGTATGATGAGTTTTCATTTTTTGTGTTTGGTGATAGTATGTTAGTGGTGTGAGTACTTGTACTAATTAATGTACTAGTGTTTCGAGTGTTTATACATTGTTGATAATTACGTATTTTAAAATTGTCTCTCTCGGTTCCTAAATAATTTTCCTATTTTTTTTTAAATTGTCTTGTTTTTAAATTTTTTTATTTTGCCCGAAACCCACGCTCGAAACTGCTAGGACCAACCCATTTAATATATCTAGTAATAACGTACATAAATCTATTAATAAAAGTATCAACTGAGTATTGAAAATGTAGCATCGAAGCAATGAAAGTTATGAATGATTCACAATTTCGGACTATGCACAATGAACAAGTTGATCAATCTTTGTCACATGGTTGCTCTGGCTCGACTCATAGGCAACTGAAAAAATATACTTCCGTTTCGGATAAATATTCCTAGTTAATAAAGTATAGGAATTAAAAAGTATAATTAATGATGTGTTGTAAAATATGTTCTAACGATAATACCTATGAATATTAATTGAGCTTTAAGGATATATTAGGAAAAATGATAAAGAATAGGTAGATAAAAAGTCTTTTAGAACATTAGTTAGGACATTTCAAAATAGAAAGTAAAAATATTTATCCGAGACAGATGGAGTATCTAAGGTAGTGTTTGGTAACATTTCTGTTTCTTTATTCTATTTCACATGTTTCTATTTCACTTTGTTTCTGTTTCAATTTGTTTCTGTTTCAATTTGTTTCTGTTTCTTGAAACATGTCGTGTTTGATAAACATTTCTATTTTTTTTCACAAAGTTGAACTCTTTTCCCAAAACTATTAATACATTACAACTTCATCATATATCATATCCAACTTAAAAGGTGTAGAATAATAATTCACATTTTATCTATTATTAAAAAAATTGTGAATAAAAAATAAAAAATAAAAATTAATATTCATATATACATACATACATTTGTCCAACTCTATTTTATTATTGTTCAAGTACCCATCATCTTTCAATTACTATTTCTAGTTTCTGATTATTTAATTTCAGGATTAAAATTTTTATTTATTTTTCTTTTGAAAACTCAATTCTATATATATATATATATATATATATATATATATGTGTGTGTGTGTGTGTGTGTGTGTGTGTGTGTGTGTGTATACACATGGAGGAAAAAGTTAGGGTTGAGAATTTCTCGTGTCAAAGTTCAAAGACCCAACCTAATTAATCTTGGCCCTTCGTATTTTGGATGAGAAATGTTTCTCTTCGAGAAACAAAATTTTTCGTTGTTTCTTTAAAACCTTTTTCTCCTTTTTCTATTTCTCACTTTTTTCTAGTTTGATTAAGTCAAGAAAAAAAAAATGCTATGGGTACCTAAAGAGTACTAATTTTTTTTACATCAAATGACGCGTCAGTTGATGTGGCAGACTGGCAGCTGATGTGATGCATTAATTATATTTTTTATTTTATTTTTTGTACCACATTAGCTGCCATATCAGCTGACACATCATTTAGTTCAAAAAATTTAATACTTTTTAAGTACCTATAGGATTACTCAAAAAATATATATATATATATATATATATATTAAGGGTAAACATCGAACCAGTTTTGAAAGTAAAAACTAACCCGCTACAACAAGTTACAAAACCGTCCACAATTATCTATAATACAATAGCGCTCAGTCCACACGTGTGCAATTGACTGAGGCTAACTACCGGCCCAGATTTACCAAGTTACTAAAATCCTACGGCTGAAATTAAATCCTAACTTCACATGTGTGGAGAACTGTTATCCCATTCTCCCTCTCTCCAATCAAACCCATGTTCCATCTCGCACTCCTCTGAAGACCCAGACGACGACACCCAGCAAGTCGCCTTCTTCTCCTTCTCCTTCTCGGCCGTCACTTTCTGCCGTCACTTGCCAGCCGCCGACAGCAACTCTCCGTCGCCCAAGCTCCAGCCACCCCCGCTTACACCAACGACACCATCTCTTCTTCGCCAAAATCTGTGTAAGCTTTTCTCTCTGTTCCAATTCTAGGTAATTTTCATTCGTATGCATTTATGAAGGGAGTTTCTTTGTGTGAGTATTTCTTAAAGTTTAATTCCTTCAATTTTTGTAGTTGAATTGAAAAAATTAAATTGGGTTTTGTGGATTTATTTAATGTTTTTTATGCTGAAATAAATTTTGTTTTGATTTGGATTTCAAATTAAAGTTTGAATCTTAATTGATACATTGGGTATGTACCGAATTTGGGTTACATATCAATGTATCATTGGAGGTAATTGGCATAGTTCAATCTGTGTAAGCTTTTTCAACTGGTATTTATATTCGCGTCCTATTCATGACCTTTTCTTTTATATACATATTTTTGCTTGAAAAATCTACTCTTGGAACTTGCAGGATTGAACTGATGGGTTCTTTAATAAAGTTCCTACAGATGGAAATGTCGTCTCTTCACAACAGGCGCACCTCGGGGCGAACGTCAAGGGGTAACTTAAAGCACTTTGGTCATACACCATTTTCAAATCATTCATACCAGCCATAACATCCATCTGCTACCAGAAACCATCCAAATTCACCACAGGGCTTAAACCGTAGTTCATGTCTACCTGATAATTTCTCTAGCCCTAATTCTGGATTCAACGAATTTTCGTCTTCGTCTGTGCAATCTGATTCAGGTGATAAACATCCAAGTGTTGATCAATTTTGATATGGCTTTTTTTTTTTTATTTTCTCTTATTTAGTTTGAAGAAAGTTTCTTTTACTTTTTATATTAGGTGTATTGATTGGATTTAAAACATATAAAACTAATTAGCTATGATATCATATGCTTAATACAAAATTGCAAGAATTAGTGTTAACACCTATGAGCATTCTTTTTATTTCATTATTGATTTGCTTACAAAATAAATAAATTAATAATTCATTATTTTTGTGTTTCAATATTTTCTCCATTAGTGGACAACTCAAGAATTGAAAATCTGATAGTTCGTTTGCTGTCATAGTTATCAGTATGAGTTTAGATCAATGTATGAGGTTTTGTAGGGGTGACTACTCATAATATTAATTGAATTCGTCTCCTACAAAACTCCGAGCATGCATTGATATGATCATATACAGACACCGTGCCATAGGCACGGGCATAAAACCTAGTGAAATTACAATTATGGTTTTTAGAAATTTCTACAATTTGCTTACCATGATACCGTACAATTTACTCTCACCGTTATTAAATTATTATCCTGATTTAATTTTTTGAGTTAAATTAGGTGTTTTTAAAATAAAAAATTGACATATAATTTATTATTTTTTTAAATAATAAAACACGTAATTCAAATTATTTAAAAAGTATAAGAAATTATGTCAATTTTTTATTTAAAAAACATCTATTTTGACTCAAAAAGTCAAACCCAGAACAATCCATAATGTTGTATATTTTGCCTAGTGTAGTCATAGTCCACTCTATATTGTTGGGTCCGAAATCACTAAAACTTGTCTTACATTAAAAGAAGTTTCGAAATTTGAAGTAGATACATAGATTCTTCCCTTAACAATATTTGAGGCCAAGCAGTTCTTTGAAACCTAAATTCGTATCCATTATTAACTTTGGACTTTTGGTCTTTTTCATTTCCTCTCAATTGCTTGGTAGTTTTGGTCCTATTTTCCAGTATTCTCTGTTCTTTTAAGGGGGAAAGAAAAAAAAGATGTATTCCCTTCGTTCCTATATTATCGTCCCGTTTGACATTTTTGATTAAACAAGATATTTTTTCACTGTAAATTTGGTGTATATTATTTTATATTTTTTAAAATTATAAAACACGTAACTCGTAGTACTTGTAAAGTACTACGTCAAATTTGTAGTTAAAAAATATTTTTTTAACAAAAAAAAATCAAACAGGACGATAATTTAAGAATAGAAAGAGTATATATTTAAGTTTTATATGGTGATAGGAAGTGAGAGTTTTGTTACATATAAACCTCAATGCAGTATACAATTCCTCAAAGTTTTGTAAAAGGCGACGATCATGTTTGCCTTGTGATTTAAGGCCTGATTTTAATGGTTTTAAACTTTCTCTCCTTTTGGTTCCGCAACTTTCTCTCTATCTCTCTCTAACTTTTTCTTTAATCTTCACAAAAACAAAACTCAAAATCTAAAATAAAACTCTTAAATCACAAATGCAAATGCACCCGACAAAATTTATAAGGATCAAGTTCTAAGTGGGCTTGGGAAATTGTCTAACGGATGTTGTCTTAACCAACAGTTTTCTTAAGGAGAAATTGCTGGTCGGTCTACTTTTTCAAAATTTTTTTCTCTCCAGTACTCCCTTTTTTTTTAACCGCTAAAAGGCATTTTAAAATTTTTCTTCCTAAAATACCTTCAACAACATCATTGCTTCAGATTTGAGATCAAATTGATGTATAAATGATTTCATGTTGTTAATATAGTCTTTCCTCATGTTTGGGTATCAATTTTCATGCATAAAACACGAATTTGATCAAATTCAAATTTTTTGAGTTCATCTCGTTTTTCTTTGTTCTTGAGCTGTTTTGGTCACTTAAATCTCTGTTTTTAAGCTTCGAATTTGTTTAAAATCAATCTCATATTATTATCCTAACTTAGTACTATATTTGTGCACAATTTTCTACCAAAAAACACTATTTTTGAGCTTCAAATCAAGCTTGACAGTGTGCTGTCCGAAAACAGAGAAAGATGTTCTTGGACTGATTTAATTCGTCAATCGCAGTATGCTGGGCAACGCAACGGGGTTCGATGATCGCGATGCACCAATTGTTACATCGCGATTATGCAAAAGTGGTGCATCGCGATACAAAAGTGGTGCATCGCGATGCCAAAGTAGTGCATCGCGATGCCTTGGTTGCTCATCACGATGCTTTGGTTCCCTAAAGCACGCTGCGATGATCGCGATGCACCAATTGTTGCATCGCGATGCCCCAATTTGGTGCATCACGATGCAAAAGTAGTGCATCGCGATGCCTTGGTTGCCCATCACGATGCTTTGGTTCCTTAAAGCGCGCTGCGATGATCGCAATGCACCAATTGTTGCATCGCGATGCCCCAATTTAGTGCATCGCGATGCCAAAGTGGTGCATCGCGATACTAAAGTAGTGCATCGCGATGCCTTGGGTTACTGAAGCGTGCGTGTTTTTCTTTCATTAATGGCATAATCATCTTTTCGCCCCAAAAATATCTTTTTTCGATTTTAAAAAAAAAATAAATAGACTAAAATAATTATAAATGTTTAAAAAGAAACCGGCCTGTAATTCACCCTTTTCTTAACCAACATAATCAAACGGATGTTGTCTTAACTCTTAACCAACACAAAGTTGTTGGCCTGTACTTGCTAGTTAATTCTAAGGTTACTACAATTGAGCCCATTATTTTCTAGTATATGGGCTTCCAAAAAACTTAGGCCTTTTAACCGCCTCACTTTCAAGAACTAGTCTCCATGTTTATGAAAGATTACAATACAAATACAGGTGGAGGATAAATATAAAAAATTATAAAAATTATAAGCATAATTTTTTGAAAGTGAGTGAAACATTTCAAAATAGTATAGTTAGCTCTTTGCCTGGAACGGAGGGAGTATTATACTTACATTTTTTGAAAAATTGCGGGCTAGTACCTTTTGTGGAATATTCAACCGCTTAAGTCTACTATATTTATTTTCATTCGCTTAAGTCTATTTTAAGTGATAAATTGGCTATTTGTTCCAAAATTACCCCCGTAACAACATATGACGTTTTTAAGTGTATTTTGTGCATTGTCATTTGATGTGAATGTGCATCGTCAAGTGTAATATAATCATGCATCAGCTCAAGCTATTCAGTAGCTCTTACTGTGCATCGTCAAGTGTAATTTGACCATGTATCATCAATGGCTTTTACTGTGCATCAGTCTCTCCTTTTCTTTTTCGGTGCATCAGTAGCTCTTACATAAAAGCTATTTTTCAGCATGTAAAAATAGTACTATTTTTCAACATGGATTAGCAACTTAAACTCACAACTTTCAGCCACATGACATATGGAATGAAATAATTATATACTTGTACTAGGTAAATCTTGGTCTCATATGTGTGTGTATTCAGCTTTATTTTCTCGTTTATAGGGAGTAAAGTTAGAAAACCAAGCAACTTGTAACTTCAAGGCTTGATATTCACAAACTAATCATGGTTATTGCCAAAGTAATTAATTGCATAAACTATGTGTGTGCATCGCGGTGCATAAAAACAGTAATATTTCAGTACTAGTTTGTGCATCGCGATGCACAAACTCTAATAATTTTTCAACACTTTGAAACTGTAATAATTGTAATTTTTACTAATTTCTATTGTTATCACAAAAGTTAATAATTTTTATTCAAGTTTAAAAGTTGTACATTGGGAATAAAAGTTATGCATCGGAATAAAAGTATTGTATTGCGATGCACAAAAATAGTACTCCCTCCGTCCCTAAATTATTGTCTGGGTTGACCCGGCACACGGATTAAGAAAACTCAATTGACTTGATTATTAATATTGGAATATTATTGAAAAAGTGTGTTGTTTCCTTTAATGCCCATGTGTATGTGGCCCATAATTAAAGTAGGAAGAAAAAGTAAGGTAAAATAGTAAAAGTGATGTTCTAAAAAGGAAAGTTTCAAACAAGACAATTATTTTGGGACGAACGAAAAAGGAAAGGAAGACAATAATTTAGGGACGGAGGGAGTATATTTTTTTAGTACAATTTTGTGCATCGAAATACACACAATTATTTATTTGATTTTCATTTGATGCTGTTTAAATGGAAGAAGAATTAAGAGTAGACAAAAAAATAACATATTTTGGGAGAATTGGGTTTGAAAATAATTTGCTTTTGAAATGGGTTTGGAAATGGTGAGAAATTGGGTTGGTTGCTGATGGGGGGTGAGAAATGGGAGGGTGGCTGATGGTGAGAAATGAGGGGGTGAGAAATATTGGGGGGTGTGATGATGAGTGAGAAATGGGAGACTGATGCATCGTTTTTTGTTTGCGATGCACAATTTGTCATTCCGTGTTTTACGTGCATCGTGTTGTGTTGCGATGCATCGTTTTTTGCTTTTGTGATGCATAGCGTGTACTGTTCCAAATTTTTAAAGGGCATAGATGATATTTAGCAACAAAAGTGTCCTTTTTCGGTTAAAAACAATTATCATGTCTCTAGACACCCAGAATTCGTACACATACATTATACGAATTGTCCTATAAACAACTATTTATTTACAAACGGATTAACACTTGTTTCTATGATCATTTTAGGAAACAACCTATCAAACAAAACTAACGACGTCCGCACACAAATAAACTTTAGTTAGATCAACATCAAGGGTCCAGACTGAAGATACACAGCTTAAAAGGGCCAAAGTGCAAGACACAAAGCCTGAAAAAGACAAAAAATAATTTTGGTGCGCTGAAGCCTTGCTGAGTGCGCTGAAACAACCAAACATGGTTCGGTGCGCGGGCACCCTGCCAGGTGCACCGCACACCAAACCCTGCATTGCCTCATAAGTCAAGAGCCGTCTGGCTGCTGAAGAGTTGTGCAAACTTGGGCCGGAGAGTAACCATCAAATATCTCCCCCAACTCCTCCTATATAAGACCTCCCAGCTCTCTCTCAAAAAAAAAAGACACACCATAAAAACACACACACACAACTCTCTCTTTCTCTCTCTCTATCAAGCCTCTTTAGAGGAAGAAAAGAGAGAAAGAAAAGAGAAAAGAGTATTGACTCTCTCTCACACACACAAAACGTAAGTCTTCTTTTCCTCGATCGGTAGTAGTAGAAGCACAACGGTCAGGCTACGAGCTAGCTTGATCCAATATAATACAACGGCCTAGAACTTGGCCAGAATTCTGTAAAACGCCAGAAGGTAACCCCTTTCATTCGTTAGTCTATTTAATATGTAAATAAATATATTTTAAGAATGTATGTAATTATTTCAATACATTTGATATGTAAATACATGTAAAGTACATATTAAATATTCTGTAACATAAAATAACAAACTTGCAATACTTAAATACGAGCATGCAAATATATAGAGACCGAAAGGGCGAGATGGGTGCGTAAAACTTTTTCAAATTGTAACTTGGCCCCCGAACTCATAATCTAAAGTTTTTCTCCCGTTTACTTTATAAACGAGTGTGGCGACTCTGTTTTCAACATAAATGTGTTATGCACATTTATTACATTCATTTATTCGAGAGAGTCCAGAGCGAAAGGCCCAGAATGATCCTGTCGGATCGAGGCGCTCACAATGGCGACTCTGCTAGAGACATTTGTTTTTAAAATAAATAAAAAAGAGAGCTAGACTCACTTTTTATACACGATTACATGCTCACATATTTAAATATCGCGAATTTGTTTTATTTCTATAACATGATTAAAATATTATTTGTGTAGTATATACTACTCTGTCCATACTCACCCCTGCAGGTACAAATTCATTTATTTTGTACATTTATTCAGGCATCAATGCCCATCATCTAATTGTACAATCATTTATGTCTTCTTTTTTTATTTTGGGAAATAGGACACAAATGTAATAATTAGAAAGAGGATAGTATTTTCATTTTTTCTATTTCTTTTCTTCTCTTTCCTCGAGGCTTTAAACCCTCGATCTGTGGATGTGTTTCCTTTCTTGCTGATTTCAACTGCTAACAAAACACAACCCATATCACATGAATAAGAAAAACGGACATATTTCCTTCTTATTCTGTATATATATGTCTCACTTTCATTTGTTATAGATGTAAAAGAAGTCTCTTAAGAAACTGCGCACACACGCGCACTCATTTATTCTGAATTGTTTCCAAGCTTCAAACCCTGGTATAGCCACGTTGAAGTAAAACTGGGTAAGTCATGCGCCCAGCATTCCTTCAGCCGACACTATCCCTTTCCACGCGATTACTAATCGTCCCCGGAAGTAAGCCATTCTAACCCTGCATAACCACGCATAATTCATGTAGATTTCTAGGACACTTCAAAGACCAGTTGGATCTTATTGTCACAAATATACTTTGTCAATCCTGTGCATAAAGACAAAAAGAAATCAAATAAAAAAAAGAGTCGTCGACCGACAAAAGAGTCTGTTTGATCACAACAAAGAAAAAAGATGTTGAGAAATAAACACCAAATCAAATAAAAAAAAGAGTCATACTCTCCCCAAAAGAGAATCATGGTGATCAAAAGGTCGACAAACAAAGTCCTCATGCACAGGATTAACAAAGAAGTCGATGACATATGCCTAGACAATTCAGATGGTAGATACTGAAGAGGATATAGGCCCTTCGCCTAAGATCTGTCCAATCTTGGGAAGTCGAAATACAGGTGGAATACGAAGGTCCTATATTCTGGCGAGAAGATCCACTGTTCCAGGAACGGTTCACAAGTCAAAACAAAGCATTGTCGCTTGTCCAACCTTCATAGGATGAGTCGAGTCAAAAGGAAAAGAGGAATAAATAAAATTGTGTTATACCCAGAAACACTTCCAGAACCTAACTCCTACCCACACCCCAACCTTTTAGAAACCTGGCCTTAAATTGGAGAAGGACTAGCACTGGGAGGTTGACAAGAGTTTCAAGCTTGGATTCAAAGTCAAATACAGAAAGTCTGCATTGGAATCAGATGGCCGATCAGAAAGATAGCACTTCTGCAGGACATGACACAGGGGCTCCAGGATACACTCCAACCCCAGCGATGCAATAATGGATGGACCAAAACATGGAAACCATGATCAATAGGTTTTCAGCCCTTATACAAGGTCAAGGGGCTGATAACAGGACTTTACCCGTTTCCACAGGAACTGTCGACCCATCACCCTCAAGCGTAAATGCAAATCTGCCCAATCCAAACACCTATTCCACATATCCGCATACCTACTCTCCATATCCATATCCCCCATATCCAAACACTTACCTATCTTACCCTAATACATTCCCTCCTCAGCCAAATACCGATCCAAACATCCATCATCAGTCTCAGACTACCACAATCCCAATCACAAACACTACTACACCTCCCAAAACTCGCATCACATCTCCGCCTACCAACATTCCTTTCCATAATCCAATTGCATTCCCATTCTACATGAAGGACATAGTTCTGAAAGTTTTGAACAAAGGCGAATTCACCGCCCAAGCAATGACACTGTAGCGTGCTGCTATCCTGCCACCAAAATTCAAAATGCCTGATATCGAGAAATTCGATGGGACAGGTTGCCCTATTGCCCATCTTAGGTCTTACGCCCATGCTATGCAGCAGAGAGGGGCAAGCTTCAAAGCAATGACCACCAATTTTCACATAACTTTAATTGGGGATGCCAAACAATGGTTAATGTCTGTGGACAGCACTGTGATTGCTACCTGGGATAAACTCGCAGATGTTAAGCCTTAACTTAACGGCTTATTTGTTACCGCAAGTGCACGGTGTAAATGTAGTATAGATTAGGCAAATGCGGGTCGAATCCCACGAGGACAATGTTACTAGAGAAATATTTGCTTTGATATAGATTATAGAAATAAGATTTTTATAGGAGAATATGTTTATGAAAATACTAGAATTATGCATGATTACTTTAATTGAACTTCTTATAAGATGAAAGTATTCTCGGGATTGGGACTTGAACAATCATTTATTCATCAAATAATCATGCCTTTTGAACAAGAGTTTTCATCAAAATCAAGGATGGTACATTGAGCCTATACTACTTCTCACGATCAAGCAAGTAGTATTTGTATTCTTCACTAATTATGCCCTATCTCTCGATGGCCCATAATTAGTAAGAATCCATTAATGTTTATAAAATCCACATACTTTCCATTCAAGGATCATCCCTAAGCCATTAAACCATTCTCGTGATTAATGAAACTTAGTTCCTTCATATGGTTCCGTTAGTCGAGATTCACTGCTAAGTACTTCTCTCGATTAACTGGAATCATACAATTTGGACGTCTCCAAAATGTAAGTCTTTTAATTTTGATATGAAGAGAATTGTTTAAGATGAAGAGAAGATGGCATGAACTAAAAAACGATGAATAATGGTGTTAAGTTTCCAACCCCAAGAATTTGGGGGAATTACTCACAACCCATTATTAAAACAAGCATAAAGAAAATAATAATATAAAGATAGGAAAGAAAAAAAACTTATGCTTGTAGAGAAACAAAGGCTGAAAGTAAACTTCAGTATATTCTTGCTTCCACCTTTCAAAAGTAACTTCAAGGACAATCGACCAATCTTTGAATATCGAATGACTTGAGGATTTGATGTTATGGAATACAAAATATAATGCTAGAGTAAAGTTCTATTCTGCAATTTTTCGATCCCTAACTGGTGAATACAATCAGATTTTTATAGGCTTTATGAGCCAAAAGTTACAACTCTTCATCAAAAGACACAAGGCCCCCTTTTTTAAACAGCAGCTTTTGCTTCGCACGGCCGTGCGTTGCTTCTTGGCACGGTCGTGCGAAGCATGAAATTGGAGACAGAATGTTTTGCACGGCCGTGCGTTGCTTCTTGGCACGGTCGTGCGAGGCTCTCTTTTTGGGGACAGAATGTTTTGCACGACCGTGCGTTGATTCTTGGCACGGTCGTGCGAGGCTTTTTTTCCAGAGAATTGGCACTTTGCTTAGCACGGCCGTGCGTTGCTTCTTGGCACGGTCGTGCAAGGCTTCTGTCTTTTTCTTCCACAAAAATTGCTCCAAGTCTTTAGCCCTAGCTGCCCCGCCAGGTTCCGTTGCACCCCGTGATCCATGATTCATGTCAGAAAGTGCTCCAAAAATCCTTGTTATAACAACAAAACACAACCCAAGCATAATATCCGCAAATAAAATAGATAATGCTATGAATGAACAAAAAATGGAGTTAAATCAAGTTAATTATTGCGAATACGATGCTATAAGTACCTATAAAATAGGCACTTATCAACTCCCCCACACTGAATCTTTGCTTGTCCCCAAGCAAGTCTAGGAGGAAAAGAAGATTCAAAACGAGGGAGAATGAAATGACGGGGTTGGACGAATGATAGGAAAGAAAAAGCCTTCTCAGAGTTTAGTAAATGCTTTAATTGCTTTCTTGCCTTTAGAAAATCTCCCTTAATCCAATGAGCCGAATATATATATATATATATATATATTTTTTTTTTGAGAAAGGAGAAAAATTCAGAACGATAGAATGCAAATGAAAAAAAATTATAAACTAGTATAGCATCAATAAATCTTATCAAGCATGATCATGAAAATGATTGGTGATAAAAATGAGATCATAATTTTTGATAATTTGAATGGACCCTCACGGAATTCGCTCCTCAAGTGTTTGATGGGAAGTGTGTTTACGCTCGGTTGCTTCATCAAATGGGACAGACATAATGTACCACTAAGGACAATGATTTTCTAATTCTTCCTTCATGGATACCGATGAAGATTTTGTACACAGAATTTGAATAAAAAGGTCGAAGAGCGGAGTTTCTGTGTAGGCCTTGGTTAGGGAAGGAAGGAAGAGGATTTTGAAATGTAGTGATAGGTCAAGGCTTGTAAATTTAGGGACCATGACACAAGTCTTTGAATATTAACACAATACACCTTGCTTTTTGTTGCAACATCACACTCTATTAATGATTTTTATTTTTGATTTTCGAGCGGAGTGCTTTAAAATTTCAGGATTCCAGCAATGGTGATGTATGTGTTTCGTTTAAACACAAAAGGGCAATTATGTCAACCTAAGTGTCATGGAAACTTCAAGGAATTGATGGTATATACAATTGAATTTGCGACTAGCCTTGACAATGGTAGGAATGAAATGGGTAGAGGAATCATTAAAAAAACAAAGTCCCGAGGTGTACACCCCATGAGAAGCATTTTCACACATGAAAAGAAAATTTAAGATCGGTGCAAACGTGCCGAATCTTTGAAGGCCAAAACAAATCTCACCGGTGTTTAAAGTCCATTCAAATGTCAACAGATCACAAAATCATCGATGTGTTGCTTGGTATCATTTATTGACTCTAAACAAATTTAAAAATTTTTCATTTATTTTCCAATGTGCTCAAAATTTCTCAATTTTAAAATGAAAGAAGATGTGAATGATGGGATGTGACAAGAGAGTAACTAAGGCAACAAGCAATTGAGCAAACATCATACTGAACAATATCATCATTGAAGGCATAAAGCATGTAGAGTGCAAAGAAATGAAGATGCAAGTAAATAATTACGATATTTTCCTCCCCACACCTGAAACCAACATTGTCCGCAATTTTTTTTTTTTGGTGGGAAGGAATCTACAAGCCTATTGGGGTGGTGGAAAGCTCGGTTGGCCACTCCATAATCATAGATTTGGTTGACCCTATGGAACATTTGGTTGAATTGGTTAAAGAATTCGGGCGGAAATGGGTTGTTGTCATTTTCTTGTGGAAGAGGGTCTTCCTCTTCAGAATCTTCATCGAATCAATGGTCCTAGGAATTGTCCATGTTAGGGGTTGGTTAATGTGGACAATTTGGATGTTGGGGTCGGTAGGATAGTGTATTCCATGTTTTGGGCCCCAACCAACCAAGTGTAAGACCTATTGTTTCTTTTGATGATCATTTTCATGTTCCGCAAGGCCTGAATGTCTAGGCTTGTGGATCCTGGGACAGATTCTAATTCTTCGGGTATGACTAAACCCATTCCTTTTGCAATTACCGTAATAAGACCCCCGATATGAATTTCATTGGAAAAATTTGCCTCATGATATTGCCATAAATGAGTAACAAACCAAAAAGCCAAGTTTATATTTTGATGGGCCGTGACAAATGCCCACAACATGAAAAGCTCTCTCCTATTTATTGTGCCCTTGTCTTTTCTCCCAAAAATGGTGCAAACATATATTCTATGAATGATTCGGAGAGCAGGGTGGATAATAGAAGAGGACTTGGCTGTCCTTGGTTCATAAGTGTTGAGGCCCGTTATTTGTTTCCAAAATATTCCTTCATTGTAATTGGGAGGAAGGGCAGAATGTAAATTCCTACTTGCAGGCCAACCAAAGATATTGTTTATTTGGGTGTAAGAGAGGGAGTGGTCTTGGTTAAGAAGACGAAAATGAAGGTATTTTTCGTCATATTGTTGACCGTTCTCGTCTATTTCCGTTCCACTCCTATCACCCATTGTGGAAATGAATTCTAAGGTGAGCCTTGCATATGTTTCCTCATGTAGGGAAAGGAAACGTGCACATCCTAAGCCCTCATGCAAAAATAGAATATTTTCAAAAATTCCCAAACTTTGTAGGGCTTGCTCATTTGGGAACTGTGTAGGCTTGATACGGCAATGGCTAATTAAAGCAAATCGCTCCGCAAAGCGCCGTTGGCGAAAAGTTATTCCAAAATTATTAAGGGGTGGATCAAATTGGGGGTTTTGAGGTGCAGGCCTGGGTGCGGAGCTAGAGGACCCAATGGTACGTGGCCTCTTTGAAGTAGCCGTTCTTTTTCCTCTACCTTCCATAGTGTATAAATTTTCAAAGAACAAAATATTTTAAACCAACCACACAATTTTGATTTTAGCTTAAGATTTATGCAAAACGAACAATGAAAACCCAACAATTTAGCAGAAGGAATTTTCCTTTATAGCATGCAAAACAAACAATTAAACCCAACAATTTAGCAGAAGGAATTTTGTAGCAAGAAAATAGCAAAAGGAATTGGATTACCTCGATTTTGCACAGAGTAGCTTCAAATCTTTGCTTCCTTCTTTGTTGAATGAGTTAAATTGCTTGAAAGCCTCCAAAACATCCAATCTTGAGCTTTAATTTGAAGAAATTTGGGATTTTTTTTGTTTTGGGTGAAAAGCTAGGGCTTTGAATTGCCGGAATTAATGGTTGATGGATGAATGGTTGCCGGATTTAATGGTGGAATTGGATGAAATTGGTGGCTAGGGGGGCGGCTTGGTGATATTTCTGTGAGAGAGGTCGAGCTGGGCTTGAGGAGGAGAAGAAAGTGAGAAAGATTTTGAAAAGACCCGACCTTTGGCATGGGTTTTGACCGGCTGAAGGGGTTTGCACGGCCGTGCGTTGTATCTAGCACGGTCGTGCGAAGCAATTGTTTTAAAAACAGAATGTTTGAAAATTGTTTGCACGGCCGTGTGTTATAACATGCACGGTCGTGCGAGGCAATTTTTTGTAAAACAGTATGTGTGAAAAGTTTTCGCACGGTCGCGCATTTTAACACGCACGGTCGTGCGAAGAAATTTTTTTGTAAAACAGAATGTTTGAAAAGTTTTCGCACGGTCGTGTGTTATAAATTGCACGGTCGTGCGAAGCAATTTTTGAGAACAGAATGTTTTAAAAGTTTTTTTTTTTTTTGAAAGTAAACTTCATTCGGATGGAGCTGGTGGATTTCCAAGTGATATTGAAGCCACTACTCCAATTGGGTCGCCGACTATGTAATGTTTGAGTCGTTGTCCATTAACCTTGAATTCTCCTTTTGACTCATTCCATATGACGACGCCCGTATGGATAAACCTGCGCACCGATATGGCCGGACCATCTTGACTTCAATTTTCCCGAAAGAGTTTTAGCCGGGAATTGAAGAGTAGAACCATGTCCCCTTCTCGGAACTCTCTTCTTAAGATATGCTTGTCGTGCCATTTCTTCGTTTTTTCCTTGTAGATCCTGGCACTCTCATATGCTTCAAGTCGTAGTTCCTCGAGTTCTTGCAACTGAAGTTTCCTCTTCTCACCGGCAGCCTTCATATCGTAATTTAGAGCCTTAATGGCCCAATATGCCTTATGTTCAAGCTCCACCGGCAAATGACACGGCTTCCCATATACTAAGCGGAAGGGAGTAGTTCCGATGGGTGTCTTGAAGGCGGTGCGATAAGCCCATAAAGCATCGTTCAATTTGATTGACCAATCCTTCCTTGAACTTGCGACTGTCTTTTCCAAGATCCATTTAATTTCCGGTTTGATATCTCAACTTGTCCGCTTGTTTGAGGATGATAACCGGTGCCCGTTTATGATGGACACCATATTTTCTTAAAAGAGCCTCAAATTGACGGTGTGAGAAGTGTGAACCACCATCGCTTATTACTACCTTTGGCACTCCAAATCTTGGGAAGATGATGTTTTTGAAGAGTTTCATTACCACCTTGGAGTCATTTGTTGGAGATGCAACGGCTTCAACCCATTTTGAGACGTAATCCACCGCTACTAGTATATAAGTGTTATTGTAGGATGATGGGAATGGTCCCATAAAATCGATACCCCATACGTCAAAGATTTCAACCTCCAATATTCTGTTCAAAGGCATTTCATTTCTCCTTGAGATATTGCCGGTTCGTTGACAACGATCACAAGCGAGAATAAACTTTCGTGCATCCTTGAACGAGTAGGCCAATAGAAACAGATTGAAGAACTTTGGCTGCTGTTTTTGAAGTGCTAGCATGCCCACCACAAGGAGAAGAGTGACAATGATAAAGTATGTTACTCACCTCTTCGTTGGGCACGCAGCGTCTAATGATTCCATCCGCACACTGTTTGAAGAGAAGTGGATCTTCCCAAAAGTAGTTCTTCACATCTGAGAAGAATTTCTTTCTTTGTTGGTAACTCATATCTGGCGGAAGGATGCTACAAGCCAAGTAGTTTACAATATCCGCAAACCATGGTTCTTCTATGCTATTTATGGCAAGTAGATGGTCATCTGGAAATGAATCATCAATAGGAAGTCTTTCTTCACCGGAGTTTTCCAGATTTTTAGTGAGCCGGGAAAGATGATCGGCCACTAAATTCTCCGACCCCTTTTTATCACGGATTTCTATGTCAAATTCTTGAAGAAGTAGGATCCATCGAATGAGTCTCGGTTTGGCTTCCTTCTTAGTCAATAAGTACCTTATTGCTGCGTGATCTGTATAGATGACGACTTTTGATCCCGCTAAATATGACCGGAATTTATCAATTGCAAACACAACGGCCAATAGTTCCTTTTCGGTTGTAGCATAGTTGACTTGTGCTTCGTCAAGTGTTCTGCTAGCATAGTAGATGGCATGCAATTTCTTATCCTTCCGCTGCCCCAAAACTGCTCCAACTGCATAATCACTTGCGTCACACATGATTTCAAAGGGAAGATCCCAATCTGGTGGTTGCACGATGGGTGCGAGATTAATCTGTTTTCAACTGTCAAAAGCTTCAAGACAACTATGATCAAAAATAAAAGGAATATCTTTCATAAGTAGATTGGTCAAAGGTTTAGAAATTTTTGAAAAATCTTTAATAAAACGCCGGTAAAACCCGGCGTGTCCCAAGAAACTCCTCACCCCTTTGACATTGGTTGGGGGAGGTAATTTCTCAATTACTTCAACCTTTGCCCTATCTACTTCAATCCCCTTTTCGGATACCAAGTGTCCAAGGACGATTCCTTCATTTACCATAAAATGACATTTTTCCCAATTAAGAACAAGGTTGACCTCCTCACAACGTTGTAATACTTTTGATAAGTTTTGTAAACATTCGTCAAAGGAACAACCATAAACTGAAAAATCATCCATGAACACTTCCATTATGTTTTCAATAAAATCTGAGAATATGGCCATCATGCATCGTTGAAAGGTGGCGGGGGCATTGCACAATCCGAATGGCATTCTCCTATAAGCAAAAGTGCCATAAGGGCAAGTAAAAGTAGTTTTTTCTTGATCGCTTGGATGTATAGGTATTTGAAAAAATCCGGAATAGCCATCCAAGTAACAATAGTATGGATGTTTTGCCAACCTTTCAAGCATTTGGTCGATAAAAGGGAGAGGAAAATGGTCTTTACGGGTGGCTTTGTTTAACTTCCTATAGTCAATGCACATGCGCCATCCTGTGACGGTCCTAGTTTGAATCAATTCATTTTTTTCATTCTTAATGACCGTCATACCTCCTTTTTTAGGAACTACTTGAACCGGACTAACCCACTTGCTATCCGAGATAGGGTAGATAATGCCTGCATCAAGTAGTTTAAGGACTTCCTTTTTGACTACTTCCTTCATATTTGGATTGAGCCTTCTTTGGTGCTCAATTGAGGGTTTATGATCTTCCTCAAGGTCGATTCTATGCATGCAAATCTTAGGGTGAATTCCCTTTAAATCATCAATAGAATATCCGATGGCTTTTTGATGTAATCTAAGTTCTCTTAATAATTTTTCTGTTTCAAGAGAAGTTAGATTAGCATTAACAATCATGGATAAGTAGAATTAGGACCAAGGAATTCATACACGAGATTTGGTGGAAGGGGTTTAAGTTCAACTTGAGGTACCTTGCTTTCTTCATCAGTTGACGGGTTTGCTTTTACCTTCAAATCTTCAAATTCCATGCTCCCTTTCTTCACTACAGGGTTAGCATCGAGATACATAGCATAATCAAACACGTCATTGTTATGATCACAACCTAAGGATTCCTCATTTATAAGGCATTTTTCCAATGGATCTTTAGATTGAAATTTTTCAAACTCCTTGCTACAGTTTTCAAGTATATCAACTCTATAGCAAGGATTCTCGAGATTGGGATTCTTCATTACTTTTGGCAAGTTAAATTCAACCTTTTCATTCCCAACGTTTAAAGAGAGATTACCATTCTTAACATCTATGATTGCTCCAGCGGTGGCAAGGAATGGTCTTCCTAAGATGACGGGAATGAGATGGTCTTCCTCCATCTCGAGAATAACAAAGTCGACAGGGATAATAAGTTTCCCTACACGACAAGGCACATCTTCCATAATACCGATTGGGTATTTTATGGAACGATCCGCCAATTGGAGAGAAATGGTGGTGGGTTTGAGTTCCCTACACCAAGTTTCTTACTAACGGAAAGTGGCATTAGGCTAACACTAGCCCCAAGATCAAGCATCGCATTATCAATATTAAATTTACCAATGTCGCAAGGAATAGAGAAAGTGCCGGGATCCTTAAGTTTTGGAGGAAGTTTTCTTTGCAAAACGGCACTGACCTCTTCCGTCAAAGCGACGGTCTCATATTCTTCTAGTCTTCTCTTATTTGATAGAATATCTTTCAAAAATTTTGCATAAGAGGGCATTTGTTGTAATGCATCGGTAAATGGAATATTGATATAAATTGATTTTAGAACATCTAGAAACTTAGCGAATTGTTTGTCTAATTTTGCCTTAACCAACCTTTGGGGGTATGGTACCGGCGGAACATAAGTTCTAGATGGGATGGGAGATTCCTTCCCCTTCTCGACTTCTTCATTAGTCTCAACCATTGGTGGGGTTGGACTATCATTCTCCTCACTAAGTTTTATTTTAAGGGGGGGATCTACCAATTCTTTTCCGCTCCTAGTGACTATTGCCTTAGCGTGCTCACCGGGCCTTTGTGGTTGACCGGGAAAGCTTCCTTGTGGCCTATGCGAGGTACCGGCCTGTTGAGCTTGCTGATTTTCAAGCATCTTATTATGGGTGGCCAGATTATCAAACCTATCATTCATTTGCTTAAAGCACTCCCTAAATTCATTATTGGTTTTTTCTTGTGCATTCTTAGTCTCAACAATAAAGTCCATAAGCAAATCCAATTTTGATTTAGGGGGGGGAAAAGCACTAGGATTACCATGAAAGTTCCTTTGCACAAAACCCGGTGGCTGACTTTGTGTAGGAGGTTGTGGGTTTAAAACATTGCTATTCCTATAGGAAAAATTGGGGTGGTTTCTCCATTCCGGATTGTATGTATTTGAAAACATGCCACCCTTTTGCCCATAGGAATTAACATAATTTGCTTGCTCACTAGAAGTAGTAGCAAGTAATTCACAACCTTCTATACTATGTGTGTTTGATCCACATAGTTCACAAATAGTATTAATGTTTGCCACTGTATTCATGTTTAATTGGTCAAACTTTTTAAGGAGCATATCAACTTTAGACGACAAGATATTTACTGTATCAACTTCGTACTTACCTGGAGTCCTTTGCGATTGATCCCTTTCGTTTGACCACTGATAGTGGTTCAAGGCAATGTTCTCTATAAGCTCATATGCTTCATCTACTACTTTGTTCATTAATGCACCTCCTGCAGCGGCATCAATCGTCTCCCTTGTCTTGGGTGAGACCGTTGTAGAAGGTGTGTACAATCAGCCATCTCTCGAGACCATGATGGGGGCACATCCTCAAGAGTTCCTTATATCTTTCCCAAGCATCATAAAGTGATTCATCTCCCTTTTGGCCAAAGTTAGTGATTTTGGTCCGAAGTTGGGCGGTTTTGCTTGGAGGGAAGAATCGCCCAAGGAATGCCTCTTGTACTTGGTCCCATGTTGTCAAAGAGTTGTGTGGAACCGAGTTTAACCATTGCTTCGCCTTATCCTTTAATGAGAAAGGGAAAAGGCGCATCCTTATTGCATCTTGAGTGACACCATTTATTCTTGTGGTATCACAATACTCCAAAAATGTTTGAATATGGAGATGAGGATCTTCGAATGCCGATCCACTGAATTGGTCGTTTAAGACCATTTGAAGTAATTGCGGTTTGATTTCAAAGTTGGCCGCATCAGCATCTGGTACAACTATTGGTGATCTTATCCCTGGAGTACTTGGATTTACAAAATCCCTCAAGGTTCTCATCACCGGTGGCACTATCATCTCGTTATCTCCCATCTTTTGTTTTAATGCCTTCTTTAGTATTCTGAGTCTTGCTTGAAGAGTTCTTTCCGGTTCAGGATCAAATTTCTCGAGATTCCGGCTTCTTCTCATGTAAATTAAAAATACCTTTCGAAGTAATCAAAATAACAAAAATTTTGAGAGAATAGTAGAACTAAAATAAAAAATAAAATAACAGAAATGTAAATGAATCTAAATGTAAGCAAATACTAAATAGTATACCGTTGTCCCCGGCAACGGCGCCAAAAACTTGTTAAGCCTTAACTTAACGGCTTATTTGTTACCGCAAGTGCACGGTGTAAATGTAGTATAGATTAGGCAAATGCGGGTCGAATCCCACGAGGACAATGTTACTAGAGAAATATTTGCTTTGATATAGATTATAGAAATAAGATTTTTATAGGAGAATATGTTTATGAAAATACTAGAATTATGCACAGATTACTTTAATTGAACTTCTTATAAGATGAAAGTATTCTCGGGATTGGGACTTGAACAATCATTTATTCATCAAATAATCATGCCTTTTGAACAAGAGTTTTCATCAAAATCAAGGATGGTACATTGAGCCTATACTACTTCTCACGATCAAGCAAGTAGTATTTGTATTCTTCACTAATTATGCCATATCTCTCGATGGCCCATAATTAGTAAGAATCCATTAATGTTTATAAAATCCACATACTTTCCATTCAAGGATCATCCCTAAGCCATTAAACCATTCTCGTGATTAATGAAACTTAGTTCCTTCATATGGTTCCGTTAGTCGAGATTCACTGCTAAGTACTTCTCTCGATTAACTGGAATCATACAATTTGGACGTCTCCAAAATGTAAGTCTTTTAATTTTGATATGAAGAGAATTGTTTAAGATGAAGAGAAGATGGCATGAACTAAAAACGATGAATAATGGTGTTAAGTTTCCAACCCCAAGAATTTGGGGGAATTACTCACAACCCATTATTAAAACAAGCATAAAGAAAATAATAATATAGAGATAGGAAAGAAAAAAACTTATGCTTGTAGAGAAACAAAGGCTGAAAGTAAACTTCAGTATATTCTTGCTTCCACCTTTCAAAAGTAACTTCAAGGACAATCGACCAATCTTTGAATATCGAATGACTTGAGGATTTGATGTTATGGAATACAAAATATAATGCTAGAGTAAAGTTCTATTCTGCAATTTTTCGATCCCTAACTGGTGAATACAATCAGATTTTTATAGGCTTTATGAGCCAAAAGTTACAACTCTTCATCAAAAGACACAAGGCCCCTTTTTAAACAGCTTTTGCTTCGCACGGCCGTGCGTTGCTTGGCACGGTCGTGCGAAGCATGAAATTGGAGACAGAATGTTTTGCACGGCCGTGCGTTGCTTCTTGGCACGGTCGTGCGAGGCTCTCTTTTTGGGGACAGAATGTTTTGCACGACCGTGCGTTGATTCTTGGCACGGTCGTGCGAGGCTTTTTTTTCAGAGAATTGGCACTTTGCTTAGCACGGCCGTGCGTTGCTTCTTGGCACGGTCGTGCAAGGCTTCTGTCTTTTTCTTCCACAAAAATTGCTCCAAGTCTTTAGCCCTAGCTGCCCCGCCAGGTTCCGTTGCACCCCGTGATCCATGATTCATGTCAGAAAGTGCTCCAAAAATCCTTGTTATAACAACAAAACACAACCCAAGCATAATATCCGCAAATAAAATAGATAATGCTATGAATGAACAAAAAATGGAGTTAAATCAAGTTAATTATTGCGAATACGATGCTATAAGTACCTATAAAATAGGCACTTATCAGCAGATAAGTTTCAGAAAAGGTACAAGGATAACAGTAATTGGGAAAAGCACAGGAGAGATCTTGATTCATGCACCCAGAGTGAAAAGGAGACATTTTCTGAGTATGCCGAAAGGTGGAGAAAGATGATTGCCCAAACTCTTGACAGGTCTGACCCTACTGAACAAGTCAGGATGTTAGGAATATGCCTGAAAATCAGCTGATATATATGTATGCATATTCCAACACAGTGATTTGCTTGTTCCCATTACAACGCATGTTTCACAAGTGGCTAAAAGGGCGGCGTACCGGTTAGTGTGGCAACTTGTAGAAACAATGCATAGGTCACTAGACTAGGAAGTTTTTGTACATATCCGAGTCTTTGTCCTACCAGAATGATGACAAACCTTCATATGAATCAAGCTCTTCAAATTGCCAGCTGACGTGATTATCGGCAGATGTCTCACTAGCAGACATTTCCCTTCAGCTATGACTGCCTAAATAGCCATCTCTACATCAGCAGTTCTATATCGGCAGATTCTCGTATCCGCCAAAGCACTTCATCAGAGCAACTGCAGAGAAGCTATTTATTCAAGAGGAACATCGTGACCATCAGCGGTTTCTACATCAGCAGTTCTATAATGGCAGATCTCAGAATCGGCCAAATCCCTCATTAGAACAAACTGCCGAGAAACTGTAAGATCACGAGATACATCGGTCGTTACTCAACGCACTTCAAGCCAAAATAGATCCGTTACAAGATCTGTCTGACAAATCCAAGATACGCATCGATGTCTGCACCTTCACGTTTATCCAATAGACATTTCCTCTTCTGAACAGTGTTCGCGGTCTTCAAAGCTTCATTTCCAGAAAAGGCCAAGCACAGGACGCTGCACTCCAGTCAAAGCTATGATACGTCCAAATCAGTCAGACTGCATCCAGGCTAAAGTCGACACGTCCAAATCTGTCCAGCCTGTGTCACGGACCATCTTCAAGACTTAAACCTAACTGAAGGTTCTTGCCCAACAAATCCAAAGATGTACTCTGCTACATCACGAGACTCAGATCTCCAACGGGCTTAAAACCTATTCAATACACCAACGGTCATCTCTTCTTCTCCAGCTATATAAGAAGACTCTCATCCTCATTTCCATATAGAGAGAACAAGCACTAGATCATACAAACTGTGTATGCTTATGCTTGAGAAAGGTTGTGGTATTGATCTTCATTTCTTCAATCCAGAACCACTCCTTCAGAGTGAGAAATCACAAGTGTAAGAACAAACACTTTGTGAGAGAGAGAGAGAAGAAAATCCAAAGGCTGAGAAGCTCTGCTTGATCAACAACCTTGTTGTTGATTTGAGTTCTTCTTCCTTCGAAGAACTCAGTCTCTTCAGTGGCATCAACTCCATTATCCAGTAAAGAGACCAAGTATCTTTTAGATCGTTGAAGCCAGATCAAGCTTGAAGATGTCCGATGAAGAGCCGAACTTACATGTCAGATTGCATTCATATCGGCGACTTATACTACATTATAAGTGTGTCGATTGTGCAATAAGGTGTCATCATTTTTGGTCGAGTGCTTAGCACTCAGTTGTTCAAATACTTGCTATTTGAACAACTCCTAATATTCTCTTCTCACATCACTCTAACACTAGCACTTTCCTTCCCTGACCTCCAAGGTTGTTAGGAACTGCTAGGATTAGAGTTCTTATATGAGTCTTCGGGGTATTCCATTTCACTTTCCTTCTTCCCGGAAGATTACTAGGATAGAGAGTCTAGGTTGATGTACTAAGCATGTGCGCTTTGAGCAAACCTCTGCTGAATTTTAATATAATATATATGTTTGTTACATTCAACCTTGATTTCTCTTTCTTGTATAATTTGTCTTATCATGTGCAACTGTTTAAAGGAAAGTAAATGATGCATCTAATACGATTATAGTCAAGTTAAAGCTCTCTTTCATATCAAACCCTTACGTTACTTTAATCAAAATTGTTTGACTTATCTTTGTTTGTTCTTCCGCTGCCCAAATCTCATTTCCATCGCCTAAGTTCAACATAAATCTTCCAACCGCAAGTTTCATATCTCTGAATGTCCATGATCTACATCTGTGATCTAGGATGTCCTATGTTTCCAAAAGCGATTTATAAGGAAGATGATAACCTTGTATTAATCATTTCATCCAATTTTTATCATCTTCCTTATCGTAACTGCTTAGCCGAAGTTGGAAACATAGGACATCCTAGATCAGCAGATGTAGATCATGGGCATTCTGAATCATGGGCAAGAACCTTCAGTTAGGTTTAAGTCTTGAAGATGGTCCGTGACACAGGCTGGACAGATTTGGACGTGTCGACTTTAGCCTGGATGCGCCGACCGATTTGGACGTATCATAGCTTTGACCGGAGTGCGGCGTCCGTGCTTGGCCTTTTTCGAAATGAAGCTTTGAAGACCGCGAACACTGTTCGAAGAGGAAATGTCTATTGGATAAACGTGAAGGTGCGACATCGATGCGTATCTTGGATTTGTCGACGATCTTGTAACGGATCTATTTTGGCTTGAAGTGCGTTGAGTAACGACCGATGTATCTCGTGATCTTACAGCAGCTTTGTTCTAATGAGGATTTAGCCAATTCGAGATCTCGCCATTATAGAACTGCGATGTAGAAACCGCGATGGTCACGATGTTCCTCTTGAATAAATAGCTTCTGCAGCTGCTCGATGAAGTGCTTTGGCGGATACGAGAATCCGCCGATATAGAACCTGCGATGTAGAGATGGCTATTTAGGCAATATGAAGGGAAATGTCGCTAGTGAGACATCTGCCGATAATCACGGTGGCAATTTGAAGAGCTTGATTCATATGAAGGTTTGTCATCATTCGGTAGGACAAAGACTCGGATATGTACAAAAACTTCCTAGTCTAGTGACCTATGCATTGTTTCTACAAGTTGCCACACTAACCCACGCACCCTTTTAGCCACTTGTGAAACATGCGTTGTAATGGGAACAAGCAAATCACGTGTTGGAATATGCATACATATATATCACTGATTTTCGGCATATTCCTAACAATCTCCTCCTATTTGCTTGAGACCATTACTACAATTGACTTATACATATAGCTCTTTAAAGCGGTTGTTCAATCCTTAGTAATAACATGCCACTACTAAATATTCATTTTATATCAAGGCATGCCCTAGGTTGAACTTACAAGCGATAGCGTATGTATAGTCACCTATTTGCTAAGTATTTACGACTCAATAAATGAAAGAACAAATACGAAGCAATAATCGAAATGGTTGTTTAGGCAAATGATAATATTGCCTTAAGAGTGTGATTCTTGCATCGGATGATTCAAGAATGTTGCTCAAGCAAGAAGTAGAAAGTATAAGTAAGCGGTTATCTAGTTCTTAATCGAATTGATTAAGCATCTTCATCTAGTCGTATTATAATAGTCATGTAGTATTTTCTTTGTATGGGTAGATACACAATCTTACAACCATCTTACAAGTTGTCTATCTTTCCTCCTTAATATTTGTCTATCTCTCCTCCTTAATATTTGTTGTCTATCTCTTCTCCTTAATATTTGTAGTATCTCTCCTCCTTAATAGTTGTTGTCTATCTCTTCTCCTTAATATTTGTAGTATCTCTCCTCCTTAATAGTTCACACTTTGGGGGCATTACAACTTCACAATCTCTCCTCCTTAATGAATATTGTTCTCAATAGTGTTAATCCTACTATGATTTCTTGAGGCCTAACTTCCTTCACAATTACTACTTCATAATCACTTGGGAGCCATTACTTCCTTATTACAATCTCATAATCACTTGGGGCCATTACTTCCTTATTACAATCTCTCCTCCTTAATGGCCACAAGTTAAAGATAGATTGATAGTGATCAAATGAATTATGAGTTGTGATAGGTAGAGAGTAGGAAGTTTAATTTTGTTAGACACTGTCATTTGAGAAATGCCGAATTGATGTAGCTAGATGCACTTCAGAGAATATAGACCGTATCGAGGAAATACATCACACGTCATATTTGCAAATTCTTAGTGTGCGATAGCGTATAATGCACAATTTTCATGTATAGGACTTACGAATAGGATATCGAGGTGAGGAATTGAGTTTCCATTGCTTGTAAGAAGATTTTACAAGAATGTAGTGTGACAAGCTTTATTTTGTAATAGGAGTGGCAAATAGGATAAACTGTTAGCTGATACCAATTGTTAAGTAGTAAAGCATTCAAAACAGTCTCCTCCTTAAAGTATATCAAGTTAAAACAGCAAGTATGGTTGAATCGTATGCTGATTTTTGTTGGATGCATGAGATATACATCTAAAAACATGAGATGTAAGATCGCCTACGAGGTATTGAAGTTCATCAAGAAAGTAAATGCAGGCATAAATGAGTATGCACCAGGATAAATTTTGAATACATAACTCATAAGAAAGTAGCGATGTACATCAACAGGCGTACATAAAACACATTACGTATTTATCATTAATATAGCAAAAGAAGATTAGTTTGATAAAACAGAGACCTAGCTAGTCATCCTAATGAGGTGGAATTAGAGGATGAAGGTCTGCTGATTCTAATCGAAGGGAACATTGACCGCTGAATTTGACGAATGGGCGTTTCTTTGGTTGAAGCTCCTCCCGAGATGAGGGTTGCTCGAGGTGAGCATTTGAGGTGATGGGAGCAGGAGCAGTAGTAGCGGTATTGTCTCTTGTGGGAATCCAAGGGATGAAATTGGATACACTGTTCCTGGGGTCTCGAAGACGATTCCTTACACGACGAGATATTCGACGAGGTCGTTGAATTACTGGTGGAGGAGTGGCAAGGAGAACCATCATACGTTGACGCCATTCAGTATGGGAAATGGGTCGATGAGGAGGACTGGGCAGATTTGGTGAACACATGATGCAAATGACTCTAATGGTGGAGAAATTTTGAGATACAAGTCAGTTTGCTGTTTTTGGAGACTGATACCAATTTTATACAACCTTTTGAATTTTTGAGAAGATGAAAGGGTTTCTTGATTAGAGGAATGGGAAAAGACATTTTGGGGGTTTAAAGAAGTGAGTGCATTAAATGACAGTAATGATAGTCTGATTTTGGATTATGTCATCATGCTTAGTGTAATTATGGCTAGTACATAGGCAGTCTAGAAGATATGTATATTAATATTATTTTCAAACAAGAGGTTTAAAATTAATTTGTGACCAGATTAATTTGATTGCCTTTATTGTGATATTAATGGGTACAACTGCTTCTAGAGATATTATGAGCTGTTATTTTACTTCAAGCGAGTTGTTTGAGTAAATTAATCAAAAATAGAACGGCATTGGTTGTTTAAGGACGAATTGGGGACAAAATAACTTGACCAAGCCATATGACACAGTTGTACATGACACATATGTGGAAGTTTTTAGATGAATGTGTCTTAAGTTTATCTGATACCAATCTTGAAGTTTGATACCAATTTTGAGAGATTTGATGAGTCTTTTAATGAATGTAGACACTATCAAGGTTGTCTTAGGTATTTGCTAAAGTAGGAAGCGATACCAATTGTTATGTCTATTATTGGCGGTGTGATTAATATCTAAGGTAAGGACAGTGATACCAATTGAATAGACTCTATTTATAATGGACATCAATCTATTTAAGATTAATAAAGCTTAGTAAGAATATTAAATAGATCAAGTATGTGAGATATTGAATGTGTACCTGAAGTGATGTCCGTTCTTCTTTCTGTCTAACAGATCTAGGTCACCTACATCAAAAGAAGAGATCTGCAGGCCAGAATTTTTCTGAAGAGAGTGAGACGTAGCCTATATACAGCAGGGGTCATATCGACTGTTCACTCCTGAGGAAGGACTTAATATTTGAAAATATTAGTCTTCCCAAGAATTCTTGAATGTCTGACTATCTTGAGGATAGGTCGAGTTACTAGAGATTTTTAACAATCATCCTTTTTGACAAAGAATCACATGATAAGGTGTAGCAGAGTGTTTTGAATTCAATCTGTATACCAATTAGTTGTTGAGCCATTTTAAAGGGAACAACTAATCAAGCCTTTATAACTACAATCTCATAGGGTACACAAGATTATGTAGTTGTCATAACTAAGTACACAAAGTGCTGTTGAATTGTCTTGAAAGGTTTGATTCAGCAGACATCTTTGTTCAAAGTAGATTAACTAGTAATCTTGATCTTTTAATCATGAAGGATAGAGATTGAGTAATAGCAGATTCCTTGATAGGTTGACATGAAGGTCATTGAAACTGCAGTCTGCCTATTTCTTAAGAGACTATAGGTTTTGGCAGAACTTGAATTTACTCATTGTGAAATGATTAAATTCTGAAAGGCAATTATCAGGGAGTCTAAGAATGAAAGTTAAGCAGTAGTAAGAAACTATAACTCGATGTAGCAGTTTGTTCAAGAATGTTTTGCTGATGGGGTGTCAGCAGAGTTTGTGTCTCGGCAGAGTGACCATTTCATTAAGAACAATTCTTTTAATCACCGGAAGAGAATGGAGATCATAAAGAATAATAAGTTTGATCAACACATTTAAGACACATTAGTTCATGCTATCAAAGGAATGCAGACAAGTAGATAAGCATGAGGAAGAGTTGCATAGCTTGTATTCAATAATCCAAGTATTTTTACACAGTATGTTGCAAGGATCGGCTGATTACAAGAACAATACAACTGGATTTTTGACTGAACTGCAGATTACATGAGAAAGATACATAATGATTCAATTTACGTAAAGAAATATATGTTACAAATTTGTGTCCTATAGGTCCTAATCCTAGACATTAGATGAGGAGTCATCAGTCAAGGATTTAGAAGGAGTTGGATGATAAGAAGATGGCCGTGTTCTTTTTGATCTCCTCCAACTCTGGGAGGCGAACATATTCACTTCTTCGGGTCATTAAGGAAGCACCGAAGAGTGATGGCCACTGAGGATGTGTTGTTTTGACCATGAATCCCCTTTGATAGGCTAGGGGATTGTTGGCGACTATTAGCAGTTCGTCATCCTCATCAATTCCATGTTAGCTACTTAATTCAGCAGAACTGAATTATCTGCATCGGCCATCTTTGAGGTGATGGTCGGCATACCTACATATAACCAGAAGACTTGTTGCACATGGCAATATATCAAATGTTTTTCAAACATTTGACATTTCTTTTCTGGGATCTTTTCTGTGAAGTTCACGTATGCAAGCAGACTTCCAAAAGTGGAATGAGTATGTGCTAATTGATTTTCCCAGTGATTCATCTGTAGACATTTTAGAGTATCAATGAGATTGATAGCTAAAAGTTAGAAGAGTGAATGAAATCACTTTTGCTGGCATTAATTGATGGTTTTCTGTCTTACCTTTTAAACTAATTGACTAAGAGTGTTCTTAAGTGTTCTGACAATCATGGTTTGCAAAGATATAAATCATGCATGACAGCAAACTTTTATGATTGTCAGACGAGACAAAAGAAGATCTTTTTATCAATTGTTTTCTCAACAAGACTGTGGAACCATAGTTAATGATTTCTGATATACAAGACTTGATGCAATTTCTCTCATGTTTGGGAACTGTGTATTGAAAAAGATTTTGGAAATGATTTTCACAGTTTACGTATGATATTGAAAGTGTATTTTCGAGAGAAATTTAGATCAGCTTTTGTGAGGTAACAGAAATAAAATCGAAACAACTCTGAATGATTGTGAAGAAATCATACCCAGTTGTTGAGGAATTGACTTGATCCAATCTTAGGACTTGGATTTAGTAACATTTGTGAGATTTTGAATCATCAATTTGTAACTAGTGTAATCTATAGGCGCTTGTGAGTTTTGTCATAGTAGAGATTGAATGAAGAAGGAGCTCTACTTATACTCACGGAGGTCGATCGAAGGATACTCAATAATGGAGCATTACTGTTGAGTTGTCCTTCGATCACGCCCGTGGATAGGTGTGAAGTCTAGATATTCTCAAGATTCTTGGTAAGGATTGATGTTGACTGTCTTGTCGTTTTCCAAGATTTTGAAAATAGTCATAACTTTGATCGAAGCAAACTTCGAAAAGTGTGCCTCCACCTTTAATTGACTTGAGAGAGTAGGTCATTAAAGGATTTTTACTCCTATAAGTCAGCACATAAAACCGAGCTTATGAAGTGTTGGTTGGCGATATGGAAATTCACCAACCGCAGGTTTTCGAAAAACATTTGAAACCGGTGATAGGAAAAATGCCGATTTGTTTTTGAAAAACCATTTGCATAAAACAAATCATACAATCAATATATATTAATAAAAGTGCAGTATGACAGGTTATTATGTATTATTGTCTGATGATATGTATGAGCATATTAGTTCAGCAGACATGAGCACAGGTCATTAGAAAGCAAATAGCTAACCTGTTTTGTATAGGCATGAGAGAGAGTCTTTATCAACTCCTTTGGACTTATCAGCAGATTTTTCACTTCATAGTTATAAAGTCCAGGTGAGGATTTTGACCTTGAGTGAGTGAAGGACATGAGTGAATTCTCATGAGTGATCGCTAGTCCTTCATGAATCAGCAGCCATGTTAATATCTGCCGATGGAGAGAGGTGTTGCATGATTGACCTTTTCTGTCATATGAGTTCCTGCCTAAAGTACTCATAGAGAAAATTAGCAACATTTTTGAGCTAAAGATAGCTCTAGTAATCCAATAATACAAATGAGACTTAATAAGCATGACAAAAGAATAATTTTTTTTTTAATACAGCTTATAAGTATAACCCAAAGTGTTAAGAGATTTGGAGCTGGGGTTACTTCCTCATTTAAACTCTTTGAACGCGTCTGCTCATGGTTGTTGAAGCACCAGTTCTACTATTGAGCATAGGTTCTTTGAGTGTATTCTTTCTTGGCTGAGGTTTTTCATTGAAGGAAGACGAATTCATCATTGATGTCCTTAGGCCAAGAACTTATAATCTCAGTGATTTTGAAGATGACATATCTTTGATTTCCTTTGAAACTCTTCTTATTTCCTCTGCTCTAAACTTTTATAAAAAGTTTTCTTGAGAAGGTGTTGGATTGGAACAATCGTTAGCCTTATGTCAAGAGAGCATGTTTTTGGAAGTGATTCTAAGTAATTCATCTATCAAATATGAGTTTAACCCATTTGCTAAAGAAGATACCAAGGTTTAAGAATAGATTTATGAAACATGCATGATCCTTAGCAAGTCAACCTCCACTATAATACTTCTCTTCACAATATCAATGTAATTCTGATATATGATAAATTTTCTTATAGTGATCACATGGTCATCACAATACTCTTTCTCACATGTTTTTGAAAACAAAAATTTATTTCGATTTGAAGATGGTTTTCAAAAGGCTTTCGGGTTTCTCAGTCAAAAGGTTTTTGTGAATAAAAGATTTTGAAAAGACTCCTTTTGACTATGCATCTAATCTGAGCAGCAGGATCTAAACTCTCAGGTTGTTAAGCCTGAAATAAAGTTTACAGAGTACCAGCTCTGATACCAATTGTTAGGTCCGAGGGTTGCTCAGTGTATAGGCTAGAGGGGGGGTGAATAGCCTATACACTGAGCAACCCTCGGACCTAACACAGGATCTTTTTGAGAAACCTTTAGCCGATTTATCTGGATCGTATGCGTTACCTTCTTTACACTGACTTCTCTGCAATCTTAGATGTCAGATTTCATATCGACATAGAGATCCGTACCGAAAGATCAAGGTTGTTCCCCCTCCAAGATCATTTCAATACTCCAAAGGAAAGGCAACAGCAACGTCTGCACCTGTTGTAAATATGTTAGGGAATGTTTCGACTATGGCTTTGCCAGTTGCATCTACTCAGAATTATGGAAATATGTCTTTCAATTATTCACCTGATGAGTTTATAAATGCATTGGAAAACAACAATAACAGAGGTGCAAGAAAAATTTTTTGCAAAAATGATAGACATTTTGAGGAGTTGCACGCTCACATGTCACTGATTTTTTAGGGACTGAAAGTACAAGGAGTCCTGAAACTTAATGAAGGTTACAGACCTCCCAATCCATTGCCTGCCACATGGGACCATGCGAAGTATTATGAATATCATCAGTCTGTGGGCACCTCACTGACAAATGCTTCATGCTCCAGTGAGCAATTCAAAACCTGATCGATGACAAAATCATTGAGAAATCACACCCCATGCCTAATGTGGTGAACAATCCTCTGCCAGCTAACCATGTCAATGCCATCCAGTTTGAAATAGAAGATGTGAACTCCCCCACCGGATTCAAAGTCAGCAATGATCCATTGTCATACCTCTTAATCCATTTGTCTTCAAAGGAGGAGAATTTCGAATGCAACATGCTCTCTTGGAGCGACATTTTGTCCAGTGCCCAGGATACTTCCCAAGCACAAGTGAACAACATCGAAAAAGCCTCATGGATAGGAGGTGATGTCTCTCATCTCACTCAATCTAGTCAAGCATACCAAGCTGCTCAAGATATGGGTGGTCCGTCAGGGAAAGATAAAGAAGTTGATACCAGCACCAAGGATACGGGGGCTAAAGACATTGAAGAAGCTCTCCTCACTCAGATGAAGAAGACCCAAGCTGTTAGGTCCAAGGGATGTGATCAGTGTATAGGCTAGAGGGGGGGTGAATAGCCTATACTTAGTATATTAAAAATTTCATCCAATTTTAACATTTAAGTTGAAGGATAGATGAAATGATTAATATAACTAGGTCATCTTCCTAGTTCTGACTGCTTAGCTGATGTTTGTTAAATCGGACAACTTTGATCAGCAGATTTGTAGAACATGCAGATGGAAGATGTTGTTATACTTGGCTGATAAATAAGAGTTTGAGCAGCGGAAGAATAAACAGCTTAAGTATAACAAATATGATTGAAGTAACTGTAGATGTATAAGTATAAGTGAAGCATAACAGTTAACTAAAATCTATATTAGATGCATCAATTGCTTTCCACAATCAGATTGCACAAGATAAAAGAAATTATACAGGAAAGAGAAATAAAGGCTGAATATATCATAATGTATTATATTAAAATTTAGCTGAGGTTTGCTTAAAGACAAACATGCTTAGTACATCAACCTAGACTCTCTATCCTAGCAATCTCCTTGGGAAAAAAAGAAGGAGAAATGAAGAAAGCGAAATCAAATATATCAAAAATATACTTAATATTTATCAAGTTATCTTCCTGTAGTTTCAACTCGATATATTTGTTGTGAGAATGAAATTTTAGGCATTGTTCAAATAACAGGTATTTGAACAATTGAGTGCTAAGCACTCGACCAAAAGTGATGACAATTTATTGCACAATCGGCACAGCTTATAATGTAGTATAAGTCTGCCGATATGAATGCAATGTGGATTTTTGGGCTCTGGCTCTTCATCGGACATCTTCAAGCTTGATTAGGCTTCAACGAACAGTAGAATGCTTGGTCTCTTTGCTGAAGAATGGAGGTGCAGCCACTGAAGAGACTGAGTTCTTCGAAGGAAGAAAGAACTCAAATCAAAAATAAAGTTTTTGATCAAGCAGAGCTTCTCAGCCTTTGGAAATCTATTTTTCTCTCACACAAAGTGTTTGTTCTTACACTTGTGTTTTCTCACTCTGGTGGTGTGGTTTTGGATTGAGTAAATGAAGAACAATACCACAACCTCTCATATGCGTAAGCATACACACCTTCTCTACTTTGAGATGAGAATGAGAGTCTTCTTATATAGGCTGGAGAGAAGAAGAGGTGTTCGTTGGTGCATTGAATAGGTTTTTGCTCGTTGGTGATCTGAATCACATAATGTAGCAGAGTACATTTTTGGATCTGTTGGGCAAAGAGCTTCAGTTAGGCTTTTGTCTTGAAGCTGGTCCGTGAAACAGGCTGGACTGATTGGGACGTGTCATGCTTTGCCTGCGTGACCGATTTGGACATATCATGCTTTGACTGGAGTGCAGCGCACAGTGCTTGGCCTTTTGTGGAAATGAAGCCTTGAAGAATGCAACCAATGCACAGAAGAGGAAATGTCTACTGAGTAAACGTGAAGGCGCAGACATCGATGCGTATCTTGGGCTTGTCAGAAAGATCTTGTAACGGATGTATTTTGACTTGTAGCGTGTTGAGTAACGACCGATGTTCCTTGTGATCCCTCAGCTTCTCTGCAGTTGTTCTGATGAAAGACTTGGCCGATACTGGGATCTGCTTATGTAGAACTGCTGGTGTAAAGATAGCGGATGATCATGATGTTCCTCTTGAATAATCAGCTTCTCTGCAATTATTCCGATGAAGGGCTTTGGCGGATTTGGAATCGCCAATATAGAACGCGATGTAGAGATGGCTAATAGGCAATCATAGCTAAAGGAAATGTCTTGGTGAGACATTTGCCGATGGTCACGTCTGGCGATTGAAGAGCTAATCCATATGAAAGTTGTCATCATTCGGTAGGACAAAGACTCGGATATGTACAAAGACTTCCTAGTCTAATGACCTATGCATTGTTTCAACAAGCTGCCACACTAACTGGTACGCAGCCCTTTTAGCCACTTGTGAAACATGCGTTGTAATGGGAACAAGCAAATCACTGTGTTGGAATATGCATACATATATATCAGCTGATTTACAGGTATATTCCTAACAATCTCCTCCTATTTGCTTGGGGCCATTACTACAATTGACTTATACATACAGCTCTTAAAGCAGTTGTTCAATCCTTAGTAATAACATGCCACTAATGAATATTCATTTTATATTAAGGCATGCCCTAGGTTGAACTTACAAGCGATAGCGTATGTATAATCACCTATTGCTAAGTATTTACAGACTCAATAAATGAAAGAGCATATACGAAGCAATAAAAAAACATTTAAGGTAATTATGAATTACCATAAAAAAATTATCATTAATCGAATTGATTAAGCATCTGCATCTGTTGGTTTTAAAGTATAATAGTCAGCGTACTATAATAGTCATATAGTATAATGTTTCGCTGTATGTGCAATTTCACGGTCTCTCCTCCTTCACAAGGACTGCTTCTAAATCTTCCTCTGTGTAATTTCACAATCTCTCCTCCTTACTAATTGTCTTTTAAGCCTTTTTCAATTGCTCCTCCTTAATGTGTTTCTGTATGTATGATGTTAATCTTACAGAAACTTTCCTTCTTAATCTATACTCTCTTACAGTCTCTCAGTCTTGAAGTTTTTCTCAATCTCTTCTCCTTAATGGTCACAAGCTGGATAAGAGACCTTCTATAGAGTTTTCTCAATGACCATTCTTTTTGATTTTTTTTTTTTTGATAATATTCTTTTTTTTTTTTTTTGATAATACTGTCAATCTGTCTAACTTTCTGTATGTATAATGTCAATTTGTCTAACTTTCCTCTTCTTTAATGGTCACAAGCCAGATATAGATTGATTTTCTCAAAGGAATGATATGTTACAAGGTAAATCGCGCTTCCCTGACTTTGGTTGTTACAGAGTAAAATATTTAGTAAGTACGTAGAGAATCGAACAAGTCAAGAGAATCAACTTATGGTAATGAAGGTTGCTCCTCTATGTGATCAGCCAATTTTAATTCTGCTGAGAATATGGGCAAAATTAAGCAAGAGGTTCTATCTTTCATATAGGCAGTCTTTAAAGTCATACAGGCAGACCAAGCATGCTCATGAGGATTAAAGAATCTTTTGATGTATCGAGTTATTCATCTATTTAAATTTCTTTCTTAATGAGCGAATAAGTTATGAGGCGTAGTCTTCATGTATAAGTAATACATGTTAAATGGAGAGAGTGAGATATGATGTTGAGGAATTTTGTTCCATTGCTTGTAAAGAAGTTTTACAAGAATGTAATAGGACAAGTTTTATCCTTTTGAAAGAAGAGGCAGATAAAGTAATCTGTTAAGTAGTAAGAATATTCAATAGAGACTCCTCCTTAAAGGTATATTAAAACAGAAGGGTATAATCTTGTGTAAAATTTTCTTCCTAAGATATTTCAGGTGGAATGAGCTTTGAATGTATTTAAGGGAATTACCAGATAGTAAGTATAAGGGGATGAGGTTGAAAAAGATTTAATCGGTCAACTCATAAGTCATGAACATCCGAAGAGTTTTTATAATAGAATGATGTTGTTGAGAGGTATGTAGACATTTACTGGATGTATGAGATATACATCTAGAGATGACATACACTACATTTAACACTCTTTAATTAATAGATCAAGTGTTAAAGTTTGGATATTGTATCCTTGAGATTATATGCATATCTGAGTTTGAAATAAAACTGAATTGCTGGCATAAAGGAGTATATACCAGGGCAAATATGCGATATCCATATTACAAATATAGTAACAAAATAAAGTAGCAAATGTAACTAAACAAAAGCATATTACACATATAACATGGATGTGACAAAAGAGAGTTTGTTTGTCAAGACAGAAACCCAGTTAGATATTCTAATGAAGTAAGGTAGATGATGAAGATCTACAGTCTTAATCGTTGGGATCGTGAATTGCTGGGTTTGGAGCAGAATGAGCATTTGTTGGCTGATGCTCCTCCTGAGTCGAAGAATGCTCGAGACGAGCATTTGAGGTGACAAGGAGAGAGGTTGTTGTTGATGTTGAGACTGGATTTGATGAAGGAATCCATGGAATGAAATTGGACACGCTGTTCCTTGGATCTAGCAGGCGATTTCTTACTCGTCGACTGATTGTGCGAGGTCGACGGATCACTGGTTGAGAAATAGCTTGACGAGTGGTTAGGAAGATCATCATTCTTCGTCACATTTCATTCTGGGAGATGGACTGATGCACAGAGTTAAGCCGTTTTGGTGAACACATGATGAAGGTTGGATCAGGAAGATGAAGAAGAGATGATGATTAATATTTGAAAGGCTTTGAACGTAAGTTCTCAATTTATGCATCCTTCCGAAGTTTTAAGAAGATGAAGGGGTTTCTTGATTAGAGGAATGTGATTGGACGTTTTGGAGGCTTAATGAAGTAAATGCATTTAATGACATGGTAATGATGTTCTAATTTAGGATTATGTCATCATGATGAGTGTGGTTAAGGCTAAGATATGTGCAGTCTAGGAGGGATGTCTACATTTTATTATTATTATTTTTAAACGAGAAGTTTAAAATATTTGTTTGCCTTTATTGAGATACTGCAGGGTACAACTGCTGAGTTGAAGATTTAAATATCTTGTTCTGAGCCATAGGCCACTGTTGTGTAGGACACACATATAAAGATTAACTTTGAAGAATAGTGTGTTCTCAAGATGTTGATTAAATTCTGTTCCCAATAAGATTTTATATAGATATATGAAGGATTTGATGGGATTTTAAGGATGTGGACATTATCAGCAGTGTGGGTTTGATATCTGCTAAAAGTAATAACTTCTAATACCAATTGATGTAAGTTCAATATCCTTATTAAAGAAATTTTAGCAGATGATACAATTTATAAGGGGCAAAGATCTATTAAGATTAATAAGACTTTGTAAGAACACAAAGTAGATCAGGCAAGTGAGACATTGAATGTGTACCTGAAGTGATGTCCAAGCTTCTTTCTTTGCGACAGATCTTATCATTCCTTAGCATGGGAAGAGAACTGCTAAAGAGCATATTGACTAGACCTGTTTTGAAGAGAGTGAGACATGGCCTATATACAGCAGGGGTTATATCGGCCATTCACTCCTGAGGAAGGATTGGTCTTATGGGAGCAACAGCCTTCCTAAGAATCCTAAAATTTCTAGCTATCTTTTGAAGTAGGTCAAGTTATCTAAGTTTTTCTCAGCCTTTTGCACAACAGATTGTTTTTGAATTCAGTCTGTTTGCTGATTAGAAGTTAGCTGGGATGATAAATCATTAGGAGAAACTGCTAACCTTGCCTTCTCATTACCAATCTCAAGGATCACACTGGATTTGATTGTAGTCATTGCTTCTAGTGTGTAGAATGGGGAAGTATGAGATTCTAGTAATGAACTTGTGAGAACTTAAAGGTAAGGAATAGACATAAAAGTCATCCTTTAAGTAACTACTGTCTACCTATGTTTGGATTGCAAGAATGTTAGGTAGATCATTGAATTAACTCATGATGAGATGTTTTAATTCAAAGAAAAAGGCAATTATCAGATAGGGTAAAGCCAAGATCTTAACTTATTGATAACTGACTGATATTCAGTATAGCCGATTTTATAGGACGGTTTGCTGATGGGGTATCAGCAGAGTTTGCGTTTAGGCAGTGTGATCATTTCATTAAGGTTAATTTCTTCAACTTTCCAAATGAAAGTAAGCACAATGATGAAGAAGAATGATATGTAGATCAACACAGTTAAAACACATTAATTCATGCTATCAGAGGAGTTCAGACAGGTAGATAGACATGAAGGAAAGTTGCAAAACTTGTATTCAGTAATCCAAATAGTCTTGAACAGTACATAGTGGGGATCAGCTGATTACAAGAACAATACAACTGGAATTTTGACTAAACTGCTGATTACAGGATAAAGATACATAATGATTCAATTCAGAGTAGAAATATCATGTTACAAAGTTGTGTCCAAGAAGTCCTAATCCTAAGTATTTGATGAGAGGTCATCTGTCACGGATTATGGAGAAGATCAAGATGGCAGTGTCCGTTTTTGATTTCCTCCAACTCTCGGGGGAGGCAGAACACATTCACTTCTTCGGGTCATTATGAAAGCACCGAAGAATGATGGCCACTGAGGATTTACTGCTTTGACCATGAATCCCCTTTGATTAGCTAGGGGATTGATGGCGGCGATTAGCAGTTCGTCATCCTCATCAATTCCTTATTAGATACCTAATTGAGAACCGAATTATCTGCATCAGCCATCCTTGAGGTGATGGCCGACATACTTTCATATAACCAGATGACTTGTTGCACATGGCAATTTATCAAATGCTTCCCAAACATTTGATAACTCTTTTCTGGGATCTTCTCTGTGAAGTTCACGTATGCAAGCAGAATTCCGATGGTGGAATAGGTATATGCTAATTGATTTTCACAGTGATTCATCTGAAAACATTTTAGAGTATCAATGAGATTGATAACTAAAAATTAGAAGAGAATATGAAGTCACTTTTGCTAGCATTAATTAATAGCTTTCCATCTTGTCTTTTTAAAATAATTGATTAAACATGTTCTTAAGTGTTCTGATAATCAGGGTTTGCAGCATACAAGTCATGCTCGTTAGCAAACTTTTATGATTATCGGACAAGACAAAAGAAAATTCTTTCATCAATTATTTTTCACGATAAGATTGAAGAAACGTAATTAATGATTTCTGGTACAAATGAGTTGATAAAATTTTTCTCAAACAAGGTAACTGTGTATTAGAAAGATTTTGAGAATGGTTTTCACAGTTTATGAATGGTTTTGGAAATACATCATTGAGAGAATTTTAGATCAGCTCATGTGAAGTAACAGAAATAAAATCAAAACAACTTTGAATGATTATGAAGAAATCATACCCCGTTGTTGAGGAATTGACTTGATCGATTCTTAGGCCTTGAACTTAGTAACATTTTGAGAAATTTTGAATCATCGATTTGTGTCTAGTGTAATCGGTAGGCAGTTTGTGAGTTTATTCATGGTAGAGATTGGATGAAGAAGGAGCTCTACTTAAACTCAGGGAGGTTAGACTGAAAGGCACTCAATAATGGAGCTTTACTGTTGAGTTGGCCTTCTGATCACGCCTTGGCAGGGATAGGCTGTGAAGTCTAGATATTCTCAAGATTCTTGGAAAAGATTTGATAATGAATGTTTTGTCGTTTTCCAAGATTTTGAAGATAGTCTTAACTTTAATCGAAGCAGTCAGACTTCGAAAAGTGTGCCTCCACCTTTAATAGACTTGAGAGAGTAGGTCATTAAAGGGTTTTTACTCCTATAAGTCAGCACATGAAACTGAGCTTATGAAGTGTAAGTTGGCAGATATTGAAATTCAGCCAACTATAGGTTTTAAAAACATTTTAGATCAGCCGATATAAAAAGTGCTGATGAGTTTTTGAAAACCGTTTGCATAAGGCAAGTCATATAAGCAAACAGATATATCAATATAGGCGCAGTATGACAGGATATTATGCAGTATGTCTGATAATTTGTATAAGCATATCAATTCAGCAGACATGAGCACAGGTCATTTGTGAGCCAGTAACTGACCTGTTTTGTGTATGCGTGAGAGGTGGTCTTCATCAACATCTTTGGACTTATCAGTAGATTTCTCGCATAGTAGTTCTTAAGTCCAGCAGATAAGGATTTGACCTTGAGTGAGTGAAGGACATAAGTGAACTTTCATAAGTGATCAGCAGTCCTTCATGAATCAGCAGCTATGTTGATGTCTGCTGATGGAGAGTAATGTTGCATGTGTGACCTTTTTGTGATATGAGTTCTTGACTTAAGTACTCATAGAGAAATTGTTAGCAACATTTATGAGCTAAAAATAGCTCCAGAATTCCAATAATACAAATGAGACTTAATAAGCATGACAAATGAATAACTATTCAAAATACAGCTTATATATATGTAACCCAAAATGTCAAGAGATAAGAAACTGGGGTTACTTTCTCATTAAACTCTTTGAACGTGTCTGCTCATAGTTGTTGAAGCACCAGTTCTAATGTTGAGCATAGGTTCTTTGAGTGTATTCTTACTCGGCTGAAGCTTTTCCGTTGAAGAAGAACAGTTTCATCATTGATGTCCTTAGGCCAAGAGCTTATAATCTCAGTGATTTTGGAGATGACATAACTTTGATTTCCTTTGAATTTCCTTTGAAACTCTTCTTATTTCATTTGCTCTAAACTTTTATAAAAAGTTTTCTTGAAAAGGTGTTAGATTGATACAATCGTTAGCCTTATATCAAGAAGGCAAATCTTTAGAAGTGGATCTAAGTAATTCATCCATCATATATGAAGTTGACATATTTGCTATAGGATATATCATGATTTTGACAAAGAACAGATTTTTGAAACATACATAATCCTTAGCAAGTCAGTCTCTACTATAGTACTTCTCTTCATGATATCAATGTAGTTCTGATATATGATAGATTTTCGTATAGTGATCACATAATCATCACAATATTCTTTCTCACATGTTTTTGAAAACAAAATTTATTTTGATTTGAAAAAGGCGTTTTCAAATGGCTTCCAGGTTTCTCAGTCAAAAAGATTTTTGTAAATAAAAGATTTTGAAAAAGACTCTTTTTGACTATGCATCTAATCTGAGCAACAGGATCTAAACTCTCAGGTTGTTAAGCCCGGAACAATCATTCTCAGAGAACCTGCTCTGATACCAATTGTTAGGTCCAAGGGATGTGCTCAGTGTATACTGTATAGGCTAGAAGGGGGGTGAATAGCCTATACTTAGTATATTAAAAATTTCATCCAATTTTAACATTTAAGTTGAAGGATAGATGAAATGATTAATATAACTAGGTCATCTTCCTAGTTCTGACTGCTTAGCTGATGTTTGTTAAATCGGACAACTTTGATCAGATTTGTAGAACATGCGAGATGGAAGATGTTGTTATACTTACGATAAATAAGAGTTTGAGCAGCGGAAGAATAAACAGCTTAAGTATAACAAATAAGATTGAAGTAACTGTAGATGTATGAGTATAAGTGAAGCATAACAGTTAACTAAAATCTATATTAGATGCATCAATTGCTTTCCACAATCAGATTGCACAAGATAAAAGAAATTATACAGGAAAGAGAAATAAAGGCTGAATGTATCATAATGTATTATATTAAAATTCAGCAGAGGTTTACTTAAAGACAAACATGCTTAGTACATCAACCTAGACTCTCTATCCTAGCAATCTCCTTGGGAAAAAAGAAGGAGAAATGAAGAAAGCGAAATCAAATATATCGAAAATACATTAGAAGATATACTTAATATTTATCAAGTTATCTTCCTGTAGTTTCAACTCGATATATTTGTTGTGAGAATGAAATTTTAGGCATTGTTCAAATAACAGGTATTTGAACAATTGAGTGCTAAGCACTCGACCAAAAGTGATGACAATTTATTGCACAATCGGCACAGCTTATAATGTAGTATAAGTCTGCCGATATGAATGCAATGTGGATTTTTAGGCTCTGGCTCTTCATCGGACATCTTCAAGCTTGATTAGGCTTCAACGAACAGTAGAATGCTTGGTCTCTTTGCTGAAGAATGGAGGTGCAGCCACTGAAGAGACTGAGTTCTTCGAAGGAAGAAAGAACTCAAATCAAAAACAAAGTTTTTGATCAAGCAGAGCTTCTCAGCCTTTGGAAATCTGTTTTTCTCTCACACAAAGTGTTTGTTCTTACACTTGTGTTTTCTCACTCTGGTGGTGTGGTTTTGGATTGAGTAAATGAAGAACAATACCACAACCTCTCATATGCGTAAGCATACACACCTTCTCTACTTTGAGATGAGAATGAGAGTCTTCTTATATAGGCTGGAGAGAAGAAGAGGTGTTCGTTGGTGCATTGAATAGGTTTTTGCCCGTTGGTGATCTGAATCACATAATGTAGCAGAGTACATTTTTGGATCTGTTGGGCAAAGACCTTCAGTTAGGCTTTTGTCTTGAAGCTGGTCCGTGAAACAGGCTGGACTGATTGGGACGTGTCATGCTTTGCCTGGGGTGGAGCTGACTGATTTGGACATATCATGCTTTGACTGGAGTGCAGCGCACAGTGCTTGGCCTTTTGTGGAAATGAAGCCTTGAAGAATGCAACCAATGCACAAAAGAGGAAATGTCTACTGAGTAAACGTGAAGGCGCAGACATCGATGCGTATCTTGGGCTTGTCAGAAAGATCTTGTAACGGATCTATTTTGACTTGTAGCGTGTTGAGTAACGACCGATGTTCCTTGTGATCACTCAGCTTCTCTGCAGTTGTTCTGATGAAAGACTTGGCCGATACTGGGATCTGCTTATGTAGAACTGCTGGTGTAGAGATAGCGGATGATCATGATGTTCCTCTTGAATAATCAGCTTCTCTGCAGTTATTCTGATGAAGGGCTTTGGCGGATACTGGAATCTGCCAATATAGAACTGCTGATGTAGAGATAGCTAATAGGCAATCATAGCTAAAGGAAATGTCTGCTGGTGAGACATTTGCCGATGGTCACGTCTCTGGCGATTGAAGAGATAATCCATATGAAAGTTGTCATCATTCTGGTAGGACAAAGACTCGGATATGTACAAAGACTTCCTAGTCTAATGACCTATGCATTGTTTCAACAAGCTGCCACACTAACCGTACGCAGCCCTTTTTGCCACTTGTGAAACATGCATTGTAATGGGAACAAGCAAATCACTGTGTTGGAATATGCATACATATATATCAGCTGATTTACTGGCATATTCCTAACACAAGCCAATATTTTCATTTGGGGTCTTCTCTGTTCCTCTAAGACCCACCGTGATAGCCTTGCTAAGTCATTAAGTTAGGCTATCGTTCCGATCGGGACCTCTCTCGACGAGCTGACTCAGATGATTGGAAACATCCATTTTGGGAATGTTCTCATGTTCACTGACCTTGATTTACCAAAGGGAGGTGTCGACCATGTTGATGCGTTGCATATTACGGTCGATAATAAAAAATAAAAAAAGGGTATCGAAGGTTCTAATAAACAACGGTTCATCTTTAAATGTCTGTCCAACAATAACTTTAGCCAAGCTGGGAATGAGATCTCGGACCTAGCTCCATCATCGCAATCAGTGCGAGCCTATGATAATACCAGTCGATGTGTGCTCGGGGTGGTAATACTTATGCTAACCATTGGCCCATTGGAAATGCCCATCGAGTTCCAAGTATTGGATATCCGTTCTACTTTCAGTGTATTGTTAGGCCGTCCGTGGATTCATGGTGTGAAAGAAGTAGCTTCATCACTCCATCAATGTGTGAAGTTCATCCACGAGGATCATATAGTCATTATTTTGGCAAACAAACTTATGGAATCAAAAGAGAAGGGGGATGTTCCTATACTCAAAATTGAGCATGATGATACTGGCATCTTTCTGAGTGGATTCAAGTAATCCCACAAGCGAGGGTGAATGTAATCCAGCACACAGAAGAAATCAGCATCAGTTATAAGAAAGCTGTGGAACCTAGATAGATAGTCCCTTATTGCATGATCTGTAATATAGGCTACATGCCAGGACTAGGGCTGGGTAAGAGCCAGCAAGGCAGAATCAACCTGGTATAAGACGACATCAAAGAATGCATACCATATTTTGGGCTGGGATACAATCCAACACCTGCAGAAGTAACGGCAATAATGGAAGAGAAGCGCAAGAGAAACAGAGCAGTTCAGAGAAACCAGCCGTATACGGCACCTCCCATGAACCCCTACAGGAAGACCCTGAATGGATACTTTGTCAAGCATGGAGAAACCATGGCTTACCTCATGTTTCCTGAGCCATGGATGGACAACAACAGAAAGATGCTACTACAGGACCGTTGCTAAAGGCCGAGGACCTGGTAGAATGCTTCGGATAAATCTTACCCCCTTCTTCCCCTTTTATTAAGAACTGGTCATCAATCGGTTCTATTCCCGACGCCAAAATCGAGGATTTTTCCTGTGAGGACCTCGATAAGGTGGTCAACCTTGTACCCCTTCCTTTCATTAATGATAATGCAAGTGTTTCTGTGTACTCCTTGGTTGCCAATGTATCAAAAGATGAATTAACTAAAAACATGATAAATCATCCAGTTAATAATGAATCAATTAATAATGGAAATCCAAAAGATAAAGACTTTTTAATTGAATTAGCTAAGATGATCAAACAACAAGGGGAGCGCTGATTGGAAGCTCTGCAAGAAGACTTGTCCACCATCAATCTGGGGCTGAATGATGAAGTAAGAAAGGTCAAGATTGGAAGCTACATGCAAGATGAAGAAAGAGCAGCATTGATCAGCCCGTTGACAGAATTTCAGGATGTGTTTGCCTGGTCTTACGAAGATATGCCTGGGTTGGATCCAACAATCGTTGAACATCGAATTCTGTTATACCTTGAAGCCAAGTCGATGAAGAAAAAGCTCTGCAGAATCAAGCCTGAATGGTCCCTGCAAGTCAAAGAAGAAATCATCAAGCAGTTGAAGGTCAAATTCATCAAGGTAGTGGAATACCCGATATGGTTATCCAATATCGTGACAGTGCCAAAGTCGAATGGTATGGTTCGAATTTGTGTGGATTTTCGGGATCTCAACAAAACGTCTCCAAAAGATGACTTTCCCCTACCCAACCTAGACATTTTGGTAGACGGTAGCTTCACATAAGATACGGTCTTTTGTGGATGAAATGCTCGGTTACAATCAGATCAAGATGGCAGAAGAAGATCAAGGGAAGACTTCCTTCATCACCCCTTGGGGAACCTACTGTTATACAGTCATGCCTTTCGGATTGAAAAATACTGGGGCTACATACCAAAGGGTTGCTACCACGCTCTTTCATGACATGATTCACCAAGAAGTAGAGGTGTATGTGGATGATATGATTATTCATTCAGTAGATGCAGACGGTGCCCATTTAAGAGATCTTAGCAAGTTCTTTTAGAGATTGCACAAGTACCGAATGAAGTTCAATCCCACCAAGTGTACATTTGGGCTCCCCCGAGAAAAGGTCTTGGGATTCATGGTAACCAACAATGGAATTGAAGTGGATCCTGCAAAGGTCAAGGCCATCATAGATATGCCGCAGCCGACAACTCCAAGTGAAGTCAAAGTCTTTTTGGGCCGATTACAGTACATCAGTCATTTCATTCAGCAGCTGACATCCATGTGCAAACCTCTGTTCAAGCTTCTCAAGAAGGATACGGATAGGGAATGGGATGAAGAGTTCCAGCAAGCATTTGAAAAAGTCAAGGAATACCTAGCTAGTCCGCCAGTTCTAGCTCCTTCTCACAAACTGAAGCGCTTATTGTTATACCTAACTGTCACGGACACTGCGGTTGGAGCCATGTTGGTACAAGAAAAAGAAGACTCTCACGTTGAGAATGTCATCTACTTTGTCAGTAAAAAGTTGCAGGGCAGCGAGTTGAGATGAGTTGCACAGGTCTGGCATGGGCGACGCAGAGACTCAAGATTTACTTGCAAACATTGCCTGTGAAGGTGATCTCCAAGATGGATCCGATCAAATACATACTTGAAAAGCCGTCACTTTCGAGCAGGCTTGCCAAATGGTCTTTCTTGCTAAATGAATTTGACATAACTTATGCAAGGGGAAAGTCAATCAAAGGAAGCATAATAGTCGATCAGTTGGCAGATCTGCCTATAGAAGCAGAAGAGTTTGAAGAACCAGATTTTCCTGATGAAGGGATTCTTGAAATTAAGGACAGCACGTGCAAATAGGCAACTCTTCTTTGATGGAGCCGCCAACAAGAGAGGTTACAGTATTGGAATACTGTTGATCGATCCCATGGATACACATATGCCTTTGGCCATACGATTAGAATTTAAATGTTCCAACAATACCACCGAGTATGAAGCTTGCATAGCTGGATTGGAAGAAGCCTTAAAAATGGGTGCCGAAGAATTGGAAGTATACGGTGATTCAGCTTTGATCATAAATTAGGTTGAAATGAAATGGAAGACGCAGGATACTAGACTGCAGTTGTATCATGCCCGCTTGACAGCATTCGCAAGAAAATTTGAATTAATATCATTCCACTATCTCCCCCGAGATAGAAATTGCTTCGCGGACGCTCTGGCAATGTTGGCGTCTGGTTACAATTCCCGCTTAGTTCAATGTCCAACCCTTCGTCATTGAGACGAAACATACACCAGCATTCTGTTTTGCCATTGAGAAGAACCAAGAAAAAGCCGATCGGCTTTAGTACCTGGATGCTTGGAATTTGCTAAAGAAGGGTGAGTATTCACCTGACACTGAGAAAAAAGGCAGGCTTGCCTTGCGAAGATGAGATTCTCAATTTGTAATCAGTGGTGACAATCTATACAAAAGGCATTATCAAGGACTTAACCTCCTTTGCATCAACCAAGCGAAAGTCGAGGAAGTCATGAATCAACTGCACGACGGCACTTGTGGGCCGCACATGAATGGGCACATGCTCTCAAAGAAAGTACTCCGGCAAGGTTATTACTGGAGTACAATGGAGACTGACTGCATCAGATGGGTACGCCGTTGCGATATGTGTAAGAGGTTTGCCAACTGAGGGATCATTCTTGTTTTTTCTTTTCTTTCCTCCCTCTTTTTATCCTAAAACTTGCTTGGGGACAAGCAAGAGCTTAAGTGTGGGGGAGTTTGATAAGTGACTATTATATAGTCATTTATCCTAAGTTTTTATATACTTTTACTCAGTAAATTACCATTTTCATCTCATTTTAAGTACATTTTAGTTCCTTTTTCACATTTATTAGATTTTACGCTTTTTGGTATATTCCATGCATTTTTAGACAGGTTTTGGAGTCTATTATAATCAAAAAGGATGCTTGGAAATCTTGGTGCAAAGGCATGGAACAGCAACAAACAAATCAAACTCACAAACCAAAAAATCAGATGGAGCGGCCGTGCAGCCAAAAGTGAGCAGCCGTGCACAAGGCCATTTTCAGGCCATTCTTGGTCTCAAAGCATGGAGTGGCCATGTCTTGAAAGTTGATTGGCCGTGTTGTCCTTCGGAGCGGCCGTGCAGCTTAGAGTGGAGCGGCCGTGCAAGATGTCCAAAATCAAATTCAAAACTGGCGCCAAAAGAGCACGGCCGTGCAACCCCCTTGACTCGGCCGAGCACCTCCCATATCAGCCAAAAGGTGCCTTTTCGCAAGAGATATGTCCCTAGCATAGAATGCCTATATAAAGGCTATTTGTACTCAGTTTAGAACATCCGAAAATAGTTAAAAACACATCCAAAAGGATCATATTATACTTAGAATGTATAGCAAAATACTCTAGAAATTTATACACAATGTTCAAGGTGTATCAATGATTCGTGACAAGTCTTGTATACTCTTGAAGATGGTGAATGCAATACAAGGGTTATTTTCCAGCCATTGTCTCTCTTTTTTTTATGAATAAGTATCTCTTTCCTTATCTCTATTTCTTACTTACTTCTTTCATTATTTCAATGGTTTGAGTAATCCTCCATTTCTCGGAGTTGGAAACTCAATTATTTATATTCATGCTTCTCTTACTTGTCATTTCAATTCTCTTCTTAGTAATCTTAACTACTTGCAATTAGGGAGACGTTCTTAATTGTAGGGCCTCAGTTAATCGAGAGAAGGACCTAGCGGAGAATCTCGATTAGCGGAACTCTAAGAATGGAACTAGGTCAATAAATTACGGAAAGTAATTTAAAGACCTAGGGATGATCCTTTAGTGGAAAATACGTGAGATTGATAGACTTAATGGATTTTGATTTATACGGTACCCTCGAAAGGTGAGTCGGATTTCCCGTGACGAACGGGATTACACTAAGCCGGACCCTCGATAGAAAGGCGGTAAATTTTAAAATACGTGTGCTAGTTAGCACAACTTAGCGTATCATCCTTGAACTTGGCACTTTTATCTTAAAACAATTCCTTTATATTATTCTTAAATTGCCTGCAAATATGAAGACGTTTATATTTGTGGAATCCTAGTTAATTGAGAGAAGGACCTAGCGGAGAATCTCGATTGACGGAACCATATAAAGCTGGGTTCCATTGATCACGAAAGTAGTTCAACGGCCTAGGGATGTTCCTTTAATGGAAAGTATGTCGACTTTCGTTCTTAATGGATTCTTACTAATTATGGTCAGCTAGAGATAAGCGGAATGCCCGTTTGTGACAGGCGGGAGTACCATAAACGGAAATCTCAAAGTTAGGACATAATTAGTGAAGAATACAAACGCTCTTGTCTTAACCCGAAGTAGTGTAGGCCTAGCATACCGTCCTTGTTATTTTGATAAAAGCCTTTATCTAAAGCATATTTATTTGTTTTCAATCCCAAGAATACTATCATTATATGTTAGAGTAATTTCTATATCTTCCTAGTATTTTCTCTTACAAATTCTTATCTCCCCCAATCATTTTATCTATATATTTATATAAAGACAAATATCATCCCAAAGTAAACCCTGTCTCTGTGGGATCGACTCGTACTTGCACCTGCTATATTGCAATAGCCCGTGCGCTTGCGGATATTAAATAAACCGTTAGGTTAAAAGCCCAACAAGTTTTTGGCGCCGTTCGGACAACGGTTTACTTTTGATATTTGTCTTTATCATTTATTTTTATATTTTATATATTATTATTGTATTATTTTCTAACTCTGTTTTGTAGGAATATAAAAATATATATAATGAACAGTGTTGGAGCGGCCGTGCACCAAATATTGGAGTGGCCGTGCAGTTCATATCGAGTCAGAATGAGTTAACTCAGCAAGGGGGAGCGGCCGTGCAAATTCCTTGACACGGCCGTGCATAACGCCTGGGGAGTTGCGTCATTCCAGTCAAAAGACGCGTCTCTCTCCCTCTCCTCCTTCATTCACTTCATCTTCTTCATCACTCTCTCTATACCTCCGACCCATACACCTTAAATACCCCCATATCCTCCACTTAAACCCACAAATTCAACCTCAATCCTCCACAATTCCCTCAACCTATCCACCATCAAAATCATTCCAAAACCCTCCTAAAACCCCCAATTCCGAAAATCCAAAAAACCCTTCACCCATTTCAAAAATTGAAGAGATTTCCTTGGAATTGGAGAACAAGAAGGAAGCTTTTGGACATCTTGTGGCTGTGCAACAAGAATTTCGAGCCTTTCAACATCAGTTTCTCCGGCAGGTGATTCCCAATGATGAGATTGCAGTTTCGGGTTCAACAAAGTTGGATATTCCAACCCTACGAACGATGCAAATGATCTCGGATAGAGGCCATAATGAGTATAATTGGTTAGTAGGAGCAGGAAAAGAGCCCTACATTGTTCTCCCAAACAACAATCTTCCCACCGTCCGAATAAGAGAGCCCGAGGCTTGGATATTTCCAAATGCTATCCAAGGAGAAGCCCAAGAAGAAGAAGAAGAAGAAGAAGAAAATGTGCAAGCCCCAATGCCACCCGATTTCTACCAAAGGTTTGATCAGTTGTTTGTCCAACAAGGTCAATTGCTTGAGCAAAACGCTCAAATTCTTCAACAACTCGGCCAAATGGATGGCCGTATTCAACATGTCCAAGGAAGAATTGACGACATTTACAATTATGGGACAAGCCATTGGGACAACTTTCCACCACCACCACCATTTTAGTGAGTTTCTCTTTACTCCCCCAAGATTGACGTTGTTCCTTGAAACATTGAGGACAATGTTCATTTCAAGTGTGGGGGGGTATATCTATCTTTTTACATGCTTTCTAGTTTAAATTTTCATGCTTTCTAGTTTAGATTTACATTGCTTTCTAGTATAGATTTACTTGCTTTCTAGTATAATTTTTCCTTAGTTGCATTTTCATTTTATGCATGTATAGTATATATAAAAAAAAAAAAATCCCTATGATGATCCATATCATTATTTCTTATGCTTGCTATTTGCCCAAGAATAATGCCTTTGTCTTTCCTCTCATACTTTCTATAAACTTAGAAATTAATAAAAAGAAAAATATAGGAATATTTTTAGGAAATAAATTAAAAGCCTCATAAGTTAATATAGCAAAATATAGGGTTTTATCAAAGAAAAAGCATTTGATTAGAAGGAATCTTTATTAATCTTTTTATACACTTGGTTATTCTTATGAAAAATTCTTGAAAATATTTCTTTAAAATTGTACATGTTAAATTTTATTTAATATTTATTCCCTTATTAGAAGCATCTATTTTGTTCTGCACCCTTGAATCACACCCCTTCATCAAAATCCCATCTTTCCATTTCCACTAAATCGAATCAAGGTTTAGCATTTTATCTTATTGCAAAAAGAGTGACTTAGTCACCAAATCTTAAAGGCAAAAAGAAACTTATTACTTCCTAAGTAACTCGGGGCACGGCGTTCGCTGCGACGATGCTTCCTTCCCAAACGGAGTAATATCCAAAGTATTCTTGATCTAAGTATTAGGAACATGGGGTTCGCAGCCACTATGCCTCCTACTTGAAAGGATCAAAAATAACTAAGGCCTTTTGCAAAAATATAACACGTACAAAAATAAGATAAAATTGTTAATACCTTGATGAGATTTTTCCACTATCATCATCCATTTTTCGCCCTTGTGATTCAAAAATGCAATACAATCCTATGGAAACTTCTAGTTTGTGAATAAGTATTTGTATTTCCCTTTGTACATTTTAAAGTAATAAATTCATTCTTCTCAAAAATCACTCTAAAGAGTGAAAGCTCCTCTTTTACCAAGTGATTGATCTAAGATTTGTCCTTCCAGCATGCTTTACTTGATCAAATTCTATATATGTTATATTAGGTTATTGTCTAAAAAATTATTTCTTTAAAATATCCCCTAAATGCTTCTTTCTAATAAATTTTAAAGGTATACAAAAATGACTAGAAAGATGAAGGCAATATCCAAAAGGCAATTAGGGCTTGCTACTATATTTCTGAGGGATCATTCTTGTTTTTTCTTTTCTTTCCTCCCTCTTTTTATCCTAAAACTTGCTTGGGGACAAGCAAGAGCTTAAGTGTGGGGGAGTTTGATAAGTGACTATTATATAGTCATTTATCCTAAGTTTTTATATACTTTTACTCAGTAAATTACCATTTTCATCTCATTTTAAGTACATTTTAGTTCCTTTTTCACATTTATTAGATTTTACGCTTTTTGGTATATTCCATGCATTTTTAGACAGGTTTTGGAGTCTATTATAATCAAAAAGGATGCTTGGACGTCTTGGTGCAAAGGCATGGAACAGCAACAAACAAATCAAACTCACAAACCAAAAAATCAGATGGAGCGGCCGTGCAGCCAAAAGTGAGCGGCCGTGCACAAGGCCATTTTCAGGCCATTCTTGGTCTCAAAGCATGGAGTGGCCATGTCTTGAAAGTTGATTGGCCGTGTTGTCCTTCAGAGCGGCCGTGCGGCTTAGAGTGGAGCGGCCGTGCAAGATGTCCAAAATCAAATTCAAAGCGGCGCCAAAAGACGGCCGTGCAACCCCCTTGACTCGGCCGAGCACCTCCCATATCAGCCAAAAGGTGCCTTTTCGCAAGAGATATGTCCCTAGCATAGAATGCCTATATAAAGGCTATTTGTACTCAGTTTAGAACATCCGAAAATAGTTAAAAACACATCCAAAAGGATCATATTATACTTAGAATGTATAGCAAAATACTCTAGAAATTTATACACAATGTTCAAGGTGTATCAATGATTCGTGACAAGTCTTGTATACTCTTGAAGATGGTGAATGCAATACAAGGGTTATTTTCCAGCCATTGTCTCTCTTTTTTTTATGAATAAGTATCTCTTTCCTTATCTCTATTTCTTACTTACTTCTTTCATTATTTCAATGGTTTGAGTAATCCTCCATTTCTCGGAGTTGGAAACTCAATTATTTATATTCATGCTTCTCTTACTTGTCATTTCAATTCTCTTCTTAGTAATCTTAACTACTTGCAATTAGGGAGACGTTCTTAATTGTAGGGCCTCAGTTAATCGAGAGAAGGACCTAGCGGAGAATCTCGATTAGCGGAACTCTAAGAATGGAACTAGGTCAATAAATTACGGAAAGTAATTTAAAGACCTAGGGATGATCCTTTAGTGGAAAATACGTGAGATTGATAGACTTAATGGATTTTGATTTATACGGTACCCTCGAAAGGTGAGTCGGATTTCCCGTGTGACGAACGGGATTACACTAAGCCGGACCCTCGAGAGAAAGGCCGGTAAATTTTAAAATACGTGTGCTAGTTAGCACAACTTAGTGTATCATCTTTGAACTTGGCACTTTTATCTTAAACCAATTCCTTTATATTATTCTTAAATTGCCTGCAAATATGAAGACGTTTATATTTGTGGAATCCTAGTTAATTGAGAGAAGGACCTAGCGGAGAATCTCGATTAACGGAACCATATAAAGAAACTGGGTTCCATTGATCACGAAAGTAGTTCAACGGCCTAGGGATGTTCCTTTAATGGAAAGTATGTCGACTTTCGTTCTTAATGGATTCTTACTAATTATGGTCAGCTAGAGATAAGCCGGAATGCCCGTTTGTGACAGGCGGGAGTACCATAAACGAAAATCTCAAAGGTTAGGACATAATTAGTGAAGAATACAAACGCTCTGTCTTAACCCGAAGTAGTGTAGGCCTAGCATACCATCCTTGTTATTTTGATAAAAGCCTTTATCTAAAGCATATTTATTTGTTTTCAATCCCAAGAATACTATCATTATATGTTAGAGTAATTTCTATATCTTCCTAGTATTTTCTCTTACAAATTCTTATCTCCCCCAATCATTTTATCTATATATTTATATAAAGACAAATATCATCCCAAAGTAAACCCTGTCTCTGTGGGATCGACTCGTACTTGCACCCGCTATATTGCAATAGCCCGTGCGCTTGCGGATATTAAATAAACCGTTAGGTTAAAAGCCCAACACCAACCTGCAACATCTGCTTCCTCACATGTTATACAATTCTATAATGCCTTGGCCTTTCTTAACATGGGGAATCGACGTCATAGGACAGGTACACCCAAAAGGATCGAACAGCCATGAGTTTGTTCTAGTTGCCATTGACTACTTCATAAAGTAGGTTGAAGACGCTTCATACAAAGTTTTGAATGCCAAGAAGGTTGCATAATTTATCAAGACAAACATTATTTACCAATTTGGGGTACATTTTGAGTTGATCTCCGACAATGGTACACACTTCGAGGGAGAAGTCAACCTGAGTACTGGATGAGTTTAAAGTACAACAGCATAAGTCTTCACCTTACAGGCCGCAGGCCAATAGCGCTGTGGAAGCAGTCAACAAAACATTGGAAAATGTCATTCGAAAAATGGCAGATACAGGGAGAGATTGGCCCGACAAATTGTCATTAGCACTCTAGGGCTACCGTACTTCTGTTCGTAGGCCTACTGGGGCTACCCCATTTTCTCTTACCTATGGCATAGAGGCAGTACTGCCTATTGAAGTTGAAATCCCTTCCTTGAGGGTGATGATAGAAGCCGAGGTAGTTAAAGCTGATTGGCTTAAGCATTGGTATGATGAACTGGCACTCCTGGATGAAAGGAGGTTATTGGCTTTAGAGCACAGACAAACATACCAAATGAGGATTGCTCAATCTTTCAACAAACGAGTCAGAGCCCGAGACATCAAAGTAGGTGACTTGGTTCTCCGAGAAAAGTCGCCTAACTACATTGACAATTTTGGAAAGTCGAAATCACCATGGATGGGACCATACGTAGTTAGGCTCATACAGTCAGGCGCGCAGTCTCCTCACCAATGAAAATGGAAAAGACCTCATTCAGCCATTCAATATGGACAAGCTCAAGAAATACTACACGTAGTTGCCCACTCAGCTATAGTGTATTCAGTTTTACTTGTGTTTGTAAATACTTTTCTTCCACTTCTAAAACAACTCGATAGGTCAAAAACCCGAAAGGGCGGCCTAGAAAAAAATTAGAGTTCAAAAAAGAGATGAGAGAGATAAAACATTGGAGAAAAAGAAATAAAAATCTCTGTCTCTCGCAAATCTGGGTTGAACTACGATCCGACCTAATTCACTTTATGAGATACGTAGGCAGCCTTCGGGTTTGGTCGTTTACATACACATTTTATAAATATTTTTTGGTTCCCCCTGTCATGTTGTCTTGATCACACAAGGGAAAAACTACTACTCACATAATAATAATAACACATTTTTAATTTATAACAAAGTCCCCGGTTTGGCAACCAAGGAGTACGTAGACAAGACTTACATGAACTCATACTCTGTCTTAATCTATTTCACATACAGTTACATAAACCATCATTACATTCTATCTCCTACGGCGTTCACCACGCCAGCCTCTCAAACTTCCCTCACTCTCATTAGTGCTTCTTCTTTCGCGCTCGCCACCACCACTGGTCTCAATTCCGTCAGATCTCCGTGAGTCACGAGATATGATCCTCTGACTGCGCTAAAGTCGCCAAGGATCCCTTGCATAAATCTCTAAACCAGAGTCCTCCACTGATTCACCGATCTCCAGTAAATGAGCGTCTGCTTCATTGGTCACAATTTTGTCAAGCAGACACTCCAAAGTGAGTCTAATAGTGAACGAATGCTCTATCGCCTGTGGGACCAGCCATGTTAGATAATTGATGGGAAGGCAGATATTCTCCAAAGGGATGTAATCTAAGGAAAGAACAGTGCGTGGTCCTATCTCATGACCCCCACCACCCTCGGAGGTCCCTACCGATGTCACCATTAAGCTCGCCTGTGTAGACACTCAGAATTCGTACATCTACATTATACGAATTGTACCATAAACAATTGTTTATTTACAAATGGACTAACACTTGTTTCTATGATTATTTCAGGAAACAACATACACAACGGACTGTCAACGTCCAACAAATATAACAAGCTTTGGTTAGATCAACATCAAGGGTCAAACTCGAAGATACAACAGGACTAACGACGTCCAACATATAAAAAAACTTCAGTTAGATCAACATCAAGGGTCCAGACTGAAGACACACAGCTTAAAAGGGCCAAAGTGCAAGACACAAAGCCTGGAAAAGACAAAAAACATGGTTTGGTGCGCTGAAGCCTTGCTAAGTGCGCTGATACCATAAAACATGGTTTGGTGCGTGGGCACCATGCCAGGTGCGCTGCGTGTGCTGAAGCCTTGCTAGGTGCGCTGATACCATAAAACATGGTTTGGTGCGCGGGCACCATGCCAGGTGCGCCGCGCACCAAACCCTGCAATGCCCGAGAAGTCAAGCCGCCTAGCTGCTGAAGACTTTAAAGGCTGGAGGAACCTTCCTCCTTGCTTGGCCCCGAGAGTAACCATCAAATATGTCTCCCAGGCTCCCCTATATGAAGAGATGATCAGCTCTCTCTTTCTAAAAAAAAAAAAGAGAGAACAACACTGAAAAAAGACAACACACACACACACACAACTCTCTCTCTATCAAGCCTCTCTTTGAGGAAGAAAAGAGAGAAAGAAAAGAGAAAAGTGTATTGACTCTCTCTCAACACACACAAAACGTAAGTCTTCCTTTCCTCGATCGGTAGCAGTGGAAGCACAACGGTCAGGCTACGAGCTAGCTCGATCCAATATAACACAACGGCCTAAAACTTGGCCCGATTTCTGTAAAATGACAGAAGGTTACCCCTTCCGTTCGTTAGTCCGTTTAAATATGTAAATAAGTTTATATTTGAGGAATGTGTATGTAAATTATTTCAATACATTTAAAAATACATGTAAAGTATATATTTTGTAAATAACAAACTTGCAATAATTAAATACGAGCATGCAAATATGTAGAGACTGAAAGGGCGAGTTAGGTGCGTAAACCTTCCCAATTCGTAACTTGGCCCCCGAACCTATAATCTAAAGTTTTTCTCCCGTTTTTATAAACGATAGTGGCAACTCTATTTTTAAAAGATAAATGTGTTTTTCATGTTTATCAAATCATAAAATCAACAGAGGAAAACCATAAGACAAGAGTGAAAAAGGCCCAAAGGAACGATCTGAAAAAGGCCAGTATCGGGCAGCCTTTGCTCCAATCCAAATTATCGCATCACCTGGGAAGCATAGTAAAAAGTCACAGCACGAAGCCCTACAATTATGACTTGTACGAATCGATGAGTCCTCGGTATGAATCATCGAATTTTCCAATGGGGTACAACCCAAACAATGTCAAAGGAAGAGACACACAGGAAATACTCCACCTAATCCTGTTCGGTGGCCAAATAATCATGTTAGTGACCCCTATGGGCGTAATTGATTGGATGATATCTCGTGCCAAGTACTGGAGGAATAACCTTCATAAAGCGTTCTTCCAGCCACATGTGCAAGAGAATGGGGCTGCCAGAAGGAAACCGTTCTTCTCCGTTGGAATAACTGTCCAGGCCGAGAAAAGTCTCCGCCAGAATGAGAGGAATCATATTGCTCACTCGTCCCCTAATATACAGGACAACATCCAAAACCCATATATCGACAAAATCGTCAAGGCTAATTAGGAAGAATTTTCCTAATATGCACAAGAAGAGAGCCATCTACCGGTGTTCTAAATAAGTATCGTCGGGTTGGTAATTGGCAAAGAACCTCGGGAGTTGAGTCAGGTCAAAAAGTCGACCATGCAACATGCCACGGGCCTCTCGGATAGTGAAACCGAGCAATTCTTGGATAAGCACCAAAGGGGGTTTCCTCAGCAGTGGTATTACGATAGGACCATTGATGGACGTGCCTGTCAAAGCACAAAAATCTTCAAATGTGGGACACATCTCATTCAGTGAGAAATTGAAAAGATGGTTTTCTGAGGACCAAAAATGGGAGGCACCCCGTATTATGTGCCAATGAATTCGAATACGTCTCCTTTTGAACGCACATCTAAAACCATAGGTGTTGGCAAGATATCCTTTTTTAATGGCACTGAGACTAAGGCACCAATCATTCATACGGGCCTCATAATCTGCGATAGTTTCGGAAGAATGATTCATCTTTCGAGGATTTATTTTTGATAAAGGAAAAAGAATTCTTGCCGAAGATTCGAGAAAAGCCTTCGAACTAGGAAAGGAAAGTCTTCAGAATTAAAGTGGCTTTACGATTTACGTCGTCTGGAAGTGCGAAGGAAAGAGGTGCTTGGCACTGAATTGTTCTGGCCAAATTCCCTTATAAAGAAGGCAAATGAAAGAATTCTCCCGACAACAGCATTCAGCCTAGGCTTTAGGCAATGAAAACGTTTCCTAGCCTGTCTCCGCACAACAAACTGAGCAACAGGAAAGAAAAGACCAGTTTGGTGCGCGGGCACCAAGCCTGGTGCGCCGCACACCAAACAATGCATTTTCCTTTTTATTTGCTCAGCTCTCCAGTCAGCATCTCTCGACAAGAAACCAATTTTTTTGCCGGGGGCGGGGGAGGACGCCTCAAAAACACTCCTGAGTGATTAATTATCACAGGAGTGATTCCTTCAATAGGCACCATGCCTATGACCACAACGTAGCAGCCGATACAGTGTGGATCGATGGCCTCACTCGCGAGGAACCATTCACGTCTCGGCATCACGTTCGGGGTCATCATCCCGAAGGGTGGTGAAGGCGGTGTTAGAGGCTAGCCCACGTTGGGCCCATGCTGGCGATTGACCCGATTGCCCAAATACATTAAGTTGCATATGATGGAAACCATCAAAATGTGACAACCATTGGCCGTCTAGGCCGGACTATAGGAAGTAAGCAGCTGACCCCAAGGGAAAAAGCTGACAGACTCTGAACTGGAGTTAATAATCGTAACCCGAACCACCTCGGTGTCAGGCCGAGCAGGAACCCTCCCAGCGTTCTTCCGGTTTGAAGTCCGGAAGTTCACCATAAATGGTGGGGTCATCACCCTGATCGAAGCGTGAAAGGGTAAAAGTTGAACATCGCATAAGCCCAAGCCTGTCACATCAAAAGCAATGAGTCAATATTTATTTTAAAGCGACAAAAGAAGTTTTTAAAATAATGGTTTTTGTTTCGAGTATTACCTCTCATGCCACATTATAGCCAGTTACGCTACTGGCGACGTTCTGGCTGGCGTGATCCATAAAGAAATAACACTCTGTTAGGCCAGCCTGTCCCCAGTCAAAGTCGCTTAGATGATGCAGTCGCCTCAAACAGCCGAGTAGAGATACTCGCAAAGTTGAGGAAGCATTGGTAAAGAGGGTAATCCCTAGTGCTAAGAATAAGAAAACCCGAACGAATCGGGTCACAGCAGACTGGTCGGCTGTGTCGACAAATTCCACATTGTGGAGCAGCCACTCCTTGACATAGCTGACGGGAATCTCGTCATAGCTCTTGTACACAGGAGCAAATCCCAACAGCTGAGCAACGACATCGGGACGGTATCGCAGCTAGAAATCCAGCTCAATAGCCCAGCCCTGACCAGTTGGTAGCCCCGTGATAGCCGAAAAGTCCGCAGGCGTCGTGGCCACCTCGCCCCACGGTAGATGGAAAGTATGGGTAGTATCCCACCAGAAACACCGCAACACCTCATGGATGTTGGTATAGCCGATAAAGTCACCAACATTCTGGATGAATGTGCCAAGACAGGTACCATCCACCCTCTCCTGAATCAGTCGAGGGAGTCGATTATAGATCTCCCTCACCTTGTCCTCATTCGCCCGAATGCGAGTGATTCGCCTTCGTGCCTGTATAATAATAATAATAATAAGATCCAAAAAATCAATTCCAGCGTGTCATCACAAAACACACGTGCACATTTTTTTATGTCATCACATAAATTCACATCAAGTCAATTTCTTTCATATTTTCCATGCAAAAAAAAAAAATCTTGAATGTTTTTTTTCTTTTTCCATACATTCTCAAAAAATCATCCCTGGGATCAAAATAAAGTGTTTTCAAGTGTTTAGTGAGGGTTTTTCTTTTCTTTTCATCATTGAAGCTTTTTTTTTCTTTCAAACAGTTGGTGTGCGACTTTTGCGCAACTTCGGGCAAGAAAAATTCACACATTTTGAGCCACCTCGACAAAATCAACTTGGGGTTTCCATCTTTGTTCATCTCTCTACACATATATACTCTCGATTTAGAGAAATTTTTATCCTAACATGTTCATATTTGTAATTAAAGTAGGCACTTTAAACATGCAAAATTCACAAACATACATACTTGTTTATACCCATATCGTATAAATTCACATTTTCTGCTTAGATTCAACATGCAACAACACATATTTACTACTTGGATACTAACAATTGCAGGATTAACATCAAGAGTCCAGTAAACCACACAAAAATTTTAATTTAGCATACTTTGCGGAACAAGTGGGTTTTCCGAAAACTCACCGCGGGTGGATCTAAAGAAGAAATGTGACTGCTCCGGTCACGATGAATGTCGTTCGAATTACTATCCGAGAATGGATAGCGGACCCGATTCCACGCCATCACCTCGTCGGCTTGTTTGCACCGACACCCAAATCGACAGGAATCTCATTTTCTGAGTCCGAATTATTTGCCATTATCGCTACAAACAATTTTCGGGATGATGACCTCAAAAAATTTGAGTGATTTCGGAAGAATTTCGAAAGAAATTGGAGAAGATTGGAAGAGAAAAGAAAGAGAGAACCACGGCAGCAAGCTGCTGCCTGCTGCTACCGTTTTCTTCTTTAAAGAAGAAAGAGATTTTCCATTTTTCCCTCCAAGTTTTAGCATTTTGCAATTTGCACCCCCAAGTTCTTCTAACGGCAACTTAACGTCCAACTAACTGTCGTTAACTGGACGCCCTAACGGAAGTCCACCATCAACATATTTTCAAGGATAATCTCTAGCGGAGTTGCTCCTAACGGCCTTGCCGTCCAATCCATCGTCTCCAGCAGAATCCCCATGGGACTTTACACAGTACATCTCAGCAGAAGCATTACCAATGGTCGTGCGCATCATCCCCAACAAAGTGTCCCTTGGACACCACACAGATTGCAGTGCATTCACACACGATTGTACACCCAGATATCCGGTCATTTCCCCACAGGTTCGAGCCTGAGGCCTCTGGAAATCAACCACTCAACGGCCCCGCCGTCCAACACAGCTCAGAATCCGTCCCCCAGACGCCACACAAAAATAGTATCTTTATTTTATGTCGATTTACAGCTTATCCTAACTACAATTTGCTTCATTTTGCGTTGGTACAACTTTCTTTTGGTCGTTTCCCAATGGGTATAAACCCGGGGTCCGGAAATGAACCATCCCCACACACAATATATGTTTCACAATCAGATTTCTTCCCCGAAGAAATTTAAACTACGTCCCGACCTGATTCTCTTTGTAGAGATAAGTAGGCAAACTCTCAGGAGATCCGGTTTCCCTTTGACATTTTTGTCAACCCCCATGAACAATTCACAATCAGATTTCTTCCCCGAAGAAATTTGAACTACGTCCCGACCTGATTCTCTTTGTAGAGATACATAGGCAATCTCTTAGGAGATTCAGTCGCCCTTTGACATTTTTGTCGCCCCCCATATATATTTCACAATCAGATTTCTTTCCCGAAAAAATTTAAACTACATTTTGATCTGATTCTCTTTATAGAGATACGTAGGCAGCCTTTTAGAAGGTTCGATCACCAAATGGCGTACTTCCTTAGTATGGCCATCCTTCTCCCCAGCAGTGTTGCAAGCCTCTTGCATCACGACATTTCCCCAGTAGTTTCTTGCCCCCACAGAGTCATGGCTGAATGTTCTTCTCCCCAGAGAGTTTGAGCTAAAGTCTTGACACATCACACACTTGGTCATACAACCCCGATGCAGGGTTCAACCACACATATACACATGGTCACACAAACTCTGATGCAGAGTTTGACCATACAATTGTCAGTACGAAGCTAGATGTCTATCTTTTTCGACGACGCTCGCTTACTTCTAAGCAAACATAGTCGAGGGGCTCTGAAGACACCCAGAATTCGTACACCTATAGTATACGAATTGTCCTATAAATAACTATTCATTTACAAACGGACTAACACTTATTTCTATGATCATTTCAGGAAACAACCTATCAAACGGGACTAACGACGTCCGCACACACAAACAAACTTCAGTTAGATCAACATCAAAGGTCTAGATTAAAGATACACAGCTTAGAAGGGCCAAAGTGCAAGACACAAAGCCTGGAAAAGACAAAAAGCAGTTTTGGTGCGCTGAAGCCTTGTTGAGTGCGCTGAAACAACCAAACATGGTTTGGTTCGCGGGCACGATGCCAAGTGCGCCGCGCACCAAACCCTGCATTGCCTCATAAGTCAAGCCACCTTGCTACTGAAGACTTTAAAGGCTGGAGGAAGCTTCGTGTAAACTTGGGCCGGAGAGTAACCATCAAACATCTCCCCCAACTCCTTCTATATGCTCCCAGCTCTCTCAAAAAAAAAAAAAGACACACCATAAAAAACACACACACAACTCTCTCTCTATCAAGCCTCTTTAGAGGAAAAAAAGAGAGTAAGAAAAGAGAAAAGAGTATTGACTCTCTCTCTCTCTCACACATAAAATGTAAGTCTTCCTTTCCTCGATCGGTAGCAGTGGAAGCACAACGGTCATGCTACGAGCTAGCTTGATCCAATATAATACAACGGCCTAGAACTTGGCCCGAATTCTGTAAAACGACAAAAGGTAACCCCTTCCGTTCGTTAGTCTATTTAATATGTAAATAAATATATGAAGAAAGTATGTAATTATTTCAATACATTTGATATGTAAATACATGTAAAGTACATATTAAATATTCTGTCACATAAAAAATAACAAACTTGCAAGACTTAAATAAGAGCATGCAAATATGTAGAGACCGAAAGGGTGAGATGGGTGCGTAAAACCTTCCCAAATCGTAATTTGGCCCCAGAACCCATAATCTAAAGTTTTTCTCCCGTTTATTTTATAAACGAGAGCGGCGACTATAAGACCCCGACTTTATTTTATCTTATATCAGGTATTAAAACCATTCTAGAGTGCTTTGGAACTTTTTAATATTTATTTGGATATGTCTTGGGCACTAGAAGACAGAAAATTTAGATAAGATTAAAAGTTGGATAGGTATCACAAAATGATAAGAAAGAACAAAAGAGAATAGGAATAAGGAAAATTGAATAAGGTTGAGTGGAAAAGGATAAGATCAAGATTTAGATAGGAATGATGAGTTAAAGGATAAGATCAAAACAAGATAGGATCAAACAAGTAGATAAAGATAAAATTGGATAAGTTTAACACCTCGTGCTTGGCTAGATAAGTCATCATTTTGAAGTTTTTCCTTGTGAAGACACCTCATACTTATGTATGACTCATCAACATGAACGATGAGTCATCATTTAAGGTTTTTCTTACGCCACCACTTGTCGCAATCTGAGCCTTTGAGTGCTGACTCACCTTGAGAGGTACCTTGGAGGCTAAGTAATAAAGGCCGATATAAAGGGTGAAAGCTTAATGTTTTCACATACTTTCACACACTAAAAAATACACACTTTTTCACTTCTTTCGGTTGTGAGGCTCATTTGGTGCTCGGGTATTTAGAATTTGGACAAAATAATTTCCATAGAAACGACGTATTCGACGAGTAGATCATTTCCGATGAGGCTCGTTTGATGCTCAACTATTCAGAATTTGGATAAACTGATTTTCGTAGAAGCGACGTGTTCGACGAGTAGGTCATTTCCGGTAAAGTTTAATTAAGGAAAAGTGCTAGAGGTAAGTTACTAAACCCTCATCTTTAAATATTGCATGTTAGAATAAAAATAGTTCTCATGCTATAAAAGACAAGTACTTCATATACTATTTGTAAAAGTTGATGGGTAACATTTGCTCAGGATAAATGGATGCTCAAAGTTTGGACGAACCAACTCTGTGAGAGCAATATATTTGATAAGAGAACCCTTTCGAAAGCTTACTTGGGAGGTAAGTACATCAAGAACCTCATCAACATTTGCAAAACGAGAGGGAACAGGAATGGGAAGAGGTGCGGGAACATGATCCCAAGGTGGTACATAGCCGAGTGAAGACCCAAAAGTGGAAAAATCATGATTAACTCCAAGATCATCATCCACTTGCTGTTGCACCTTGTGACTCATACTTGCGCTGCATCCTATTCCGTTGTTAATGTCTAGCAATGACTCGCGGCATTCTCCTAACACGTGCAGACGCAGTGAGACATCGGTCTTTAAGCCTACCTGAATAGTGTGAATAGTCATCATCACATGTAGTCCTCTTCCCTAAATTTCTATCACCACCACCTCCACTCGCATCTGCGTCTGATATCTACATATCACCGTAAAAACAAGACATTAACATAATTGATATTAACATAGTACAAATGAAATTATAAATTAAAGTAAAACAAATAAGTATAACATTCTAAAAAATATTTAATAATCTTAATACTAATTTAATCAAAAAAATAATAATATAAATAAACATAAAATGTCATAAAAATAACTAAAGAATAACACTGAAATGATAATATAACATAATTTAAATAAAATTAACGTAAAAATTTGATTATAATTAACATAGATTAATTTATCAATCATAAATTAAATAAAATGAAATTAATTCTTTAACAACAAATAAATTCAAAACCTAGAGTATAAACGAACTAAAAATATGATCTCATAGGGTTAAATGAAAATTTACAAAACTAAGAAGAAAGAAAATTAAAGTGTAAAATTGTTTACATTAAAAAAACATACACAAATGAATTTAATTTGTGTGTAATTAATATATAATAATTCAATTAATATATGATGTCATAAATATAAGTTGTGCAATTAATATTTAATAATCTTAATACTAATTTAATCAACAAAAATAATTAGGTAAAACATAATATTAAATTAAATTAATTTATATGAAATTATAAACTAAATTTAAAAAATATTAATAACATTCATTAACGTAATTTTAATTGTTTATGCTAATATTATTTAAAATCATGTAATTAATATATAATAATTTTATTAAATTATGACAAATAAATATAATTTGTGCAAATACTATTTAAAAATCTTAATACTAATTTAATCAACAAAATTAATAATTTCTAAAATAAATTATAAACTAAAAATAAGTTATATATTAATTACACAATTTTAAATTATAAACTAAAATTAAATTATATGAAATTATATATTAATAAATTATAAACTAAAATTAAATTATATAAAATTATATATTAATAATTTATAAACTAAAAAATAATTTAAATATTTATATGAAATTATAAACAAAAAAAATAAACATTAAATCTGCCTGTCGGCGGTGGAGCTCCGGCATAAATTCGGCCGGTGGTGGCAGATCTCAAGACTTAAATCAGTCTGGGGTGGGCGGTTGTCCTCGGGTTCCATTAAAAACTTAACGGATCCGTTAAGTTTTTTAACGAAATTTTGAAATTAAGGGGTGAAATTGAAAAAAAAAATTAACGGAATGTTAACTAATTCCGCCTAGTCTGGGTGGAGTTTTGGGATAAGGCCGCCTAGGCCCCTCTTAAATTTTTCCAGATATTTTTTTTATGCATTTATAACAGAATAATATCAAAATATAATGCTAATTAATATAATAACAAGTGCAAAAAAAGACATATAGACAGAAAATGTGTTGAAAACATACTGTATTTGAAAAAAATCCCGAAACTCGATATCTCAGGAGAGTTTAGAGAGAGTGAGTTAGAGAGAATTTCGAGAGAGAATTGTGAAATGATAGTGAGGAAAAAAAAGTGAGGATTTTATTTATAAAAGACATAAGGGGTAGTTTATGATAATTAATGAAATATAAGGGTTATAATTGTAAATATAAAATTTTCAAAAAAATAAGGGTATAATAGTAATTTAAGGGGGTGTTGTGTGTGTGTGTGTGTGTATATATATATATATATATATATATATATATATATATAATAACAGTCGTGCCTATAAAAGGAAATTTTCCGCCAATTTGAACTTTCAAAAAAATAGACAATAACCTGCAGCATTGTTATTAACGAAGAATGAATTTGCACTTTTGGATGAATACATTTGCTGCATTGGTATTAACGAGAAATGAATCTACACTCCTTGGGCAGCCAAAACATTATATGGACATGAATTGAATGTCTTCTAAGATCACTATAAGTAACATAATAGTATTCATGCGAAAAACAGATAGTGGTGGTGCTTGCTGTGTGACGAGTTTGCGGTTTGGTTTGTAAACAACAATTAAAAAGAGAGAGAGAAATTTTTTTAGAAAAAATAATGATAAACTTAAACAACAAATTTTATGAAGAACAAATACCCACAATTAATTATAATTAAATGTCAAGTCTGAAAAAAATATATAGATCCAATATTTTTTTGACCATTTCATCAAATCTTAAAGTTATTATAACAAAATAAATTCAACTAATTGACATCTGAATTTCTGTTGTCAATTTTACAGGTTGAAAAATTCATAAATTTGAGTACAACTTAAAAATATACTCAATGATTGTTGATTATCAAATGTTGCAGATTGTCTTAACCCTTCTATTAGTGTCATACAGAACAAAAAAATGCATTTAGATAAAGATATGTCTAAAACTCAATGTAAAATAATAAAAAATTGTGATAGTTTCATATTTGTATTACCGCGTTGTATTCTTCTATTATTTTTTCGTTATATTCTTTTCTTAGTAATAATGCTGCATAAGATTCTTTCAAGTTAAAATAAAAAATAATAATAATAATAACGATCCATTAGAAATTTTAAATTTCTTGACTCCTATGTGAAATTGTATAAATAATAATGCAAAAATGCACAATTTGACTCTTTATTTTGTTTAAATATAATTTAATTGAAAAATATTTATAACCGTACATTTAACGCATGGGTGTAAACCTAATTTAGTATAAAAAGGGTGTTGTATTTAGCGCCACTCAAAAAATAAGAAATCCCTCGAGTGTTTCTTTTTCTATGGTATAATGTAATACAAAGAATATTGGTATGCTATACTACCATAATAGCTTAAAAATCAACACTCTTAATTTCTGTAAATAATAAGAAAAAACACGTAATTTACGACGAAAGGGGTATTATAATCTCCGACTATGAAAATCTTACATAAATTTATAATTGGAAAAGAAAGCGTATATATTCTATAAATGGAAGCAAAGAAACCATAACCACGATGAAGAAGAATAGGGCAAGCTGGAAAGAGTGCAGCCATGACGCCAGCACTTCACCACCTTTAAGGCTTTACTGTAAAGGGTAGTGGCTTTTGCTTGCATAACCAATTATCCAACTATATCTTGTTTGTTGGCTTTTTTTTTTTGGTGTGTTTTTATTTCAAATTTAATAATATTATAAGGAGCAATGTTATGGTCCATCCGATCTACCCAAATAGTCAACGTTTGAAAAGTCTAATAATTAAAAATATTTCCTTCGTTTCAGGCAAAAAGTTTAATATACTTTTTAGAATGTTTCACTTAAAGAATCCATTTTACTAAAAAAATTATACTTACAATTTTCATAATCTTTTCATCTTTACCCTTAACTTGTATTGTAATCATCTTGGTTGTATTTAAATATTTTTGTAATTATGACCAACCCCAATGACACTAATATATCCCTTAATAATTAGATTTTTCAAACGTTGACTCTTTGGGTGGAACGGAGGGAGTATATAAGTATCATTAAAATTGGTCATAATTACAAAAATCCTTAAGCATAGTTAATATACTTATACCACATGTAGAAGATAAAGTTATAAAATTATGAAAATTGTAAGCATAACTTTTGAAAATAATCTCTTTATGTGAAGTATTCCGAAGTAAAATAGTGAAGTCTTTATCTAGAACGAAGGGAGTATGTTCTAAAAATGTGTATTCAATCTATACTTAAATCTCAGTTGACATGTTCTGATTAGTTAAAGTAATTTGTAAGTCCTATCACTTAATAATATTTTGACCAATAATAATGTTAACTGAAATTAACGTGGACATTTAATATATATTTTTCGTTAAACATACCATTACTCGTATTATAAGTCAAGTGTTTGTGAATTGTGATTGAGGAGGAAGTTGGCAAGAAGGGATAAGAACAAGAGGGAGATATGTCACCCTTATCCCTTTGCAATCTCAATTTAAGATTTTATTAATTCAATAAAAAAGTTTAGTTAAAGCAATCTATTTTGCCTTTTGCAAAACCACCAACAAAAAGAAGCCAAATGGACAAGGAAAGGGACTTTTCCATTGCTCAACAACATTGGATAAGGACTTGCATTTTATGGCTTTGGATCAAAGCAATTCCATGAACTCTTTTCCTCTTTTTATGTTGTTGTTTCCACTCTATTTTTTAATTAATATAATTTAGTATATTGTGCATAAAATATTATACTTCATCTATTCCTAATTTATCGTTCAGTTTAACTTTTTTTTGGTCAAACAAAATATTTTTCAAAAGCAAATTTAATGTATATTTTCTTATTTTTTTTAAAATTATAAAACACGTAATTTGTAGTACTTTAAGAAGACAGAGGGAGTATATAAATAAAATTATATAATATTAAATTTAATGATTAAAAGTAGAGCGTGAATAAAGATGCTCTTTCCATTCCGAAAAAAAAGTATTTATTTTAAAAAATTCTTGCTCCAAAATTAGTATCTATTTTTATATGATTTTATTAAATTCACATTTGTTGATTATAATATCTTAGCATTTACTTGTAATGATATAACATGAATATTAAGGGTATTGATGTAAATGTTCTACTAAATAATCTAAAAAATAATTTCTTAAGATTTGTAAAAACTAAAATAAACACTTATTTTGAACGAGAGAATTACTTTTTTTAACATCAATAAGAAAATTTTGTAAATCAATAAAGCACATTGTCGACGTAAAGCTTTTTAGCTTGCTTATGAACACCCGCCAATATATGAGGAGTTTTCAATGGTTACTTTATTTCTCTATCATTCAATTGTTACTCTCGTTATTATCCATTAGATTAAAAATTAAATGCTAAGATTTAATGGTTAGTTAAAAAATATTATTAATGCAAGTAGGTGAGTCATTTAATGTAATTAATCACAACCTTTGATTTTTGATCCAATAGTTGATACTTCCTCCGTTTCAGGCAAAGAGTCCACTTTCCTTTTATAGAAATCAACATAAGATTAAATCAAATAAAAAATTTACATACTTTACTTATGTTTTAAGAAATAAAATTTCATTAATTAAAAACTAGCTTAATAATACCATGGATTACAATTTTAATAACTTTGTAAAAATCATTAGATTTATGTTAATTATTGGTCAAACTTTAGCTTAGTTGACCAAAAAAGTCAAACGTGGACTCTTTGCCTGGAACGGAGGGAGTATAAGAGTAATCATTGATGGTTAAAGATATAGAGTAATCATTGAATACTCCTCGATATATATCAACCATTGGATCAAAAATTAAAAATTTTAGTCATTAAATTTTTATCAAAGAGATGTATTAATCATTAAAACCTCCCCATATATATATACTCCTTGAAAGTTAATTTTCTTAACTCAATTTAACTCAACTTTGTCTTTGTTTCAATTATTTGGGATGTTACATGAATGTCGTTGGTTCAAAGTAAGGTTATCGTACACATCACACTTATTCATATTTTTCTTTATTACGTACGTCTATGTTAGTTTTGATTTTCTCCTTTCCCTTACTTCTAATCTAGTTGTTGTTGATACATTAGCACTTCCAAAAGAGTGCAATACGCAGTTTACATTGTATATGTTCAAAGTTAGCTCTATTTTAGATTTTTTTTTGAAAAAATCAAGTTAATATTTAAACCATTTTAGTAGCGCATCATCTACACTATACAATATAGCAATTCACCCTATTTCACCTAGGACCTCAAAATCTGAATTCTATTTTTTTATAATTTTAAATTTTTAATACAAATAAGATACATGGTCCACCATTGAGCAATGGTCTTAACATAAATATATTATGAATTCATATACACATTTTAAATAACTTTTAACATTTAATCTTTTAGTCATAATATTACAAGTTTATTGTAATGTTTAACTTTTTTATTTCCTTTCTATCTATGTATTTTTCTTTTTTTTCTTTTTTTGGAGGGAGGGGGGGGTCTGGGAGGGGAAGGTGGGTTGTTTAAATTCAAATACAATCCTTTACAGAATTGTGTATACATTATTATATTAATGTTAAAGAGTATATATTATTGTATCTAATAACATATAACAATATCCAGCCAATTTTGTGCGTTTTACTTTTCTCAATTATTACAAATTAAAATTCTTAAAATTTAAAATCAAATCGCCAAATTTTGAAATAAAATAAATCAACCGATTTATTAAAACATGTGTCAAGTCAACAAAAAATACTCTCTCTGTTCGTAAAACAGTCGTTCATCTTTCTCTTTTAGGCAGTTTAATAAAAAAAAATGTAAGTTTTTATTTTTTTTCTTTTCTTAGATGTTATTTTATTATTTTATTTTATCTTTGATTTAAGTCTTATTATACTCCCTCCGTTCCAGGCAAAGAGTCCACTTTTGACTTTTTTTAGTCAACTTAGTTAAAGTTTGACCGATAATTTACATAAATTTATTTATTTTTACAAAATTATGAAAGTTGTAATCTATAGTATTGTTAATGTAGTTCTAAATTAATGAAATTTTATTTCCTAAAACATAAATAAAGTATGTAAATTTTGATTTGATTTAGTCACATGTTGACTTTTAAAAAAGGAAAGTGGACTCTTTGCCTGAAATGAAGGGAGTAATAGATAAACCCTATAGATATTCTTCGAGAATATATACTCCCTCCGTCCCTAAATTATTGTTTTTTTTTCTTTTTTTGTCCGTTCTAAAATAATTGTCTTGTTTGAAAACTTTCTTTTTTAGGATATTATTTTTACCATTTTACCCTTACTTTTCCCCTACTTTAATTATGGGTTACATACACATGGACATTAAAGAAAATTACACATTATACCAATATTAATAATTAAGTCAATTATTTTTTCTTAATCCGTGAGCCGAGTCAAACAAAATAATAATTAAGGGATGGAGGGAGTATTATTTTAATATTTATAATAAAATACATTTTTTTATCTGTATGTTAAATTGAAATTTTTTTTTTTTTTGTAAAAACAAAGAAATGTTTATTTTAGGAGGATGGGGTACACTGAACCAAAAGTCTTCGCGACAATAAACTTTGACCATAGAAAAATTGTTGCCCTGGTGCCTGGTAGAAGGAGGATATGTGCGAATTAGTCAAGAGAGATAAGACAGTCAAGAAAGATGTGCCCACAAGGGACGATCAATCTAATCTAGGGTGTATTTGTTAATTACATCATTAGTCCCTTGACTATGATCATTTTCATGATTAGTTTCTAAAGAAAAAGTCACTTAGTAGTCCCAAAACTTTCAATTTTTCACGCGGTTGATCTATTTGATGGATGTCGTTAGAAAAATTCTGTTAAGTGTCCCATGTGCCTTGTACATGCATTTGGTTAAGGGCAAAAATGAAATTTCACATACACCTCCCCCATAATATTAACTCAAAGTGCAAAAAGCAAGTCAGCTTTGACTGCAATGAATCCATCTCAGTTCTTGACAAAAGAAGAAGCCCGAGCCCTTCCACCTCCACCTCCACCTCCACCCATTCCTACAACATTGGCATGATCACTGTCACTGCGGCGGCGGCGAATGGGTATGACAGACTTTGTGTTAATTTCTCTCTCTCTCTCTCTCTCTCTCTCTCTCTCTCTCTCTCTCTCTCTCTCTCTCTCTCTCTCTCTCTCTTCGTCTTAAAAACTATTTTTGTTTCCATTGATGTTGCTGGAATGGAGAGAAATATCAAATCTGTATTAAAACTCCATTGTTATCGTGTGTGGGAAATAAGAACAGATGAGCTGCCGGGTTTGATCTGGTTAATTTGTTTCTGAAATCAAATTTAGGCCATGACGAACTTGTGGTTTAGTCGAACTTGTGGTTTAGTCGAAGGTGAACGGCAAGGAATTTGAGGGTACAGTTAAATGGTGTAATACGGGCGGCGATGTATTTTGCATGGCATGATGACGGTGATAGGTTTATGACAAACGAGGAATTTTGCTAGGTAGGGTTTAGCTAGGCGCAACAAAGAAAAATGAGGGAGAATTCGACGACAACTAGGAACTCTATTATTGAGATTCCAAGTTTCGAGCAGAAGAAATAAAAAAAGAAGAATTATTTTAATATGCAAAATCAAAATAAAAACAATTTTCTTACAATTGTATTAATAATTTGTAACTAAATTTTTTCAATAATATTTAAATAATAAATCCTAATTATCCATAAATGAAGTAAATATTGAAATGGTGTTTAAATAATATAATAACCACCAATTAATCATGTGATTTGAATATTTATAGTTAACAATTTTTACTTAATGCATTATACTATTAATATATAATAGTATTGATGTGAACTCGACCAAGATTGAGATCGAAGAAGTCCAACACGCACGAACGAAGACCACAAGTTTAGGAACAACGGAATGGAAATGATAGGTTGAGTCTCCCTTAACCCATTATTCGCGATTGAATAGGATTCTCGGGGTGCAATCGAGACCCAATAGACGCAATTGTCTATGAACCACGACTACGGAACGCCACAAACTCTCGACTCACGAGTTTTATAAGTTCAAGGTTGAGTTCTCTCTCAAGAATCTCAGATTTCTAACAATTCTCTCAAGAATTAGTGAAAGGAATATAACTTAATTGATTTAATCTTGTGTATCCAAAACAATGTTGATCATGACCTTTTATAGGCTTACAAAGACTCATACTACTCAACAAAAATGTGCATCTAGAAACCCTAAAGGGTTTTGAAGAAAACAAGGTGCAAATTGGTCAAAGAGATAAGAAGAAATCTTAAAATCTGAATCAGCGACGGGCGCAGCCGCTCAAGCCCTTTGGAGCGATTTGTTGAAAGCAAAAATACACTGAGAAGGTGTCGGAGCGACCCATAGAGCGGCCGCTCCGAGTTCAGAATCTTGGTTTGTTTTTTTTTTTTTTTTTTGTTGTTTCGCTAGTTATTTAGTCTTCAACATGCACATGGGCCTCCAACATGTAAATGGGCCTTCTCTCTTGGTCTTGGACATCCTTGATTGTAGACTTGGCCTTGATTTCTTCCACAAGTGTCATTAGGGCCTCTTGAATCTTCTTGGCTCGTGTTCTAGTCATAGGTCCTTCATTGATGCTCAACGGTTCACGAACACGAACATCTTGACTTAAACCTTGCCTTCCTTGATCCTCATCAAGTATCATATTTAAATTATGTCATATGCCAAGCACATGTTTCTTATAACTGTGAATACTAATTTAATTAAACAAATATATATTTGCAGTCAACTACACACATGTGTATGTGAAATTCTATTTTCGCTCTTAACCAAATACATGTGCGAGGTACATGAGACACTTAACGAAATTTTCCTAACAGCATCTATCAAAAGGATTAAGTGAGTGAATAATTAAAGTTTTTGGACAATTACAATGCGCATTTTTCTTGAGGGACTAATTATAAAAATAGCCATAGTCAAGGGACTAATGGTGTGATTAACCCTTTTATTAAACAATATATATATTGCGGTATATGAGTTTTGATATCTAGACCGTCGGATCCAATTTACTTAAATTTATATTCTGTCGGTTTAAATTTATCATTTTTTAAGTAAAAATATGAAAATTATAAATAATCACAAACTTAATAATACTTAAATATCAAATTTTGTATTAATACAATCAAACGGACACTATTACCAAAATTTGTAATAATAATATAAGGTCCCGATCTCTTAATATTATATGCATTCATTAAAAAAAGGCATATGGCATTGTGCACATGCTAATCCACTAGAATAATACTTAGTAAAAGAATGTGCTCAAATTCGTGGTGGACCAAACAAAGTACCCCTCCCACAAAAACTAATAAGCGTGGGTCCCACACGGAGGACCTGCTGTAGGGGGATGATGGGTCGTGAATTGACCTAGAAAATAGAAAAATGGTCAGGTCAACACGTTTGTGTTTGTATTTGTGGAGTAGAAAACTTGACCGATTATTAAAGACTAGCAGCAGAAAAGCAAAAGAATATTTTTATTTTAATTAAGGTAATAAATACTTTTTCGTTTCGGATAAATAGTCTAATTTTAATTTTTTAAGTTAACTTAATTAAAATTTAATCGATAATTTACATAGATTCATTAACTTTTACAAAGTTATGAAAGTTATAATTTATAATGTTGTTAATGTAGATTTAATTAATAAAATTTTATTTACTAAAGCATAAATAATATATATTAAATTTTAATTTAATTTTGTCAAATATTAACTTTTAAAAAAAAGTAAACTCTTTCTCTAAATGGAGAAAGTATGTGATTGGTTGTATGCAAATCTATCACGTTAAGTTTGGGACTAAAGATTAATTCCCACTCGTACAAAAGTGTGTGTTACATTAGGCTGTCACTGACCCATAAAATTTGTACTTAATATATGATGATAAATATGGCGAATATGTGATTGGTTGTATGAGAATGTGTCACGTTAGGTTTGAGACTAAAGATTAATTCCCGTTTGCACAAAAATATGTGTTACATTTGGTTTAAATACTTAATGAGAATCAAACACGAGATATCTAACTAAATAAATTATTCTTATTGTACCCATAAAACCAGTGGTGGCCAAACCAATCAACCTATTGAATTATAGTTATTCTTATTAATTATTGCTATTAAAAACAATTGTGATCCAGAAAACATTGTTAAGTGGATCAAGTGTCAAGTTTACTTAACTATTCAATTAAATAATGGGCTCTTCTTAAAAAAAAAATTAGGGTGAATTACAGGTCGATCCATTTTCAAACATTTGTAATCGTTCCAGTCCACTCATCTTTTTTTAAAATTGGAAAAAGGCATTTTTGGGGCGAAAAGACAATTATGTCATTAATAAAAAAAAAACACGCGCGCATTAGTAATCCAAGGCATCGCGATCAGTAATTCAAGGCATCGCATGGGTTAATCATCGTGATGAACAACCAAGGCATCGCGATGAGCAACCAATGCATCGCGATGAGTAACCAAGGCATCGCGATGAGCAACCAAGGCATCGTGATGAGCAACAATGGCATCGCAATGAGCAACCAAGGCATCGCGATGAGCAACCAAGACATCACGATGAGTAATCAATGCACTGTTTTGAATTTCAACTGCTGGTTTCGAGGGCGTTGCCCCCGAAGTATCGCGAAGAGCAACAAAGGCATTGTGATGAGCAAAAAAGGCATCGCGATGATTAACCAAGGCATCGCGATGAGTAACCAAGTTATCGAGATGAGTAACCAAGGCATAGTCGATCCCCGTTGCGTTGCCCAGCACACTGCGATTGGTAAATCATTGATTAAAATCCCAAAATCAGTCTAAGAACATCTCTCTCTATTTTCGGACACACTTGTCAAGCTCGATTTGGATCTTGAAAATGGTATTTAACAAAGATCTGTTAATGGAAACTTAATGGGATGTTTCTTTTAGCCTCCCATCAAAATCAAAAACTCTAAAATTAGGATTTAAGGTTTATGATTCAAGATTTAGGATCTACGCTTTAGGGTTTTTATGTCTAAGGTTTAGAGTTTTAGGGTTTAGGGTTTTTCAATCTTATGGTTAGGGTTTAGAGTTTAGTGTTTATAGTCTAACGTTTAAAGTTATTCATAGACTCAAATATCCAGAATACATTATTGTATAATGATTTATACTACCCAAAAAATGACTTCACAACTGAAATTTAAGCCTTACTAGCAAATAAATACAATAAGCATAGCCTAAAAAATATATAAAGCAAGAGTTAGTTCTTAGAATTACTAAATACCAATAATTGTAAGATTTTAGCTGAAGAATGGTTAATCACTATATAAAGATTGAAATTATTATTAACAAAACAGCAAATTAGGAAAAAAATAATTAGAATCACTTTTGGCAAAAGTAGGGTCGTAACTGATCCAACTAAAAGCGATTTAATTTTTACTTTTTGTTAGTTTAAACATAAAATCACTTTTAACAACCAAACAATTTAATGAGTTGGCTTAATAGCTTAACCACGACTGAATTTCTGTCTGGAACAATTATTTAACAGGATATTCCGTGTTTAACTTTTCAACTAACCATTAAATCTCAATCTTTAATTTTTGATTCAATGGTTGATAATGAGAGTAACTATTGATGGTTAAATAAAAAAGTAACCATTAAATACTCCCCCATGTATTAAATGACTCACCTACTTACATTAATTGCATTTTCCAACTAACCATTAAATCTCAACCTTTAATTTTTGATCCAATGATTGATAATGAGAGTAACCATTGATGGTTAAATAAAAAAGTAACCATTAAATACTCCCCCATATATAATACTCCCCCATATATATATATATATGGGGGAGTATTTAATGGTTACTTTTTTATTTAACCATCAATGGTTACTCTCATTATCAACCATTGGATCAAAAATTAAAGGTTGAGATTTAATGCATTAAATGACTCACCTATTTGCATTAATTACATTTTTCAACTAACCATTAAATCCCAACCTTTAATTTTTAATCCAATCGTTGATAATGAGAGTAACCATAAAGTAATTATCACCCCTTTCTTCAAAGTGGAAGCTGAAAGGGCAGTTGTGGTTGTAGTTGTAGGTTGAACATTTACCATGGCATTAATGGTACCTAATGTTTTTTTGTTTGGATTTGCTAAATGATACGAATTAAAATGTCTAAAAAGGGTAATAAGACAAATTTTATCATTAACGTTGAAGGTATTAAAATAAATTCATAATTTATTTGACCAAGTTAACCTTAAAATAAATTTAAATCTTTAACATACAACTACTTCGTTAATAATTAATTTAAGAATAAAATAATAATTTACTTAATACACTAATTATTAAGAAAAATATTAATTATAGCCGGTCACTTTTTGAATGTCCCAATTTGGACCATTTAAATTTATCCTTTTCGTAAACTTTCGCTAAGATCTTTTCTATCTCACGTTGGCAAGAACGAGTCCAAAATCAGGTAAATCTCTATGGAGTTAATGTAAACCGACTCTCCTCGGTTTTTACATCTAGTACTTTACTTTTTATCGTTTCACTAAGCACTCCACTTAACTTCCGACTTCCCAACAACTTTTTTGACGTTTCAATTCAAGCAGTTTAAAATTATGTTATGCACATATGTGTAATGCATGCTAGTTTGTAAGTATAATCGTAATTAAGAGCCCGTTTAGTCGAGCGTTTTGGCCAAAACGTAGGGATAAAACGCAGCTTATTTGCAAAAAATGTGTTTTAATCTGCGAAAGCGGCGTTTTCAAACGCAGCGTTTTAAAATGGAATTCAACTTTTTCCTAAAAGTTTTAAAACGCTCCTAGGAATAAAAAACTGCGTATTGAAGTAATATCCCAAACGTATTTATAAGGAAAGACCTCCGTTTTTAAAACACTGCGTTTCATAAACGCTGTACCAAACGGGCTCTAATAGACAATAGTACCTGATGAGACATAATTGTTTCGGGAACCCGCTAGAGGTTCTGGACTGGCGATCAATCACGCTCACAGGGATCTCTTCGTTCCTGGCAGTGTAGTTCGAGTGGTGATACACTGGAAGCGGGTTTTTTCACTCCCTTACACCCTCGAAACTGCTAGCCGAAGTGGTACTCATTCCCCACAACCTATGTACTTAACCTGAAGGTCATAGGTTTGAAACTTGGCAAGTCCAGTTTCAGGGTGTAAGGAAATGCAAAAACCCGCTACCAATGTGACACCACATGAACCACACGCATAGTTGTAAGAATTATAGTGCTTATCAAAAGGAAAAAAAAATTCACTTGTAAATTGTAATACCTTATGTATAGAAGAGTATCGCTTCAAATTTCTTTTGTTGTGGCACCATAAATCAAAAAGATGTTTCTTCTCATGTTAATCGATAAAGAAAAGCCAAAATAAAAAATTAAAAAAATCCAAAGTATTCACCCAATTCATAATGGTACCTAAAATGAAATATTTCTCACCTGAACTCACAATGTTACTAATTATCCAAGTTTGGCCCCTTGTTGTTACTAGCGTTAAAAATAGTAACGAAAATTGACATGTGCATGTCACGTGAGGGCTATTTTGGTCATTTGGATCGGGGGTGCAAAGTGAGATTTCGTGCAAATTCCTTTTTTTTTTTTTTTTACATATGATAAATAATTTTGATATTAGATTAGAAGGCAAAATAAAATAAAAATAATAGCTTTGAGAGCATATAAATATAAAAATATTAAGATATTTGAACCTAAAATAATGAAAATATAAATTTATACAGAATATAACGTATTTTTAATCCCGTATATTTCAATCATATTCGTATTATATTCATCGAAGCATATAAAAATATTTTTATATTCATACGTACGCGCATTATAAGCGTACTATACGCAAATTTACTAATTATGATTGCTAGAGTAAAAAAGGAATACCTTTTTTTTAATTTTATTTTGTCTTCGAACCTAATATCAAAATTATTTATCATATGTAACAAACAAAAAAAAAAGGGGTATTTGCACGAAATCCCACTTTGCACCCCCAATCTAAATGACCAAAATAGCTCTCACGTGACATGCATATGTCAATTTCCGTTACTATTTTTAACGTCAGTAACAGCAAGAGGTCAAACTGGGCTAATTAGTAACATTATGAGTTCAGATGAAAAATATTTTATTTTAAGTATTATTATGGGATTGGGTAGATACTTTGGGGGAATTTTCATATTTTGGCCATAAAGAAACTAGAAGGCTAAAGCCCGAAATGATAGTTGAAAGTATTGAAATTTTGCCATAGATTCAAACCTAATAATTTCCCCAAAAAAATTGAAAAGCCAAATGAATTAACCTATAGAAAAGAAAGAAGCATATGATAATAGAAAGAAGCATATGATAATCAATGTTAAAAATGCAAAATCAAAGCAAATGAGTAGCCATGCCTGAAGGGCAAGAAAGTTGGCATGGAGATGAAAACTGTAGAAAGAAATGAAAACATTAAGGGGGAAAGAAAGGGGTTCTAAATGAAATTAAAAAAGAGAAGGTGATTTTATGAATATATAACTTCCAACTCCATTAGCTATTTTAGATGGAGTAGTGGATCAAGGGGAGTGTGTCATTAAAAAAAAAATGGTAAAATGATTAAACAAAATACAACAAATAATTTTGTTGTGTGGTCTAATATTACGAAACTCGACCTAATGGTAATAATCATATCAACTTTCACATTCATAACGTCACCGTCAAATCAAATTTACTCATATTGCTATACCGTTAATGTCAAATCAAATTTACTCATATTTCCATACCGCAAAATTAGTTCTTTTCTAAGTAATATCATTTCTCTTTTTTATTTTTGACTTTTAACTTTCTCTCTCCAACCTCTACCAAATCTTTCTTTCTCTATCTTAATTTTTTATTTAATTATTATAAAAATAAAAATTCTAAAATCAAAAATCAACCTTCAGTGTCAAACACACTTAGAAGTCAAATATCAATATTTTACCATCTTCTCATTTTTTTTAATAACCGAGATGGCCCGCCAACCAAACTTTTCCAACGAAGAGATGATATTATCTCATAAAATACTATCCTTATCCCTGTACTACCTGTTGTTAATCTAACAATTCCTACATCATATCTATAATCAAATTCCTACATATCATTGCCCACTAGTGTGTGTGTGTGTGTGTGTGTGAGAGAGAGAGAGAGAGAGAGAGAGAGAGAGAGAGAGCATATGGCTAACTCTATAACAGATTAACTATCCAATGTTTCTACAAGATATAATCTAAAGTTCAAAGGCAACTGAACTGTTTATAGAAGGGGTAAGAATAAAAAGAAAACCATCCACAGATCATATCCTCAATGGTGTTTGGTGTGTGCAGATTAATCTGTCTCTGTGTGTGTCTCTCTCTCTCTTTCTCTCTCTACAAGTCAAGAAGCCAGACTTGGCATAAACTATACCTTACTGGCCTCTGACTTGAACTAGAAAACTATATGGCCCAAGTCATTCCCTAATTTAGGGAGAAGTTCCAAACCAGGCATCTCTGACTTGAACTAGAAAACAAAATAACCCTCTCTAAAACTTTTCAATGGATGAAAGTTCTCATTCATCGATACTCAGGGTTCTGCCGGGGGTAAACTAAGCTGAAGAGTTATTGTTGATGTTGTTTCCTCTATTACCGGCTTGCAAAAACAGAAGAAACTTGAATGGTGGTTATTGAGCCAAATGAGAAACCCTAACGTCGCCCGTTTGCCCATTGCCTGTTCTGGTGGTGGTTGTTGCCTCGTTTCATTTGTGGATTTTTATGGCCAAGACCCTGTTTGGGGAGATCATGCAGCTCCATAACCTGTATTGTCCGCTGCCTCTTGGCTGTTCAAAAGAAATGATTTACATTCGCACCATCAGATCAAACTCGTGACTCGTTATAGCAAGATATCAACAGCAGCATTTTGTGAAGTTTACACACGTATAAATGAACGTAAATGACAGAATTTAGTTCCCAGGAAAAAGGAGAACAGAAAACCAAGAGTATGAAGGAGGGCAGACAAACCGTTTTCAGCTTGTTGGTAGCGTTCTTGTAGCTTCCTCTTTGTGGCTTCAAGTTTGACCTGATCTGCTGCCTCATCTGAACACCTTGATTTCTATTTGAATCAATTAAAATAATCAATAGTTAGATGAGGAAAAGAAGAAACAAATATACTATCAATAAGTTTCAAGGTATCGTGTTGAGTGCACTCACGTCTTGTTGGGAAGCCAGTGGCCTCCTAGGAATAGTTACTTTATCTGGTTTTTGCTGGATCTTTATTACATTCTGTGGCCTTTGTTCCATATTTAATTTAACGGGTCTTCCCGGCCCGGATTCGGCAATCGGGGGCTTATTTGGTTTCATGACACTAGATTGTTTCTTCATTATAGCTTCCTGCTTCTTCATCTGCTCACCCTTCTCCTTTGGAAGGGTGGCTGCTGGTTCATTTTGTAGCTGCTGGGGCTTCCTTCTGGGAATATTATGGTTGTTCTCCGATGGTGGCTTTCTGCCATTTTCACGGTTCTTGTTGAATTCCCCACTGTTTCTAGGATCTGAAACAATATTCCTCAATAAAAATCACAAATCTGTAAAAACTGGGGAATTCATTTAAGGAACCAAATAGCAAAAAGCTGTATATGAAAGGAATAAGGGACAAAAATTTGACTCACTTCCAAAATCCTCCATGCCATCAAAGAACTAGCATCATCACAGTCAAGAAAAACACAGACGAACCCAGTCAGAATATAGCCATAAAAATCAAAGAAAACCCCCATTACATAACAACTAAGACATGGTACACATACCTGAGAGAGCTCCATTGAAGTCGTTAAAAATGCTAAATCATCCATGGGTGGAGAAGGGAGCCCTTCCTCTTCATCAAGAACAGAGGGGTTCATAGACTCGGGGGTAGCTTCAGAAGCTACAAATGTAGAGTAACAGATACGTCTTAACCATAGTTCTATTAAGCATGCAGAGAAAGAAAATAATTACTAAGAAACTGTTACAATGAATTCCAAAACAAACTACCTACGACAGGGGCCGTAGCTTTCACCCACTCATCAACAAGATCCTTCCACCCTCTGCAATCAACAATTATTAATTAGAAAGAAAATTATAGCTTTCTTAATTTCTAGGAAATCAAAAGGTGATAGGCTACGTACTTTCTCTTCCTAACCCTAAAAGGCTTCATTGAATATTAGCTCTTGGAAACAATGAAATGGTATGGAACAATTACTATCAACATTTTGTCAATCAAGCAGAAGAAAATAAAACTAGGAAACTTCATATTCTGAAGAAAGGATAGACATTCTTTCACATAATCACGCTTCTGTCTCAAAGCGGTTAAAAGACATGCATATATCTGCTACCAAAGCCAAGAAAACCATCAAAGCTATTTGAAAACAAGACCAATGACGACAAAATTGTTGGAATACTTCCATTATGGAAACGAATAAAACCATTGAAGCTATTCCAAAATTAGACCAATGATAACGTGACAAGAAGGAATCGGCATTTCAACACGTTTTAATTTCCTAGACATATCTAAATAGCCAATCCCATACATGAAGTAAACCAAAGGTAGTTAAGTTAAGGTGGTTAGAAGTGCAGATATGTTTCCGTTGCAGATACGACACAAACTATTACCAAAAAGCGTCCAACGGAAACATGAGTTGAAAGATCTATGACGCATCCATAAACAAGCTAATCAATAGAGTTAATTGGAGTTGTAAAACGCGAGTGCTTGAATATACCCTAAACACTTGTTCTCACGTGCAACCAAACTTTTGGACGGCAAAAGCTCAATAATAGGGCACTGTAATAGAAACTTTTTCAAGCATTAAAGCTAGCACGTAAACAATGTGCCTTATACCACCAAATCATGAATGCAATGTTATCATTACGAATCTACTTCTTTAATTTAGGGTTACGTGAAACTTGAAAAGATGAGTGACGTAAACCGACAATGATTCTCTAATAACATAATGACGTAACGTATATATGCATGCAATTCAGTGAGTGGCAATCGTTATACATTAGTTTGTCTATCAAGTAAACACACAAAAGAGTAACTCATACTCGATGAGTGTCCGTGCAAGATGGCGTATCTCCTTAGATGCATGCTTTCGAAGAGAATTCACAGATTTTCCGATCTCCGTTGCCTGAAGTAAAAAGGATCGTTAACCCCTCATACTCAATGAAAACCAAGTACAACACCTACAGAGTTTCAGCAGACCTAGAACAAGTGGAAAGCTGAAATCTAAAGACTGGCATAGATTATTTCCAAACCTTCAAAGTTTCCACAGATAAAGCCATCAGTTGAAGCTTCCTCAGTGACTCATATAACACCGAATCAGTCTGCAGAAAAAAACACCGATCAAGATAAATTTCGAAGCAAACCAAACTTATCACATTTGACTGAACTAGGTGAATGAAAATCATTAACATTTCGGTGAAACATAATCCTTATTCACAATATATAAAACCCACCAAAGGATAAACAAAACAGCTACATTCTTAAATAGGATGAACAAGAAACAACCTAATCCAGGCCAAATAATTTTACAGAAAGCCCTACTCATGAAATGGTTAACCAAAAACTACTCAGGTAACAAACCATCTAAAAAGGGCCACAAGAGTAACACAATCCATAAATTGAATAAGTCGTAATCACAAGTTTTGATGAATAAAGCTTTAAACAAGTGAAAACAGGAAATTTTGAATAGAAGGTAATCGAAATAACCTCATCTTCACAGTTGTCAACAATCTCTTTGATCCTCATGACCTCCCCAAAAATCCGAGTCTCTTCTTCAATCTCATCATGCAAAGCCTCAGCTGCATCATAGCTGTAATCACTAACCTGGTTCACATTTCTCTCACCTTGATCATCATCATCTCCCCCTCCTCCACTACTGTTCACCTTGCTCCCTTTACTCCCACCGGCAACCTCGAATTCACATCCATCTCTCTCAAACCCACTCTTGCAACCTTCATCATCCCCATCATCATCTGCTTCCCCACCTCCTCCTCCTCCAGGTACAGCCAACTCCACACGATCGCACCCGAAACACTTTGTCAGTTTACAAGAGAACAAAATCTCTGCTATTCCATCTCTCCGAATTCTGAACTCTTTGGGACAATCCGAAGCAGCAACCATGATTGCATGCTCAATTATATCGAATACATCCGAATTCGCCGTCCGAAAGTAATCCCTCCACTTATCTAGGTTTATAGACTTTAAGCCAGCCATGACCGCCCCTTCTCCCCCCAATCGGAATTCAGACCAAACCCCAGATCAATATATCAACTTCAAAAGAATACCCAGATATCAAAATTACGAATTCTAGACAATTTTGATTATCCCCAGAAATCGAAAACGAAACAAAACAGAAAAACACTTGATTTCCGAACAAGTTAGGTAAGAGTCTCGCAACAACAAGCTTTCTTCCCCCTACCAGTTTTTGACTTTGATCGGTTATCTTTGATTATATCAGAAATGAACGAAACAGTAAAAGCTAAGTTACGACAAAAAAATTTTAATTTGGATGGAATAAGGAACCCAATAACTTTCCCGGAAAATCTCGAAGAATTATCTAAATAGCTTTAATGGAGGCGGAATTCAAGGGGAGGAAATCAGATCAAAATCTGGCCCAAACCCAGGAGCGGGTTTATCAGATATATGAATTCTCTAAATCTTTCCACCAGCAAGAATGGATGTGTGCAAAAAAAAAAAAAATCGTAAAGATCAAAGTTTTTGTGATGCTAATTTGGGGAATTTTGAGAAAAGAATATTTGAGAGTATGATATAGATAGATATTCTCTCTCTATCTCTATCTCTATCTCTATCTCTAACTGTGTGTGTGTGTGTGTGTGTGTGTGTTTTCTCACTAGGAAATTCAGCGGGCTTGCAAAAGGACGGGGGGAATATTTTATTGTGGGTTAGGAAAAAAACACACAAAAAGGGGGCAGGTGACCCTGGCACAATGCAGGAGGTTCAAAACCCTTCTTCAAGCGGTTTCTCCTTTAACCCCCCTGCTTTTCTTTTTTTCCAAACTTTGTGCGTGTTTTTGTGTGTGAGAGAGAAATAGAGTTTTGAATGTTTCCTTTGTGACGGATTGAGGAAATAATAGGGGTTGAGTAAATTTGTATATTTCAACCAAATAGTAAAAGTAGTTATACATAAATACAAGTTTTAATTAATATGCATGTGATTTGTTAGTTTATAGTCTTGTAATTAAGTGATGTAACTTTTTAACTGATTATCGATCTTGGTTGACATGAGTAGAAAGGGCTCAGTTTATCGAAAAGCAAGAGAAATTAAACCTCTTGTGTATGTAGAAATTTTTCTTAGAAGGTGTCTAGCGCCCGACAATATCCTGGGAATTAGTGTTGGACCTTCTAGCCAGAAAATATTTTGGAATCAAAAGAAAATAAAAAATTCTAACTAATTACATACATTGTCACGTATATTTGGATAAAAGGTTGAAATAAAATACAAAATTGAGATCTTTAGTCCCTAGTATTACCTATTTTAATTAGGCTTAAATAGCAAATTGGTTACCATACTTTAAACTTCTATTCATTAAGATAACGCTATTATATTTTTAATCAATTTCACCATTATACTTCAATTTTGCAGTTGCGTTAGTTACCCTATCCACTTTCGATAAGAAATTTGGATGACAGATTTTAAAACTCAAAATAATCTTTATATTACCTATTTTAAAACTTCTATTCATTATGATATAACACTTTGTCGTATGTATTTGTTAAAATATGTATAAAATAACTAATTAACATATAAATATATAGTAATAAAAGATTTATATAATTTTTTGAATTAACTCACAAATCAAAAAAATGAATAAAAAAGGTAGAGATCAAAACCCTAAATAACAATATCTCTAAATTATCTACAATTATATTTTTAACCAAAGATCTATGTGTTTGCGTGTGTGTGTGTGAGAGAGAGAGAGAGAGAGAGAGAGAGAGAGAGAGAGAGAGAGAGAGAGAGAGAGAGAGAGAGAGAGAGAGTTTTTCTTAAAAACATTTTTCCATTTTATTTTTATTTTTTTAAATTTGTGCTTTTGCGTTCTTTTAATTATTTTTGCCATCTTCTTTTTTCTCTTTAACTTTTTTTAATAAGTAGAAAAGCAACTGAAAATTCATCATGGGAAAAAAAAAAATGCAAACATTAAAAGTCCACACTAAGACATCATAACTGTTAAATGTAAAATTAGTAAATTATACATATGGTTAATCTAAATGACTCGAATTGGAATGTTTAAAAAAGTGGTTTGGTATAATTAATTATTTTATTAATTAATGTGCTAAGTAAATTATTATATTGTCCCTAAATTAGTATTAATGAGGTGGTTGAATGTTGAAGATTTGAATTTAATTAGATTTTTAGGGATAAGTTAGGCGTGTAAATTACAAGATTACTTCAACGCCTTTTACATTAATGATAAAGTTTACTTAATTACTCTTTTTGGACTTCATAATTTGGGTCATTTAGCACTACTCTTATACTATCTCGGTCCCAAAATAATGGTCAATTTAGCAATTTGCATACAGATTATGAAAGCTTTCAAAAAGACTGATGTACCCTTATTTAAGTTCAATTATTGTAGGTAAGTTGTAGGGATATTTTTCACTATCTTCTTACCAACCTTCTTTAATGAGAGTAGTAAATAAGGATAATTTTGGCAAAATATGGGCAAATATTTCTTGAAATTCTATAACGATAATTATTTTAAGACAAAAATTTTTTGTTAAAACGACAATTATTTTGGGACGGAGGTAGAGGGAGTATCACTTGATAGTGTTTCATTTAAGGATAAAAAAGATATTTTCTTTGATAGACTTAAATTAGATCTTCTCTTGTACCTCACAATTAGCCGTTAATCCGACTATCTCTATAATGACCTAAGCCCGTAATCCGACTCTCTCTATAATGACCTCGTAACTTGACTCTCTTTGTAACAACTCGAGCTTGAAGTTCAATTTGTTATGCATGACCCATGCATGCATTGTCTTACTAGGCACCTGGGTTAATTAGGATCTTACAACCCACAAAAAAGTTCATAGATATATTGGTGCCTAGTGGTAGTAGATGCCCACTTATAAAATACACAAATTTCATACATCTAACCGATGTAGGAAGGGGGTATTACAGGTTTTTTACCAACATAAGGGCAAAATCAAGACATTTTGCTTAAGTGATCAAAACTCTTCCAGTTAAGACCTTAGATTTAGTAAAGCTTTGATGTTGCAAAACTTCATTAGGATAATTTCTCATAAATCAGATTTAATAGATTTAAATGTACAAGAGTTATTGTCAAAGAAACAAGCAAACAACTAAGATGTAGTTGAAACAGCCAAGGATGAAGAAACAACCAACTACAAAGAATAGACAGCTAATAAATAACAGTCTTGATAAAATAGTCAAGATGGAAGAGCAAGCTTTGTCTCAGGAACATAGCGTGAATTGACACTCACTGGATGATTTGCTACTAAAACAAACCTTAAAAGAATGATTTCAAACCCTAAAGGAATATTCTTGTAAGTTATCTGCAAGTTGAGTGTCATATAGACTGCACTCATTGTTAGATAATGATCATCTAACCGTTGTACAACGACTAGATTATAATGAAAACTTTCCAATCATTGTATATATATATATATATAAAGGAAAGTTCTTCCACAAATCAAATGTGGGTGTGTGTTAAATCAAACAGAGTGTGGATGATTTTAGAGAGATAGCTCGCATAAAAAGAGTGATCAAATACGATAGCAGGATACAGAGACAAGAGAGATTATCTAAAGAAATTCTGTAAGCATAACAATTATCATTGTTCAGTTAGAGAACAAATAGAGATATTCTGATATCTTTATTTGTTAAACATCTGTCATCCCACCAAGATCCAGATCACTCATCAACAAATTGTTTGATCAAACAACGCATTAGCTTAATTGTTTTGTTAAAACAGTTACACATCAAGCAGTAGTCATGCAGTGACATCGAGCCGACTACATCAACTTCATTAGACTAGTTAGAGTCATTTATTAAGAAGTAAAATCCCCTTGTGTATTATGTAAAGAACCTAGTTGGAGAGCCAACTAGTTGAGAAGGAATTAAGATTTTTCCTTCGACCTCAATAATCTGTGTAATTGGAAGAATTATAGTGAATTTTTGCCTCAATAGAGTCAGAGGGTTGTGAGAGGTGGATGTAAAATAAGAGATTCGAACCACCTTAAAATTATTGTGTCAATTTTTTTTTATCCCTTACTCTTTACTTATCGTTTACTATTACATTGAATGCTTGTTTGTACTTGTACTTGACTGTTTTCATATTTTCTTGTCCAAACAATCACCAAACTGTCTACTTGCTGAAGTTAATCAGCACAACACATCACATCACTAGATAAGATCATAACTTGCTTAGAGATCACTAATTAATCTTAATTCCATTATGCACAACTCTACTTTATCACCTTAACTGTTTTGGCCAACGTTAGCTGTTTTATCATTTTTATTGTCAATAGCCATTCTTACATTAAGAGTTGATCAATCTCAGTGAGCACATTAAATTGTGTTGTTATTAGATATCTTTAATTTACCAAGTCTGTCTATCCCAAGAAGGCCTTAGATGTTCTTAAAGGGTTGATGTTGGGGATGGACCAGCAAGCTCGAGGCGCTACTTGTGTGAAGGTTTAAAGGAAATTGGTTGCGCCTTCCTAACAGCTATAGCTTTTGAAAAATATGGTAGCGCTGAGATCCTGAGAACTGGTATCAGAGCAGGTCCTTAGTTCGAACCCTGTGCCCAGCAGAATGTACTTGTTAGAGGGGGAGGACCTTTCGAGAGCTGGACTTTGCGTCGCCGCAGTTGATTGTGTGGATGATGTTGCGCCCAACACTTGCTGGGGGGGGGAGAGATTGTTGGGGATGTACCAGCAAGCTCGGGGCGCTACTTGTGTGAAGGTTTAAAGGAAATTGGTTGCGCCTTCCTAACAACTATAGTTTTTGGAAAATATGATAGCGCTGAGATCCTGAGAGTTGAACATATTCAGTTAGGAAATTGTTTTATTTCAATTGTCCTTTAAAAAAATTGAATGATTATAAGAGTTTGTATCTCTCAACTTTTGTCAAAATAGTCAAGAGATCATATGTCAATATATTTTAAATTAATACAAACCTGATTGTTAAAAGAGGTAATATTTCAATAGATATCATAGGTTATCTGTTATATACCAAGAAAAAATATATAAGAACCTGATTATTTCAATTGGTAGCAAAGTTACGTAATAGCTAAGTAATATCATCACATCCTAGCTTCACAATCAGTATAAAAACATAGTTGTTACATATTATAGGTGTTAATTAGAACCTGTAAACATCTCAATTAGTATGTAACCTTAATTATTACAATTAGGAATACTAATATGAGAGGTGACATTTCACTTCCACTTGGGACAACTCGTACAAAATAAAAAAAAGTTCAAGTATTTACTTTTAAAAAGTTTTGAAATTTGATTCACTACAAATATCAATGAAATACATTGCAATTTGTGAGTTACTCCCTCCATTACAAGTTTGACCGATAATTAATAAATTTAAAGATTTTTACAAAATTATAAAAGTTGTAATTCATAGAATTTTTATGATAATTTTTAATTTATGGAATTTTATTTCCTAAAATATAAGTAAAGTATGTAAAATTTTGATTTGATTTAGTCACATGTTAACTTCTAAAAAAGGAAAGTGAACTATTTGCCTGAAACGGAGAGAGTAAAAAGTATTTTCTAAAAAAACAACAATGTTTTAAATATTTAAATATTCTCTTTGTATACATTCAATCCCCTGCTGGCTTCTACTACTACGCTTTTGTAATATACTCTCCTCTTTAAAACGAAACTCTTTTATTTAGTTTATTTAAAAGAAGTAGATGTATTTCTAAAAGAAGATTTGTCCTTCATTTCACAAAGAATAAGTTTTATTTAACAAGTTAAATTTTTTAAAATTGTATCTTTATTTGTTTGTATTTTCTTTAAATTGCACTCTAAAAATATCTTTTTTTAGAAGTAGAACTATTTTTTTAATTCATACCAAAGAGGAAAGTAAAACAATTTGTGAGGCATATTGAGTATAATTTTATTTTTTGGTTTTCCACTAGATATCTTGAATCCACATTGGGCTAAGACTAATTCTCACTAGCTGAGTCTGCCCCTAGCCTTAGAAAATTTGTACCTCGTGAGAGTTAAACACGAGATATTCTGCTAAATAGATCGCTCTGCACTGGAACTCAGTGGTGGTCATGCAGCTGAGTCAACTCATTGGGTTATAAGAAGTATAATTTTGGCGCAATCTCAAGGAGCTACAAACATGTAATGTTAAAATTTTTAAAAAATTAACTTGTCAAATGAAACGGAGGGATACAATATATTCTTGTGTAAGTAAAAAAATATTTTAAAAAATAAAATAACAATAATAGAAACTCTTTAAATGTGATTTGACTAACGTTAAGTTCCTGTGTAGAACGATTTATTTAGTAGGACGTATATCTCATGTTCGATTTTTACTAGAAACAAATTCTCTTTAGTTACCGACAGTCTCAATATCTCGAGTTGAGATCTTTCTCAACTCAATGTGGTATTAAGATACCTTTGAGAGAAAAAAAAAAAAACTTTTAAGTATTTTCATTTTTTTCTTGAGAAATTGACTTTTATTTTTTTTTGGTTTGGTAGGAGAAATTGACTATGCCCAGGTCTAATTATTCTACAAATTTTGAAGCTCGACGTAGAAGTTGACTTTTTACAAAGTGGATGATAAAATATTTGCTTTTTGAACTTCTTATGGCCACCAGTTATCGCATTATAGTTATATATTGGGATAATATGAATTCTATAAAAAGTGAAATCTTTCGCTTTTTAATTGAAACCGTTCATAAGGGGACGCAATTTTTGCATTCGTATCGTGTTCGTGTCGCATTATTGTATTTTTAAATTATCTATTTTATTTGATTATAAATAAAATAATAAATATTATTTTAATTAAAATTTTAATTTCGCGCTTTCGTATCGTGTAGTGCCGTGTCGTGTCGTGTCATTTATCTCTGTAATTCGCATTTATAATTGTGTCGTACTGATTTGTGCATTCGTGTCGTGTCAACCATTGCTACCCGTGATTATTATCATATATATTTCATTATTTCTATAAGATATATTAGCTGGATTGTAGAGAGTTAAGCTTGTGTTTGGTTTTGTAATTTTAGTAATTTTGATTTTTTTTTGCTTTTTAGTTTTATATTCCCTCCGTTTCAGGCAAAAAGTCCACTTTCCTTTTATAGAAGTCAACATAAGACTAAATCAAATAAAAAATTTACATACTTTACTTGTGTTTTAAGAAATAAAATTTCATTAATTAAAAACTATCTTAATAATACTATGGATTACAACTTTAATAATTTTATAAAAACCACTAGACTTATGTTAATTATTGGTAAAACTTTAGTTTAGTTGACCAAAAAAAGTCAAAAGCGACTCTATGCCTGGAACGGAGGGAGTAATATAATGGTTGAAAATAAAGTAAAAAAGAGATAGAGATAAAGATTGTGGTACAAAAGAGAGACAATATCCAAAATTACTAAATTGCAATATAAAACTGCTTTTAGTTGGAAAGCCGTATTTAGAACAAGATTGTCCATTAATTTTTTTTAACAAAAGTATCACTTAAGCAACAAAAAATAAAATTTATTCGGAAAATAATTGAGCATCGCGGGCGCCAGGCTGTTGTGCTATTTAAAAAAAAAAATCATTTTTTACAATAATTTAAATTATAAAACAATTATTATGCAAAAAAATTACAATTTTTGTAAGAAAATTCAAAAACATACCTTTTGACCAAACTATTCAAAAAGAGGACCGATAACGTTGATTGTGTATTTTCGATTATGCTCAATTGCTCATATACGGGTGAGACCTATTAATTGAAGTAGGAAGCAAATCATGCGTAAATGGTAAAGTAATATACTAAAAAGAAAATATTAAAAAATAAATACTTTTCTATGGAACAATATAAAATAAAAAATGTACTTGATGATGTTGGTTTTTATATCGTGGTCCTGATGGAAAATAGATCCACTGAAATGACTTGTAACTCACCTGAAATTAAAGACACAAAGTTACTATGCAGGAGATCCCTGCAAAGCCTCTCCGGTGTAAGAATTAACACTATATATCAGAAAGAGAATAATGCTAATGGAGGGTGCAAAAAGGTGTATTGTTGTGCATACCTTGTACTGTGTCTAATGCTAATATTAATAAGAGAGTGGCTTGTAGCCCTAGATGATTTCGAATCGTGATAGATGCGATTAGATCCCGTAGCTTACGGATTAAAATAGCTTATCCATTCTAGACTTATCAGTAAATCGAAGATAGTTTTGTGATGTCCTCGAAGATAATTCTGTAATGTATTAAGAGATAATTCACAATATGCTCAGAGATAATTCCGTAATATATGAAGTGTACCAAAAATAGGGCATAGCATCACTAGGCCAATCACGGGCGGCCTTCATTTTGTGAAGAGGGTCGCCTTAGTGGAGGCTCGCCCAAGTGTGGAGAGGCCTGCACTAGGGTAAGTTTTTCGTGCGGTCCTAGTTTTTCAATGTAATAGTCATTTTTATCTTTCGTGTATAATTTTGGATAGTTCACTACTCCTATTTCGAAACGGATCAAGTATCATATTTCAAAAAGAAAGAAAAAGATTACAGAACAATGAGGTTTCTAATTTAAGTTTTACAAATACGACTCTTGCTTTTTGAAGAGAATGAGTATATAAATCCTTTTTTTTTTTTGGAAGAGAATGAGTATATAGGGATCTCGAGAATACCATCTTCTTATATTTTTTAAAGTTAAAATTACTTACGAAATATTAATATTGTGTTAGGACTTTAGATTTAGTAAGTTTTAATATTATAAAACTAAATTAACATAATTTCTCATAGAATAGTTTAATAAGCTTAAATGTATAAGTTATTGTCAAAAAACAACAAACAGCTAATATTGAAAGAACAACAAACAGCTAAGATTCAAGGATAAGTCAGCAAGCATCATGCCACATATTGGAAATTTATTGGACGAGTTGCTACTGAGACAAACTCTAAAAGAATATTTCAAACCTAAAAAGAATATACTCATAAGTGGTCTACAAGTTGAGTGCCACATAGGTACTTATAGCTGGATATTAGCTCATTTAGCTGTTACGTATCGTCTAGATTACAACGAAAATTTTCCAAACAACGCCTTTATAAAAGGAAAGTTCTTTTCTCAGATCAAAGAGATGATGGTTTTAGAGAGATAGTTTACACATAGAGTAATCACAAAATAAAGAAAGTAGAATACAGAGACAAGAGAGAGTTAGGGAGTTCTGCAAAGAGCAAACATCTATCATTATATATTCAGTAAGAGAATAACTTGAGATATTTGGATATCTAAGCTATTAAAAGCATCTACCATCTTATTGCGATCAAGATTACTCATCTTCGTACTATCAGATAGAGCAACACATCATCTTAACTATTCTTGTAAATAGCTACACATCAAGCAGTAGTCACGCAATGACATTGAGCTACAACAACAACTTCATTATAGACTAGTTAGAGTCATTGTATCCAACCCCTCCCCCCGATTGTGTATAATGTAAAGGTCCTAGTTGGAGAGCCTACTAGTTGAGAAAAGTTGAGGACTTTTCTAGTCAATAATTTATATAATTAAGAAAATTATAGTAGATTATTGCCTCATCGAGCCAAAGGGCTATGAGGACAATGGATGTAGGATAAAAGATTCGAACCACTATAAATCATTATATCAATCTCTCTACCCTTATACTCCTTACTTATTGCTTACTGCATATTATGTAATTATTACTACATGATCTTAACTGTTTTGACATCTTACAAATCAAACAATCATCAAATTATTTATTTGATGCAATCAATCATCAAAACACTTCACACACATAAGATAAGATTATAACTTTTCTTGAGATCACTGAATAATTTAAATTTCGATGTACACAACTCTGTTTATCAACTATAACTGTTTTGGTAAACCTTAGCTGTTTATCACTCTATTGCTAAGAGTTCCTTATTTATCAAGAGTTGATTTATTTTAGTGATCATAGTTAAATGTGTTATTATAAGAATTGTTTCAATATACTCTCACTAATATCAAGGTTGTTTTGAACAAGACTAAACATCATTTATATGGAAACTATCTTCTTTCAATTGCTCTTAAAATAATTGACTGTGAATAAGAAACATGATTGTCTATGTTCACACAATTGGTATCAGAGCAATGCCAAATATATTAGTGTGGAATAGGAACTCTTCAGCTGGTATAAGAGCTTAACTGTTCTATACCAAGACTTCTTTAGCTATACCAATAACCTGCAAACATTATTCTTTCAATTGGCATCAAAGCTAAGTAAGAGCTAAAGAGATTGATTGTTGATTCATTAAGATCCATAATAGAAACCTAGTTATTATTTGTGTTATAGAACACTGAACTTTCATATAGTATAAATTTTTTTTTTTTTATGTAATCATTTATACTACTTCGTCTGTTTCTAAAAAAATGTCATGTTTGAACTGACACATAAATTAAGAAAAAATGAATTCTGATCTGAGAACTCCTACCATCCTTTGGAAGTACCTTCCGACTTCCCCAAGTTTCAAAAGGAGAAAGGGCATCCCGCCAATATTTATCTATATTATAAATATTTAAATAGCGTCTCTGTTTTTCAAGGATACTCATGTGAGATAGGGATATATCAGCTAAAGTTTAAATTAAATTAAATTAATGATAAAATAATAAAAGTAACTTTTGAAAAGAGAAAGATTAAAATTAAAGTGGACATTTTTTTAAAACGGCCAAGAAACGAAAGTTTATTATAAAAAGTGAAGACTAAAAAGAAATAATGACATTGAAGTTTTGTCACACTTTTTTGTATATTTTAAATTACACTTAAATTTAACTATTAAATACTATCAGCAAAATACTCTTTAAAAAAACATTCACCTAAATAGTAACTACTCATAATCTAAAATAACCATTTCAAATTTTATTATTTTAATATTAATTATAAATTAGTAATTATCAAATTAAATATACCATATAATATACTCTCTCAGTTTCAGGTAAAGAGTCCATTTTTTATTTTTAAAAGTCAACATGTGACTAAATCAAATCAAAATTTTACATACTTATATTTATATTTTAGAAGATAAAATTTTATTACTTAAAACCTACATTAAGAATATTATAAATTACAACTTTCATAGCTTTGTAAAATAAATAAATTTATGTAAATTATTGATTAAATTTTAATTTTAATTAAATTAACCCAAAAAAATTAAAAATAAATTCTTTACCAGAAATGAAGAGTGTAAATATTAATTATATATATCTATATATATATATATATATGTATACACGTGTACCACGTTTGTAGTGATCAAATAAAACATGGAAGGCTAAATCAACCAGCCAAAAGAGTTTTTTATGTTTGACTATCATGTTTAATTTGTGAGTATTTGACTTGAGGGTAAAATCTCACTTAAAGACAAAAATGGGATAAAGTAAAGAAAGAGTAAAACTGGCCCACGCGTCATGAAGAGAGAGAGAGAGAGAGAGAGAGAGAGAATGGAAAGCGTTTGCTATCGAAACACCTCAGTCGGGAAAGCGTTTGCTATCGAAACAACTCAACCGGATTCACTTGCCTACGTGTTGGTAATGTAAAGCTGGCCTCGTCGTTGTCGTGGCTCGCCGCTGTTTGCTACCTTTTATTTTTCTTTTCTTTTTTAATAAAAGTAATGCTATATATACCAATAAATACTTCAAATTTATGCTTAGCATTTTATATACTCCCTCCGTCTCTAAATTATTATTTATTTTATTTTTTCGTTTGTCTCTAAATAATTGTTTTTTTTTAATTTTTATTTTAAGATATTATTTTTATTATTTTATCCTTATTTTTTCTTTTTATTTTAATTATATGCTATATACACATATACATTAAAAGAAACAACACACTATACTAATATTAATAATTAAGTCAATTATTTTTTCTTAATTCATATACCAGGTCAAACAAAATAATGATTTAGGGACGGAGGGATTATCATTTTCTTGACTTTAATATTTAACTCATTGTGAAGCCTATAAAATGTTAAATAAAATAATACATTGGATACAAAATTATTTTTCATTGAATTGGTACTCATTAAGTGTAAGAGGCATTATTCTTTCAACACCCTGGACAATGTGTAAGGGATCAAGTGTAAAGGATCGTCGGATCGAGTCTGAGATCTCATTTTTTATGAAGTTCAAGTCTATCACTAAGCCGCTTTTTAAGGACAAAAATAATAATAATAAAGAGAAAACTTTTAGAACCAAAAAAAAGAGAAAAGTTCAAAATCACAAAATCAAAATAAAAAAATGGCCTCATGATGATTTAAATGACTTCATTTTATAATTTTAGATTTTTCTCTTTTCAGTCTAAGAGCCCGTTTGGTGTAGTATTTTCAAAACACAGTATTTGAAAATGTAGATTATTTAAAACGCGGCTTTTTTCTTTATAAATGCATTTGGGATATAATGTCAAAACGCAGCTTTTTATTCCTTACTGCGTTTTTAAAATCTGCGTTTTGGGAAAAAGCTAAAAATTTCAGCGTTTTAAAACGCAGCTACGTTTTGAAAATGCATTTTTTCTATCACAGCATTGAAACGCTAAGTTAAGAAGTAAGCTGCATTTTAACCCTGAGTTTTGGCCACAACGCACGAACAAATGGGCTCTAACGGACTTTTATTCAATCTCGTTCTTACTTTATTTTTTAATCATTAGAAATGAAAATTTAAAATTTTAAAATTAAGTCACTAAATTATGCATGCTAAGTACACTCTAATGCCCAATATAACTTAATATTTTTATTTGTGACTTAGGTAAATCTAGCAAATCTCACACGTTGGTAAGAATTTTGTTAGAAAATAAGTACAAAGTCTCGAATTACAAAATACAGAAAACTAAAAATAATATTTAAGCAGAAAAGTTGTCTCCACTATTTTTTTTGAGACATGTGTTGGACACAGTTTTCGTAAAACAGATCGTCCCCTCTCCGTTAATACTTAGAGGTTTTGTAGATGCTTATCTCCCAGGTTACAACAGACAATCGGAGATGTCTTAGCACATGAGGTTCTGAAAAATTAAGTTTGTGCTCAAACAAAATCACCGATACAAAAGGAAGTCAAAAGAAACGAATACCGTAGCAACTAGAGCAAGCTGACTAGCTCACTGGCTCCTATGCCTAGCTCGCTTACTTTCACTCATGTTCTCGCGGAGTAAACTTACATTTTTACAATTATCGTTGTCATTAGACAAATAAATTATTTAGAAAATTGTGCCAAAAATTATACAGTTTTCTGTACTCTTATTACAGTTTTAAGTAAATAACGACAATTAAAAGATATATAAGTATCATTAAAATTTGTCATAATTATAAAAATGCTTGAATATAGTGATAATTAAAGAATTCACGTTTAAAAAATCTAATAATTAAAAGATATATAAGTATCATTAGAATTGGTCATAATTATAAAAATGCTTGAATATAGTGATATTTTTATTACATATGTGTGGAGGAAAAATTTATAAGATTATGAAGATTGTAACATAATTTTTTAAAGGACATTTTTTATGTAAAATATCCTAAAATAGAATAATAGACTTTTTGCCTAGAACGGATGAAATAATAAATAATAAATTTAAATTTCATAATAAATAATAAATAAGCACTTAATTTAACACAATTTTTTTCAAAAGAAGATAATAGATTTAATGATTTTCTAACAAAATAATTTATTTGTATTTATATAATGTGTTTTTATGAGGTTATTTTCTTAAACCTGCCAGGTTGCCACGCCTTGTTAGGAAAAAAAAAAAAAAGTTTTAAGTAAATAACGACAACGCCTCTGATTAGGCGACCTATTTTAGCCGTACGCGGCGACTGGATTTCACGATTCAAGCGTATATCGACGCGACGCTGAAGTCTGACAATGAAGATATATGTGGCACTCATTTGCCTATGTTTCACGTGGAGTCGTGGGCCCCACTTCTCTTGAACCCTTGCGCTGAATTTCAGGGGATGAGAATGGCTCGGAGTGGGCCGGATCATGTGATCTCATATTCTCAATAAATCGGAAACCCATTTTGAAGTTCTTTTTTTTTTTTTTTGAAGGGAAAACCATTTTATTTATAGTTTAATATCCCTCCGTCTCTAAATTACAATTGACTTAATTATTAATATTAATATAGTGTGTAATTTTTTTTAATGTTTATGTATATGTGGCCCATAATTAAAGTATGAAGAAAAAATAAGAATAAAATGATAAAAGTGATGTTTTAAAAAGAAAAGTTTTAAATAAGATATAAGACAATAATTTAGAAATGGATGAAGTAACATATTCCATCTTTTTGAGTTCTGACATTGGCACATTATTTTTGTTAAGTAAATTTGCCAGTACACAACAATTATCCTTTAGGGTGTGCACAGGCCTAAAGCCCATGGGCCTTAGTAAAGTACGATATGAACTCATCTAGCTGCAAGTTTTAATTTCAAAAGTTCAATATAGCAGACTTCATGCATGCTTAAATTGACGAGTTTTTGTGGGCTTCACATGAGTATAAACGGGCTCGAACTTAACGGGCTTAACAATTCTTGACCTATGTGTTTAAATTTTCAGCCCATTAAAAAGATTAATTAAAATTTAAACAAAATAAAACAAAGGGTAAATTACAGACCGGTCCCTTTTTCAACATTTGTAATCGCTCCAGTCCACTCATCTTTTTTTAAAACCGAAAAAGGTTTTTGGGACAAAAAGACGATTATGCCATTAATAAAAGAAAAATACGCGCGTCAGTAACCCAAGGCATCGCGATGACCAATTTATATATTTATTTTTGTGCATCGCGATGCACCACTTTTGTAAATTTAGGCATCGCGATGCAACAATTGGTGCATCGCGATCATCGCAGTACGCCTTAGGGAACCAATCGGTGCACGCCTTAGCGAGCAGGGGGGCCAACTGAAAAAATTGAATTGTCGTTGCTTACTAGGGCAAGCTTTCCGTTGCTCGCTAAAGCGAGCTGTTGCTCAAGCCATCCATTTCAGTTTATTCACAGAGACAAAAAGCGATGCTTCATTTTATGCATCGCGATGCTCCGCTTTGTGCATCTCGATGCTCTACTTTGTGCATCGCGATGCTCCGTTTGAATTTCAACTACTGAAGGGGACTTGATTTTCGTTTACCTTTCGGGGGTTGCCCCCGAACCCCCACGAGGGACGCTGTCCCCTCGACCCCTGCGACCTGACCGGGCAAGTTGATCCCCGTTGCGTTGCCCAGCATATTGCATTGCCCAGTATTTGAATTGTCTAACATGTGCTGTTAATGGAATTGAAAATATTTCTCCATGTCTGTCCTGTTCGCCCACCCTTTCTTCATTGGGTTGACTTTTTTAATTTTCACTTACAAACAACCTTTGTTGCCATCTCATTCAAAGGTTTCTTTTCAAATTTCTCTCCCGAATTTAATACTTCTAGAATCTTTATTAAAAATTTGATAATCTTCCCTCCCCCCAACCCAAATGCAGTTCCTTTTAATCTTGATTTTGATTCTTTAATTGATTTATCTATTGGATTGGATCATTCATTTCTCAGTATTTGGGCATCGAGATCAGACATCGAGGCATCGCGATGAGGAATTCCGGCATCGCGATGAGGCATCTTGGCATCGCGATGAGGCATCTTGGCATCGCGATGAGGCATCCCTATATCGCGATGCCCAATTCTGTGCGCATCCCTATATCGCGATGCCCAATTCGGTGCCCAATTCAAAAATAGTATTTTTTGGTAGAAAAATTGTGCACAAATGTAGTACTAAGTTAGGATAACAGTATGTGATTGATTTTAAACAAATTCGAAGCTTAAAATATAGATTAAAGTGGCCAAAACAGCCCAAGAATAAGGAAAAACGAGATGAACTCAGAAAATTTGAATTTGATCAAATTGTGATCAAATTCGTGTTCTATGCATGAAAATTTGACTATTTTTTTTTTTTCGTTTCCATGTTTGTTTTGTGAATTTATATTTTTCAGATTTAAATGCTATGAAGCTTTAAAGCGTGGGAGCTGGGCTGTGAAAGTCAATCTTCATCATCAAAGAGACGGGGAGATTTTAGGAAGAAAATTTTTAAAGTGTCTTTCTCTGGTTTAAAAAAAAAAAAGGTGGACTGGAGAGAATAAAAACTTTTCAAAGTGTACTGGCCAGCAATTTCCTGTAAAACAAAACAAAAACAAAATGAAGTAAGAGAATGATTGTCTTAATTATTCAACAATTATAAATATACGTTGTTTCAAAAAATTTAGTCACACTAATTGTCTTAATGAAGTAAGAGAATATAGTAAAACTACGTCTTCAAAGAAGTTTAATAAGGGCAATACAAGATTTATCCTAATTACATGACATACAAACAGTATCTAAAAAATGAAATCCAATGGGTATTAGGCTGTCAGCAGAAATAGAAAAACATTTATCAATTTTCTTCACTGCGGTTACTCCTCGATTGTTTTGTATAGAGTCGGTCATAGGGGTCATGCTTCAGGCATGATTCTACAGTCCACTTCATTCTCGTGCAATAGGATTACTACCATATATTCCGTGTGTCCCTAAATTATTGTCTTGTTTGACCCGACATATGAATTAAAAAAAAAATTAACGTGATTATTAATATTGATATAGTCTGTAGTTTTTTTTAATGTCCATGTGCATGTGACCCAAAATTAAAATAAGAAGAAAACGTAAGTGTAAGTAAATTGGTAAGACGCTTAGTTGGTAAGACGCTTCACCTACAACCTATAGGTCGTGGGTTCGAGTCACCAGGGGGTAAGTAGGGAACCACTATTGATCCTCTTTGAAAAAAAAAATAATAAAAAAATAAAAAATAAATAAAAAAAATAAAAAATAAATAAGTAAATTGGTAAAAATATCATCTTAAAAAGAAAACTTTTAAACAAGACAATTATTATGAGACGGACAAAAAAATAAAGGAAGACAAAAATTTAGGAATGGAGGGAGTACTGTAGTTTTAAAACGTTGATAAGTAATTTGGGTGAATTACAGGCCGGTCCCTTTTTAAACATTTGTAATCGCTCCAGTCCACTCATCTTTTTTAAAAATCGGAAAAGGTATTTTTGGGGTGAAAAGACGATTATGCCATTAATGAAAGAAAAACACGCACGCATCAGTAATCCAAGGCATCGCGATAAGTAATTCAAGGCATCGCGTGGGTTAATCATCGCGATGAGCAGCTAAGGCATTGCGATGAGCAACCAAGGCATCGCGATGCACCACTTTGACATCGCGATGCACCACTTTGGCATCGCGATGCACCACTTTTGCATCGCGATGCATCACTTTTGTAAATTGGGGCATCAAGATGCAACAATTGGTGCATCGCGATCATCGCAGTACGCCTTAGGGACCAATCGGTGCACGCCTCAGCGAGCAGGGGGGCCAACTGAAAAAATTAAATTGCCTTTGCTCGCTAGCGAGCTTTCCGTTGGTCGCTAAGGCAAGCTGTTGCTCAAGCCATCCATTTCAGTTTATTCACAGAGATAAAAAGTGATGCTTCACTTTGTGCATCGCGATGCTCCACTTTGTGCATCTCGATGCTCTACTTTGTGCATCGCGATGCTCCGTTTGAATTTCAACCGCTGAAGGAGACTTGATTTTCGTTTACTTTTCAGGGGCGTTGCCCCGGAACCCCCACGAGGGACGCTGTCCCCTCGACCCCTGCGACCTGACGGGGCAAGTTGATCCTCATTGCGTTGCCCAACATACTGCGTTACACAGTATTTGAATTGTCTAACATGTGCTATTAATGGAATTGAAAATATTTCTCCATATATGTCCTGTTCGCCCACCCTTTCTTCATTGAGTTGGTTTTTCTAATTCAAAGGTTTCTTTTCAAATTCCCCTCCCGAATTGGGCATCTCATTCAAAGGTTTTTATATTTCTCAGATTTAAATGCTAGCTTTCAAGCGTGGGAGCTGAGCTGTAAAAGTCAATCTTCATCATCAAAGAGACAGGGGCATTTTAGGAAGAAAATTCTTAAAGTATCGTTTTCTGGTTTAAAAAAAAAGGGTGGACTGGATTGAGTAAAAACTTTTCAAAGTGTATCGGCCAGCAATTTCCTGAAGTAATTTTTCATCAATGTATGGGCTGAGCCAGGCTCAACGGACTTAAAAATAATTAGGGCCCAGCATAATCTAAACCCGCGGGCCTTTGTTAGTTCCGGGGCGCAACACTATTAGACAGTTCGTGGGCACGAGCTTTATAGGCCGGACTATTGCGGGCCTTGAAGGCTTTGCGGGTCAACAGACCCATCTATTATCCTTTATAGAGCTGTCAAAATGGTTTTAGTCCGTTGGGCCAGTCCGGACCGCCACACAAAATAGACGGGTTGGGTTGCAAAATATTGGACCATTTAAAAAAGGGGTCAAACGGGTTGAGCTCGCGCAGATTGTGGGTTAAGGCGGGGCGGTGCGGGTTGGGGCGGGTTGGCCCGCCTTTAAATTACGCTATAGCAGCAAGGATGGAATTGTAAATTCCAAATTTGAAGAAAACGTAAAAAACCCTAGGCAGGGCTGACTGATTGTGAGGCCAAATCTAGAAGCTTTATAGTTCTTCTCACTTCTCACCTCACTCTCTCAGCCTCTCGCCTCAGCTCACTCTCAACCTCAAGTCTCACCGGCGACCGGCGTGGCGGCGTCACCACAAGTGCACAGACCACAGTAACTCGGCTAGCCGTCTCTCATTCTCTCACCTCCCCGCTCCCGCAGCGGCGCATCTCGCCATCACTGACTCACAGCTCCAGCTCCAGCTCCGTTTTGACTCCAATCCGCTGCCCCTGTCCCTGCTCTGCTCCGCTGGACCGCTCCTGCCTCCTGTACATTGTTTGGCCGTACTGTACGTCTGGACCCTTGCTTCCACCAAGAACTCAAGGTGTAAACTTAATTTGTTTGCTTGTCGATTTTTTTTATGCTTTTTGCTATCTCAAATTTTGGATGCATTTATACCTATTGTGATTGCAAAATTTTTGCTGAATTTTTTTATGTTTATTCCCTTCGTTATCTCCATGTTGGGTTAACTTGTATCTTTCTGTGATAATCAAGCCATTGACTTGAAATTGAGCCATTGATAATCAAGCCATGTTGGGTTTACTGATTTACTGTATTATTTTGAAAAAAAAATGTTGTTTACTTTCCATTTCAAGCCATTGACTTGAAAGTGATAATCAATTTTCTGATTAAGCCATTGACTTATATAAAGTTTTATTCGTTTTTTTTAATTAATTTTTGGGCTTTATATATAATGTTTATTAATTTTGAAAAATGTTTTTTTTTTTGTAGGTTGGCCCGTTTAACCCACAACCAGCAATAGTTTGGGTTGGATTGACACATTTTAGGCCCGCACCTTTAATGGTTTAGCCCGTACCGTACCGCCAAATAGCAGGTTTAAGCAGCCCGCGGGCTGGCCCGGACCGCCGAACCGCTTTGACAGCTCTAATCCTTTATATGACCTTCTAAACACCTTCTTTTTTGTTTTAGTTATACTTTTTTAATACTCTAAAAAATAATTTAATAAGCCCCTCATTACAACTAAAAACCTCGATTTTCGTATGTAATTTAATTAAATCTCTTTCATTTCAACTACTCCCTCTAGTCCTAAATTATTGTCTTGTTTGATTGATTTTTTTTTGTCTCCGATGATATTTTTTAAATATAAATTTGACGTTTATTATTTTTTTTCTTAAAATCATAAAACACGTAACGTGTAATACTTTTAAAAGACTACGAATCATGTGTTTATGATTTTAAAAATAAAATAAAATAATAATTGTCAAATTTGTATTTAAAAACATCATATTTGACCAAAAAGTCAAATAAAACCAGAAGGGGTAATAAACCTCGATTTCACACTGGTTAGGAAGAGAGAAGAATGAGATAGGTGGGGAAAGAGACAAGAATGGGACGGGATAGAGCATCTACAATAACAACACTTTATATAAAGGGATAATGACACTACAAGTCCCTTGACTATGACCGATTCCATCATTAGTCCCTTAACAAATTTTTTTCATATTTTTGTCCCTTGACTATGAAAATTAGACACGGTTGGTCCTTTTGTTGGATGCCGTTAGTATTTTTCCGTTAAGTTTGTCTTGTGCCTAACACGTGACTTTGGTTAAGGACATTTAAGGAATTTCATGTGCAAAGATATTTTTTAATACTTAAAATAATTTATTCTTTTTTTTCTCTCTCTCCTCCCCCACCCCCACGTCTTTATCCCCTTCCTACCCTCATCGACCTCCCCCACAAGAGATGGGATTTTCATTAGGTGCATTACCAACATTCTCAATTGAACGATCTAAGGCTCCATTGAAAGCTGCGACACACTGGTCTGGACTGACTTTATTAAAATCCAAGTCCTCGAGCACCCCTAACGATGGACTCAAGCGGGTCTGAACCAGGTCACGGGTTTTAACACGGCAAACAAGGGGTTGTAAGGGCGACTCACTTGCCAACCACTGTAATCCCTTTCTCAGTTGCTCATCACTGAAAAACCCATCCAAGTGCTTCATTTGCTGATCCTCAAGATCGGAGGAACAACCAAAAAGCGATCCTCGATTTGTCAACTCCATGGAGCCCCAATTCCTTCGCTACGGAAGAAGGATCTAAACGATTCTTGTACGCGTCCCTCACGATCAGAAGGGGCAATCGCGAGCCAGAAGGTATAGACACCAAAAGATTATGGAGGCGGATCTTTTGGGACTCCCATGGGATGCATTCAGATACAAGGAATAATTCTATTTTTAGCCTCTTACATTAGATCTCCGCCCATAGAAATTTGACAATACCCAACCCCTCTCAATCTCTAATTTCAACCGCATTTCCACGCGTTTTTCTTCATCCCAAAGCCTACCTGTCAACCCCCCTCAGATCCCCCACTTTAATTGACGCGTTTTTCTTCATCCCAAAGACTACTTGTCAACCCCTTGATCTACAATCTCTCTCTCTCTCTCTCTCTCTCTCTCTCTCTCTCTCTCTCTCTCTCTCTCTCTCTCTCTCTCTCTCTCTTTCTCCATCTCCAATGTCTATCCTAATGTCGACAACAGACGTGATCTTCATCGGCGAAATCCATTCATCTGCAACGAATTTGCCCAACGGCAACGGCCACACTAGCAATGGCTCCCCTAATGTTAATGTGAAGCCGTTCAAGATCTTCGTCGATTAATGACACCATAAGGGTTTTGGACTTGGGTGATGAGTGGTGGTGGTGGGGGAGGTCGATCTGTTTGGGTAGGAAGGGGATAAAGACGTGGGGGTGGGGGTGGGGGTGGGGGGGGAGAGAGAAAAAAAGAATAAACTATTTTAAGTATTAAAAATATCTTTGAACATGAAATTCCTTAAATGTCCTTAACCAAAGTCACATGTTAGGCACAAGACAAACTTATCGGAAAAATACTAACGGCATCCAACAAAAGGACCAACCGTATCTAATTTTCATAGTCAAGGGACAAAAATATGAAAAAAAATTTGTTAAGGAACTAATGGTGGAATCGGCCATAGTCAAGGGACTTGTAGTGTCATTATCCCTTATATAAATGGGATAGAGTATCTACAATAACAACACTTTATATAACACTATAAATACATCGCTTTTTGTTCTAGTTTTACTTTTTTAACACTCTAAAAAGAAATTTACTCTAACAAACACCCTCTATACGACCCTCTAAAAATTTAATCTCTCATCTCAACTAACAAACCTAACTACCATTATATTTTTCCTCTTTTATTTATATCTTTCCACCACAATTAAAATAAAATATTTTAAATTTTAAATTTTATATACTATAAAAAATATATTGTACTCTCTCCATCCCTAAATTATTGTCTTATTTGATCCGGCACACGGATTAAGAAAAAAGTAATTGACTTAATTATTAATATTGATATAATGTGTAGTTTCTTTTAATACCCATATGTATGTGGTCCATAATTAAAGTAGGGAGAAAAGTAAGGGTAAAATGGTAAAAGTGATATCCTAAAAATGAAAGTTTCAAACAAAACAATTATTTAGGGACGGACAAAAAAAAGAAAATAAGACAATAATTTAGGGACGAAGAGAGTATATTTTAATAATTTTTATTTCAAGATATTAAACAAAAATATATTGTGCTCAAATAAAGTGAAGAGAATGTGGAGGATTTGAGTCACTATTTATGTTAAAACCTACTCTATATTTAAAAGGTGGTTTAATTGGTTTTTAGAGGGAGAGGGTGGATTAGAGGGACCATTGTGGTTTAATTGGTTTAATTGGTTTTTAGAGGGAGAGGGTGGAGCAAAAAACTCTAAAATTGCTTTTATAGAATTGATCAAGGGCGGTCATTATGGATACTACTATTTATGATAAAGCACGCTCTATATTAAGAGAGTGAATTATATAATTTTAAAGGTAGAGTGTTATTGTGAGATACAAGGAAGGCAATATAGTATAAAAAGAATTTTAGAGTGTTGAATAGAGCGTCCACTGTAGACGCTCTTAAAAGGGCTCTCTTTAGGGCGTCCACAGTGGCGCCCTCCATCCACTCTCTATAATCAATTTTAGAGATTTTTATCTTTCCTTGATCCTACAGTGGTTCCTTTAGTCACCCTCTATCTTTAAAACCAATTAAATGACCATCTAAATATAGAGTGAGTTTTAACATGAATAGTGACTCAAATTCTCTACATTTTCTTCACTTATTTGAGCACAATATATTTTTGTTTAATATTCTGGAATGAAAATTATTAAAATATACTCTCTTCGTCCCTAAATTATTGGTTTTTTTTTAAATATACTCTCTTCGTCCCTAAATTATTTTTTTGTCCATTCCTAAATAATTGTCTTGTTTAAAACTTTCTTTTTTAAGAGATTATTTTTACCATTTTACCATTACTTTTCTCTCTACTTTAATTATGCGCTATATACACATGGGCATTAAAAGAAACTATATATTATATCAATATTGATAATCAAGTCAATTATTTTTTGTTAATCCGTGTGCCGAGTCAAACAAGACAATAATTTAGGGACGGAGAGAGTACAATATATTTTTCAATTTTCATAGTATATAAAATTTAAAATTTAAAATATTTTATTTTAATTGTGGTGAAAAAATATAAATAAAAGAGAAAAAATATAATGGTAGTTTAGGTTTGTTAGTTGAGATGAGAGAGATTAAATTTTTAGAGGGTCGTATAGAGGGTGTTTGTTGGAGTAAATTTTTTTTAGAGTATTGAAAAAGTAAAATTGGAATAAAAAGCGAGGTGTTTAGAGTGTGACATAGAGAGTTATTATTGTGGATGCTCTTAGGACTACCTTGGCAAATAAAGTTTCCCACCGTTCTAAAAGATAATCTTATTTTTTAACTTTTATTGTTAAGAAAATACATTTATCATTTTATCCTTATTTTTTTTTACTTTAAAAAAAAAATGTACATGAGTTTTAAAAGAAATTATATATTATATTTATATTTATAATAAATAATTATTTTTTTAATATGTGTCAAGTCAAACGAGATAAATATTTAGGAACGAAGGAGTATAATTCAAGATAATTCAAAAAATACACAAATTTTCTTTTTTAGACAAAGGGAACACACACACACACACACACACACACACACACACATATATATATATATATATATTTATAGGTTTCAATGGTTACTTTCTCCCACTAACCTATTGATGTTTACTATTATATTATCCGTTTGAATAAAAAATAAAAGATTAATATTAATTGCATTAAAGGACTCACCTACTTAACCATGAATTGCATTATCTAACTAGTCAATAAATCTCAGTCTTTTATTTTTGATCCAATAGATAATATAATAGAAATCAACAATGGTTGTTAAGATAAAGTAACCATTGAAAACTCTCTAATACACAAACACACACACACATATAGTTACTATTATTATTATCCATTTGATCAAAAATTAAAATTTGAGATTAATTGTATTAAATATCTCACCTACTTAACCATTAATTATATTTTTCAACAACTCAATAAATCTTAGTCTTTGATTTTTGATCCAATAGATAATAATAATAGTAACCATTAATGGTTACTATTAAAAGTAATCATTGAACCAAAAATCAAAGGTTGAGATTAATTGCATTAAATGTGTAATAATACAATATATATATAATAAATAAAAAGAAATTAAAAATGATATATATAATAATAATAATAATAATAATAATAATAATTAATAATAATAAATATGTAGTAGTAATAATTTAATTGGTTGGGCTGACCTTGATTACTTTGGGCCTAATTTTCTTGGATATATGATCTATTTGAATGTATTGAAATTGGGCTCTCACTAGAATTGTTGTGTTTTAGTTCAAGAAAAGAATAAAAAAAAACTAATAAAATAAAATAATAGTAATACTACCTAAGGGTGAAAGTGGTTCGGTTTGAGCTAAAACCGTAAACCGAACCATCCCCTAACTTTACTATATTTTTTAAACCGAATCGATCCGTCACAAACTTCAAACCGAACCGAACCGAACTGAACCGATCGGTTTGGCAGTTTAATTATTTAAATATTAAAAAAAAACAAAACTTTTAAATAGGAAAAAAGAAAAATACTTTTAACACAAACTAAATAATTTAAAGTTAAAAAATTAACTTCAAAATTACAATAATTCAATCAAAATGTAGGCAAACAACAACAATTTTCTTGTTAAATTCAATTACTAATTACTAAATAATATATATATATATATATATATATACACTTATAAAATAAAAATTAAATGGTAGTGGTTCGGTTTGGTTAGGCACCAAAAAGCGTAAATCGAACTGAACCGCTCGATTTATAAAATTTTCAAACCTAAACCGAACCATCCTAAACCAAAACCGAACCGAACTGATTGATTCGATTCGATTCGGCAGTTCGGCTTACACTCCTAATAGTACCGGTAGCCAAACCGAACTGATTGATTCGATTCGATTCGGCAGTTCGGCTTACACCCCTAATAGTACCGGTAGCCGTTTCGTGCGTTGAGAGACAGAGAGAGGTGAAGAGAGCCGTTTTACAGCTCCTTAGTTATTGGGGATCGACCGGTAAGAATTGGTAAGGACAGTGCAACAGGGTATAAGAAGTCTTGTTCTCTTCTGGGTTCCTTGTAGAATAAAAAAAAAGTCTTGTTCAGCTTAGACTAATGAAAAGGTTGAGAGTCACCTTTATTTTCTGAAGATTGACAAACAGACCCATATAGGTGCAAATGGGCCTAGTGAACCCTTGTATTATGTGTTGTCACTTAAACAAAATATTGTCTTTGGAATTAAGTGCCGTTGATAGCGATTGAGAGGAAGTACCATTTTGATTTGTAAGTAGCTTGTGTCAAGTATGAGGTAAGAGACTTTTCACTCTATCTAGTTCGTTTTTAATCCCTTAGTTTTTATCGAAAAATAAAATATTTTGTTACATCGTTTTGTATCAAATAAGCTTATGAAATTGATTTTATATTTTCATCGAAAATGTGATGTATTGAAATATCCCAAAATAAGGATCAAGTATATGAGTCTCTGAAATGAATTTGATTTCAGAATTTCTGTTATTGTTTATTGACATTGGAACTTTGCTACAAAATTGTGAATTATGAAATTTTTAGAAACTGATGGTCTGACTACGTTCTGAACTTTCCGAACCATCTACTATTCCTGGTTAAGTAGACATATCGAACTCTGAAATTTAGATACCGCGTCACAGGGGTGTACTGCGACAATTATCGATACCGCGTCACAGGGGTGTACTGCGACAACTTTTGATACTGCGTCACAGGGGTGTACTGTGACATTATCAACACCGTGTTACAGGGGTGTACTGTAGCCGTAGTTAAGAAGGATCATGGAACTTCATTGAAATTGTTTAGCGGAGTAGTTTGTCATGCCACTGGTAAGGAACGGTGGTGTAATCGACTAGCTTCGACCAACTTTTAATTTTGAAATACTTCTTATGATTTTTCATAGAATTATTGATTTTGAAATACGTGCTTAATCATCTAGATAGAGTTGTTGGCACCTTGCTGGGTTGTGAGCTCACCCTTATCATTTTGCAGATCGTTAATATCGGTGACGACTTGGGACCACTCAGTGGATGGTTCGAAAGTTTTTTGTTATAGTTTAATTTTTGTTTTCTTTTGCAATTGGACTTTGATTTTATACGGAGACGTTGACTCTATAAATAATTGATGTTTTGAGAGCTTCATTTGAGCTTGATTGGTTAAATAGTGTAATGGGCTTCATTGTTTGGGGTTTAGTTTTTATTAAGAAGTTGTTAGATTTGAGCTGCGTAATTGAATTAGAAAACCTTACGAAGCCCAAAACCATTTTAGTGGGCCGCGGTTGGTCACCAACAAAATGACTCGCCTACTTAACCATTAATTACATTTTCCAACCACTTAATAAATTTTAGCATTTTAATTTTTGATCCAATGGATAACAATAATAAGGTTTGGAGATGGTTAACAAACTGAACAACATGCTAATACTCGACTCAATTCAGTTCATTTACACGCCTATATTGAAACTACGGTAGTGCATAGATGAGTTTTTTGATAACTCAGCTACGTGTGAGGGTATTAATATCAATCAAACCCGAATCAGGGAAAGCTAAAACTAATCAGACATCAGTAATTAAAAAAGAAAAACAGAAAAAATATGAATGAATATGATATGTGTAACAACCTTACCTTGGATTGAATTAAATGAAGCAAAAAAGTACATGTAGCTAACCCCAAAGATTGAGATTAAAATCGAGTTTAGTTGTAGGAGTAAGAGGTCCGAGAACTCAAAATCTCCACTCATTTATGATTATTAGCCCGTCAATGAGTTGAGAGCTAGAGTTCTTTTTTCATTCTTAGATTCTACTCCCTCCACATTAAAAAAATTAGTTTTACTTTGACTTTTATTAGTCAATTTAATTGAACTTTGTCCAAAAATTTATTTGTTCTTATGAAAATCTTTAAGTTGTTATAAAAAATTTCCTATATTTCTTTCAATGATTGATATTTTATAACCTAAGATATAATAAATGTATGTTAAATAGCAATTCGATATTCCTTGCTCCGTACGTGTTTAATTTGATTTTGAGATTAATTGATATATTTTAGAAATATTTTTGAAAAAAATATATCATTATTGAATATGGGCGTTTATAATGTCTGAAAAAGTTAATTGTTGTCGATATATGCAAACCGGTCTTCGTTTATTATAGTATTTTCGTTTCAGAATAAATATTTTTATTGGTGGTCAATATATGTATTTTCGTTTATATACATTTTATTTTTATTTTTGAAGTATCCTTTAATGATATCAAATTGTTGTTTTTTTTTTCATCTTGCACTTAATAAAGATACTTTATACATATATTTGAAGAATTTTTACAAAATTAAAAATAAAATATTTATTTTGGGACATATTGAAGAAAGATAATTTTTTTCTGAACAAAAGAGAATTGCTTAAGGATTGAATATTATTATATTTCTTAAGATATTTTTTGAAGATCATATAATGATTAGAAAATATTTATTTGGATACTAAATTTACATATTTTTTATACACTGTCAGTGTGGAAATTTTTTTTACACATATATAAAAAAAAGAGCATCAATTTTGAATGAACTAATTTAAATTTTTGTTATATGTATTACATATTATAAACATTATTTTAGGACATCTTAAATAAGAATATGAGACCCATAATTTGAAATGGAGAGGGTACCATTTATAAAAATAAAAGTTAGCTGGTTTATATTATAAATTAATTTATAGAATAATTTAATATTTTTTAAATATATTTATATATAATATAATTAGTTGAGTTGGTTTAAGGAATATATATATTTAAAAGGGTGTGAGTTCAAGTACTATTGACAACATTATTTTGTTTTGTTTTGTATTTTTTTCCTTGCCAATACCTAAAGTTATTCTCTTATTATAATTAGAAGAAGATATTACCTAATAAGAATACCCATTGTTAATTAGAAGAAGGTATTAGATATTATCTAATAGTAATATATATTGTTAAACTTATTATTATTAGGTATTATTAGCTAATGACCTTAAAATGAAAAGTCACCTCACTCCAAAAGTCAAGCTTACTTATTGCAAACATTGAATCTCATTACCTAAAACATAATAAATGTATATTAAATAGTGAATTAATGTTATCTTAGATTGATTATCTAATAAAAAATGAGACTATCTTTCTGGGAGTGAAGGAACATTGATTTTGTAATAATGAAAAGAAACTATTTGTATACTTAATATATTTGGATATACTACGCTTATTTGATTACTCCTTTCGTTCTGACCAAGCAGTTCATATTTTTTTTTTAAAGTTAACATGTGATTAAATCAAATTAAAATTTAATAGTTTAATTATATTTTCAAAATTAAAATCTCATTTACTTAAAGGAACATTAAGAATATTATGAATTACAATTTATATAAATTTATAAAAATAAATAAATTCATGTTAATCCTTGACCATACTTTAATTAAGTTGATCAAAAAAAGTTAAAGTATGAATGTCGTGATTCTTATGAATCCAATAAAGCACAATAAGAAAGTCAGTTTCGATACGAACCTATTGCCAATTAATTTAGGAAAAATTACGGGCCGATACCTTTTGTGGAATATTCAACCGTTTAAGTCCACTATATTTATTTTCATTCGCTTAAGCCCCTTTTAAATGATAAATTGGTTCTTTGTTCCAAAACTGCCCCGTATCAACATGTGACGCTTTTTAAGTGTATTTGTGCATCGTCATTTTGTGTTAAATGTACATCGTCAATATATTTTGTGATTTTGTATTAAAAAATGTGCATCGTGTGCATCGTCGACATATTTTTGTGATTTTTGTGTTAAGAAATGTGCATCGTCAAGTATATTGTTGTGCATTGTCAATTATAACAGTGCTATTGTTCATTTTATAATTTGTGCATCGTGAAGAGGGTTATTATGTGCATCGTCAAATGTACTAACTGTAAATTTATGTTTTGTTCTCAAACTGCCCCTGTAACAATCTATCACGTATTTTTAGTTGTGCAATTTTCTTGATTTACTCGTTTCAATCCCGTATTTATCTCCATTGCGATTTCTTACTAAAATTATCGTTTATATCAACTTGAAGAAATTTTAAAAAAATACCAAAATAGTTCAATATCGAATTCATTTTGAAATCGAAATTACTGGATTCAACAAACCAAACTACTGTCATGTTATTGCTGAAATTCAAAGGAGATACTTTCAGAGAATTTTGGTTTATCTGAGTTGGTAGAATGCATCAGAGGTAAATAATCAAATTTTTAATCGGATAATTGTACTTTGAAATACACTGTAGGATCACACAACAATTGTTGTTTAACCAACGAAGAAGATTTCAAAAATATGTTGACATTGACCAAAATTTTATCAGTTTCTATTATCATTATTGATGTGTTTGAAACTGATACTAGTTTGAGTTACGGGATTAATAAAGAAGAGAATTATGGAGATGAGATTGCAGAAGACGATGCAACTGTTTATGAAGATGACGATGCACAAAACTTGCATTGCGATGCACAAAACCTTGACAAAGGTAAAGGAAAAGTTGTGCATCGTGAGGAGTACAGTGATAGAAGTTGTACTAATTCATCAAGTTCTGAAAGCGACGTTGAAAGTGTCCCAATATACGACATATGTCCTGTTCAAACAAAAGGAACTCTTGAATTCTGGTTGATCAAATCCTATTACTGGTGTTTGTCAAATATTTAAAGGTGGAGTGGAAGATTTTCGCATGCAGCTTATAAAGTATTCATTCAAGATTGGTTTTAAATTTATTTACATTAAGAACAACAAAAATAGGATTAGCGTTGCATGTGGGAAGAAATACAGTGATAATTGTAGTTGGTTCATGAAGGCATCAACTGTTGATGAATCAGTATCCATATACAAGTGCAACCTTTCACACAGTTGTCATTTGACCATGGTTGACGATAATAACTCGAAAAGGATGGGTTGTGGTGTCATTGAGTAGTTGATACTTGACCATGTTCGCAGTCGACCAAGCTATTCGCCAAAGGATTTAATTGATCACATGAGGACTAATTATGACATTGAGATAACATACAACAAGGCATGGAGGAGTATAGAGAAGGCTCGAAAGAATCTATTTGGTTGTTACGAAGAATCTTTCCAGGAGATGCAGTGGTACGTTAAAGCCTTGCACAAGAGTAATCATGGTAGCTTTACTTTCTTGGAATTGGATAATTATACGAATCGGTTCAGTAGGTTGTTCATTTCATTTCGGGCATGCGTAGATGGTTTCAACTACTGCCGTCGTATATTGTTCATAGATGGGACATTTATGAAATCTCGATTTAAGGGCACCCTTTTGTCTGCCACAGCCAAGGATGGAAATCAAGGTACGTCTATTTGTTCTACATATTTTCCTTTTATGTTCAACATTATTTTGATTATATCATAGGTTGATAATGTTTTTTATGCCTGTGACGCCCCGACCCGGATTTCCATACAAAATCCTAAGGTCGGGTTACCAAAACAACATAACCAAACTTAACATAAAAATAAACATCTGATTAAACAATAATAACCAAGTCTTCGGCGTCACAACTTCCGGAACCCAACTAACAACAATATTAACGTCATCGGCCACAACATGCCGGAATAACAATAACATAAACCACGAGCCACAACATGCTCGGGAAAAACAACTGAAAAATACAACCAACTATACACAAGCGCGACATACATGTCGGCTACCAAAAGAATAATACAAAACCAAGTACGATTCTACCCCAAAGTAAAGTCTATATAACTTTACATAACCAATGGATCTCACCAAAAGAAATACAACAAAGACTATACAAACCAAAAGTACAACCACGAGGACAACCTGCTAACTAGCCACGTCTTCACCGACCTCACCGAGAGCTGCCTGGCTGGTTCGGATCTAAGAAAAATATTAAATACAACGGGGTGAGTCGAAACTCAATAAGTTACTAAATGCAACTATATGACATGGCATAATGCTCAACTGTAATCATAACAAAGTGATAGCATTTTTATACATCACAACTCAACATGAAATATCATCCATGATATACAACTCATGTTAAACATATAGCACTTTGATATTCACATAAGTGCATGTAAATAAATCACATAATAAAGGATATCTTACTTTATCTATCTTTGCGTTGCTCCTGCAATACACAAAATAACCAACGTGTATCGATACTCGTCTATGATATATCGACATCCCCGAACCTGCCGGGTCTCCCCGAAAATCTATCGAATCTTAGCAACTAAAGTCACGCGTATTGCAATAATAGTGGGGCTACCTCCCACCTGTGGCCAACAGATGAGGTGTGTGTGCACTCCGGTACGGCGACCTATAGCGATTCCAAACATTGATTTGTTAAGGCTATATGTCGTCCCATCTTGACTTATTAACAAATGCCAGCTGGACTCAATGAAATGCACAAAAATGGTATTTACTCATCTTATGCAATTTAACCCCAAGTTCAAAAGTAGTGAACTTGGTAAATCTCAAGTAATTCATATTACTCAATAACATGTCAACAACAATCACAAATTTGCTCAAGTTTATTCATTCATATAGAGCTAATTTACAAGTCTCTATTCTACAAATATCAACCCTTCACTTAACCAACTTGTTTGAGAGTTCATAATCATACTCAAACTAACTCAAATTCTTGTAGGGATTCAACATAATGTTTAATGCATAATGTTAATCCAAAATTTGATTCTAAGAATTCATTCAACACAATTGTTTACTTTGGGTATAGTTGCTATATGCAACTTATTTCCCAACTCTAGTCTTTGTTCTTCTCTTAGTACAATTCTAAGTTCAACAAAAGGTAATTATCTCACCCAAACCATCTTATCCCAAGATTCTCACACATCCATGTAGCAATTAGACATGTAATTAACATCTTTCACAAGGCTAGTAAATTCATCATGTAACTAGCATATTTTGAAGCTTAAAGCATACAAAGGGGGATTAATAACTTACCTCAAATTGGAAAATCACGCCACTAAAAGAGAATCAAAGCCTTCAAAGTAGTTCTCTTAGTCTTTAGCAACCTAAATATGGTCTTGCAAGCAAGGTTTGATGATCTAAATCTTGGAGTGATGAAGAACACACAACAATCTCACTCTTTTTCTCACACACTAACACTCTCTTATGTTCTTGGATGATCAAAGATGAAGTGAGAGTATTATGTCTCTCTCTCAGGGATTCAAGGGGTGGAAGAGGTGGAGATGTGCTGGTGTTTAAGTCATGGGACGTGTCCCTTCCTTAGCCAAAAAGAGTCTTGCAAGAATTTTTAAATATTAAAACACAAACAGCTTCCTGATGACAGGGCGATCGCCCTATCGCGAGGCAAAGCGATCGCTTTATCCTCTGCCTACAAGGCGATCGCTCTGGAATAAGCCAAGGCGATCGCTTTGTCCCCAGATCTCAAATGCCAATTTTCTGTCCACAGAGCGATCGCTCTGGCCCTAGCCAAGGCGATCGCTTTGTACCCAGTATGTTCAATGCTAAATACAAAGTTCTAAAATGCAACCAAAGCCAACCCAAATGATACTTAATCAAACTTAACAAGTTTACTAAGCCAAAACACTCAACAAGGATTCCCAACAAGTCTAAGAACTTTGCTAGAAACATCATACAATGGTTACATGATTGTAACACAATTGATACATGTCAACTATACGATGTATATCATCATAATTCACATCACTACTATGGCATTCTATTATCACCATGTGTTAGGAATATGCCTGTAACTCAGCTGACATATATGTATGCATATTCCAAACAGTGATTTGCTTGTTCCCATTACAACGCATGTTTCACAAGTGGCTAAAAGGGCTGCGTACCGGTTAGTGTGGCAGCTTGTTGAAACAATGCATAGGTCATTAGACTAGGAAGTCTTTGTACATATCCGAGTCTTTGTCCTACCAAAGTGATGACAACTTTCATATGGATTAGCTCTTCAAGCGCTAGCAGACTTGACTATAGGCAATGTCTCATCAGCAGACATTTCCTCCAAGCATGCTAATCATCGACTATCTCTACATCAGCAGTTCTACATCGGCAGATCCCAGCATCGGCCAAGCCCTTTATCAGAACAACTGCAGAGAAGTTGATTATTCAAGAGGAACATCGTGACCATCGGCAATCTCTACATCAGCAGTCTTATATCAGCTGATCTTCGTATTGGCCAAGTCTTTCATCAGAACAACTGCAGAGAAGCTGAGTACTCACGAGGAACATCGGTCGACACTCAAAACGCTACAAGTCAAAATAGATCCGTTACAAGATCTTCCTGACAAGCCCAAGATACGCATAGATGTCTGCACCTTCACTCTTATTCAGCAGACATTTCCTCTTTTGTACTGGTTGCAGTCTTCAAGGCTTCATTTCCATAAAAGACCAAACACAGTACGCTGCATTCCAGGCAAGGCATGACACGTCCCAATCAGTGCGCTGCATTTCAGGCAAAGCATGACACGTCCAAATCAGCCAGCCTGTTTCACGGACCAGATTCAAGACACAAGCCTAACTGAAAGTCTTTGCCCAACAGATCCAAAAATGTACTCTGATGCATTTTGAGATTCATATCACCAACGGGCAGAAACTTATTCAATGATCCAACGAACTTCTTTTTCTCCAGCCTATATAAGAAGACTCTGATTTTCATCTCAATAGTGAGCAAGTGTATGCTTATGCATATGAGAGGTTGTGGTATTGTTCTTCATTTACTCAATCTGAAACCACACCAACGAAGTGAGAAAACACAAGTGTAAGAACAAACACTTTGTGTAAGAGAGAAACTGAATTCCAAAGGTTGAGAAGCTCTGCTTGATCAAAAACTCTGTTTTTGATTTGAGTTCTTTCTTCCTTCGAAAGACTCAGTCTCTTCAGTTGCTGCACTTCCAATCTTCAGCAAGAGACCAAGCATCCTGCAATTCGTTGAAGCCTAACCAAGCTTGAAGATGTCCAATGAAGAGCCAGAGCTTAATAATCCAGATTGCATTCATATCGGCAGACTTATACTACATTATAAGGGCTGTCGATTGTGCAATAAATTGTCATCACTTTTGACAGAGTGCTTAGCACTCAGTTGTTCAAATACTTGCTATTTGAACAACGCCTAATATTCTCTTCTCACACCTCTCTAACACTAGCACTTCTATTGCCCAACCTCCAAGGGTATTAGGAACTGCTAAGGTTAGAGTTCTAATATGAGTCTTCCGGGTATCCCATTTGACTTTCCTTCTACCTCCGGGGAGATTGCTAGGATAGAGAGTCTAGGTTGATGTACTAAGCATGTTTGTCTTAGAGAAAACCTCTGCTGAATTTTAATATAATATATATTTTGATACATTCAGCCTTTATTTCTCCTTCCTGTATAATTTCTGTTATCTTGTGCAATCTGGTTGTGGAAAGCAATTGATGCATCTAATATAAGATTTAAGTTTGCTGTTCTGTTTTACATATACCTATTTGTTTACAGCTGCTTTAATCTTATTTGTTATACTTATGCTGTTTATTCTTCCGCTGCTCAAACTCTTATTCATCAGCCAAAGTATAACAACATCTTCCATCTGCATGTTCTACAAATCTGCCGATCCAAGTTGTCCGATATAACAAACATCGGCTAAGTGGTTAGAACTAGGAAGATGATTAAGTTATATTAATTATTTCATACATGTCTTCATCTTAAAATTTCAAAATAGGATGAAAATTTTAATATACTATGTATAGGCTATTCACCCCCCCTCTAGCCTATACACTGTGCACTTCTCCATGGACCTAACACCATGCTATGCAAATATTTCTATCATGTATATTTAGAATAATAACAAGACATACAAATAACATATAGGAGAGCTAGGGTATTACAATGCCCCTGTTTGTACTTGTACTTAATAAGAGATACATTCAGTACATTATTGTGCATCGGGAATGAAAGTGGTGCATCACGATACACAAAATCAGTACTTTTGTAGTACACTTTTATGCATCGTGATGTACACTGGCATGCATCGCAAAACTGTTGTTAATTAAATATTGTTCATATGCTGTAGGTCTGTTCTCGTTTGCATTTGTTGTTGTAAGTTCTGCAAATAGGGATAATTGGGTTTGGTTTCTGTCTAATATAAAAGGAACAATTGATCGTGAAGTGGTGTTTGTATCTAATCGTAGTGTTGGTTTAATGGAAGCAATGCGCGATGTGTTTGAGAGTTTCAAGCATTTCTTTTGCTTGGTGCATCTTTATCGAAATTTGAAAGAAATGATTACCGGTAAACGCTATTCCAAGACGTTCCTCAGTAGCTTGTGTTCAAGACTCAAGGACTGTGCGTATGCCCCCAACATTATATTGTTTAATTAGAAAATTGAGATATTCTAAAAAGAAGGGGAACAACTTGCATGTGATTTCTTGGCCACCATTCCATACGAGAAGTGGGTGATTGCATATTGCCACGAGAATAGGTATGCCGAAATGACCTCAAATGCCGTTGAGTCGTTCAACACTTGGATTTTAGAGGCTCGCAGTCTTTCCATCACTCACATGGTGGATTGTATAAGATCGAAAAATAATGAAATGATTTAGTGAGAGACTTGGAAATGGAAAGAGATGAAATAAATTATTATGTAGGAAGATGGATACAAAGTGGAAGGAATACCTTAATATTGAAATCACATGGCAAATTCGCATGACACCCAACTCAATATACGAGGTTTTATCCGATCCAAGTATTCAGGTTGACTTGGGGAAGCGAACATGTTCATGCTATCAGTGGCAAATTCAAGGATTCCCGTATTGTCATACAGCCATTACGATTGTTAGATTCGGGAAAAATATCAATGATATCGTTGATAACTACTTCTTAACAAGCAATTACATCAAGTGTTAGGAGGGAAGCTTGATGCCAATTGCCACTACGGAAAGGTACGAGCTTTAGAATTGTTGCGAGGGTGAGACCATTTTACCTCCTATAATGAAGAGATTACCCGAACGTTCCAAGAAGACAATGATCCCATCAAATGGTGAATCAACAAGAAAAAAAAAGAAAATGACATATAGTAGATGTTACAAACTTTGTAATCATAACTCTATGTCATGTAGAGAGGCTATATAAATTTTATCTTTTGTTATGTTGTAATTTTTTGAAGTTCATTTGTATATGAGTGGAGCTATTAACACCACTTTTTTCTATTAATACACCACTTCTCTTAATACACCTCCTCCACTAATTCTACACCAACCTAATTTCTAAATACACCACCCAACATTTTCTATTTTACCCCTCTCAATTAATTCATTATTTCTTTCCCAATACACCCACCCAATATCATCACACCCATCCCCATTTCTCAATACACCAACCTTAATTTAAACGTTTGTTTCCCGCAACATACTGAGCCTTCCCCTCTGTTGCATGTGTTTCTAATTTCAAACTCAACACCTCCGTTCTGCAAACTCCCCAAAAGCAACCCAGCAATTTTGGAGAAGGAAGAAGGAAGGAAGAAAAAGAAGAAGAGGAAGAAGAAGACAAAGAGAAACTTTGATTTCACAATGAGGAAAGCCCTAGGTATGAAATTTATCTATTTTTAAGTTCAAATCGTTTCAATTTGTGCATTGAATATCATTTTATTTGCTGGGTTTTGTTAATTTTCGTTATATTGTATGGAATTGGCCGAAGGGGTGTTCGGGACTAGTTGAAGGAACACCACAGTGGTGTTCGGGACTGGTTTAAGGAACATCACAGTGGTGTTCGGCAAGGGCTTACCGAACATCCCTGTGATGTTCTGCAACCCCAACTGTTCTGCAGGTGCTTCCCGAACACCACTGTGGTGTTCTGCAGGTGCTTCTTGAGCACTACTGTGGTGTTCTGCAGGTGATTCCCGAACACCACTGGTATGTTCTGCAGGTGCTTCCCGAACACCACTGTGGTGTTCTGCAGGTGATTCCCGAACACCACTGGTATGTTCTGCAGGTGCTTCCTGAACACCACTGTGGTGTCTTCTTCCAAAGCCCCAAAGTAAGCTCAAAAGAATTCCTTCATTCGGCTGCTAAGAGTCCGGAGAGACATCAAAGATCTTACGGACCTTTAATCTTCATTTGTCACATGTAGATTTTAGCAAGAGATGGCTGATTCTGATCATCATCTTCATATCATACCAATATAGAATCAATACATTCGTAGATAGATTCCTGAGGTGTGGCGGTTAGGGTCCTCACACAGTTGTAGCCATTTCTGCTTTACCACCGCTGGGTGCTTCGACCCTATTCAATTGCTGAACTTATTTATCTGATCTTCTTCTAATCACTTCTTAAATTCCCACCTCGGCAATGACCTTTTTGTGATTGATTGTCCCATCTTGACTGAGAATCTCCTACATCTCAACCGGCTAAAGCTAAAGAAGATCACCTCCTCTACTAATTTTGTTTACAAGTCCTACTTCCGAGTTGCACCTTTTTGAGTCTGGGTTGACAGCTATGTCGAGGTCCAAGAAATTCCATTTCTATCTCCGTCTATTAGGTAAAATCAATGAGTCTCACTTCCCAGCTATATGGAGGTCAACTTTCACTCAATCAATCTCAGTCTTTTAGGGAAATCTCTTTTTTCTTCAGTCTACCTTGGGAACGAAAGGAAAGAGGGGCTTTTACCTGAAAGCAAAGCAAGGGGAGTAGATGAAAAGCCAAAGTCTGATAACCTATCAGTCCTTAAAGCCTAAAAAGAAGGGGAAAACCTTTCCTAGTTGCTATGAGAACTAAGAAGGTGCTGCCACAGTGCTTAAAACGTCCAAGTCTCATGCTGTTAGGAATCATAGGTTTTTTTCTTCTTCAAAGCTAGCTTCTCCAATCAGAAAAAGAATGTCAAGTCAACTAGTCTCGGTTACTTCCACAGAAAAGAGAAAGTTAGAAAGAACTGGCCATAGAAATAGAAAGGGAAGCCGTAAGAGTCAAAGTAGCTCCTCAAGGATCTTACCTCAAGTTTGAAGAGTGATTTACCACCGATAGGGCAAAGAACTGTTAAAAGGCCCAAGAGAGGCCATCTCAAGATTATATCGGCCCGTCCTTTCTCAGACGGAGGAGTTCTAGATATCCATACCTCTCAACTAGTCCTAAGAGTGCTTTAAAGCATCACAAAGAACCTTATCATAGATGATTCCACATCTTGGGCCAGGAAAACTATAAAGCACATGCTCATACCCAAAGACGAAAACATAGTCCAACTCGTAGCCAAATCCTCTACCGAAGGAGTGAAAGGGGCGTAGCCAAAGCAGTAATGTTTGGGAAAGGCTTCATTGTACTAAGGGAAGACTCCCAGAACAAAGTGAAACTTCAACCCTACCCTATATTTTACGCGAACCTATTTTTCGTTCTTATTTGGCGTAGTAGATGAGCCATGTTAGTGAAGGTGGGGCGGCGATAGCTATACGACACTGGTTTTTTAGCATTTAGCCAAGGGAGAGCGGCAATTCCAAGAGTTGGAGCCAGAATTTTAGCCCTTTTACCTACCTTTCAAGGTTCAACAGGGGCGAAAGTACTTTCATCGTGGAGCAGGACCCGGACCTTCTCAAAGTAGGCCCCTCTCGGTACATATTGGATCTAAAGCGCTCATGAATAGGCTCGCTCCCTTTTGACTTTGATAGCGCGAGTCAACTTAAGTATAATAGAGACTTTTCTCCTCTGCCGACACCGACCGGAGTCTACCTTGGCTTGTGGCTTGACTACTCCACTACAGCCTTCCTCTGGGGGCATGGGCCGAAGGGTGCATAAGGGCAAGGAAAAGGCGGTCGAATCATGGAGCTAGCTAAAGGTGACTACGTAGTCTTATTGAGTTAGAGGTTCTGCAAGTCTCATCCTAAGTGAAGTGAATGATGATTCTACTCCTTTTCTCTTCCTATTTGGTCAATTCCAGCTATGGTTTCAGAAAGTTCCCCTTTAAATAAGATTGGGAGTTTTATCCAATAGTATCTCGTTCAGGGCAAGCTTTGTTCACTCTGGATCCAATGTCTCAAGTCAAAGACTTAGGTTCCCTTTGCAATCATTTCTCTAACTGCAGACCAGTGTCGAACAAATCCCGACCCAAACATACGTAAATGCATGAAAAAAATCGAAGTGGAGTGAAAAATTTGTAGTATAATGAAGTTAACGTAGGAAAGAATTGAAGTGAGTAGAGGAGAGGAATGAAGTGAGGAGATTGTCCCTTGGCAATGACGTATAATCCCTGGCAATGGCGTATGGAACTGGAAGAGGATGCATTGATAAATTGTTAGGTGGTGTATTTAGAGATTTAGGAGATGTCCTAATATAAGGGTGGGTGTATTTAGTAGGAAAAATGTATTTATGTCTAACAATATAATGACATTTTTGTAATTTAATTTGAGGGGTGTATTAATAGAAAAAGGTCGTGCTAATAGCGCCACTCTTTGTATATACAAGATTGATTTTTGTTATGTTGATTTGTGCATCGTCAATATATTTTGTGATTTTTGTGTTAAGAAATGTGCAAAGTTAGTATAAAATGTGCATCGTCAATGTAATTTTGTGAATTTGTGTTAGGAAATATGCATCGTCAAGTATAATTTTGTGCATCATCAATTATAAAGGTACTATTTTCAGTATAATTTGTGTTAAGAAATTGCATCGTCAATGTAATTTTATGCATCGTCAATTATAACAGTACCTTTTTCAGTATTATCTTGTGTTAGGAAATGTGCATCGTCAAGTATAATTTTGTGCATCGTCAATTATAACACTATTATTTTTTAGAATAATATGTGCATCGTCAGTATTATTTTTCAGTGTTGTTTTATGCATCGACAACTATAATAATTGTAATTTTTATTTAATTCCTATTGTTATTACAAAAGTTATCAAGAATATAATTCATCTCTAATACAACTCAAAGGAGTGCATTCGTTTAACATGAGTCATGGAAAAATAAAGATTTAACACTACTCCCACCGGCCACAGAGCTAACGATTAGTTTTGCAAAAGAACATGACATTCTTCACATTATCCCTGATCCTTAAATGCAGAGCTAACGATTAGCTTTTTACTTAGCAATAGAACATGACATCCTTCGCATTATCCCTGATTCTTAAATGCAGCCAAATGCGCGTAGTAAGCAGGCGGAGTTGCAAAAGCCATCAACACAAATGTGAAATTAAAGTTGGCGTAAACAAGGTCCACAAAACAAGCAGAATGGAAAGTAATTTGTTTACAAACTTGTTGAAAACAGATCTAGTGCACCTCGCGTATCTGAAAAAACATTATTGAGATTATAACAGGGGAATTGACTTCACGATGCACATATTATACAAAGGTTGTGCATTGTTATGCACAAAAAAGTACTTTTTATAGTACAAACTTGTGCATCGTGATGCACAAAACGTATGCATCGCAAACATAATTTCAAAAAAGAGAGGAATAACACGAAAAATGTAATGTTCGTATACATATTTTACTCTAAGTGCTAAATAAAAAGTACATTTATAAAATATATTACGTACCTGAGATCGTATAAAATCCTGGATCCAAACTTTTTCCTTGAAAATTTTGCTAAAAGATATATGTGAGTGCTTCTTCAAACTCAGATCCAACTCCACTGACCAACCGTAAGTAGCAGTAGATGTAACACAACCTATTGATTTGTTAAAAAAATATTTGCTCTGTTTTTGAAACCCTAGAATGTATTCAGTAATACTAACCTGATATTCAGACATCATAAAACATCCTACAAATTTGTTGGAGGTGGAGGGTTTTAAGTTTTTTGGCTCCGTTTGAAGTGAAGATTGTTGTATTTTTGAAGTGAAGAGGGTTAGTTTGTTTTAGTTTGTTTTTGTGGTCTGAAAACCGTGGGTTAGTTAGTATTGCTAAAATGTATTCAGCAATTTAGTATTGCTAAAATGTATTCAGCAATACTAACCTGATATTCAGGCATCGTAAAACATCGTACAAACTTGTTGGAGGTTTGAAGACGATGCAACAACCATTTGGAATATAACCAATAGAATATCATAATGTTTTCAAAAGTTTTTACAAAATTTTCGAAGGGTTTTAAGATTTTTTGCTCCGTTTGGAGTGAAGATTGTTGTGTTTTTAAAGTGAAGAGGGTTAGTTGTGGTCGACAGTGATGTAATGCGTACGTGTATCGCATCGTACGTGTGTAGAAAGTTGTGCATTGCAAGTGGAAAAAGATAATTTGTGCATCGTATTGTGTTTGTGATGCATTATTTTTTTATTTGCGATACACAGTTTGTCGTTCCGTGTTTGCGATGCATAGTGTGGGCTTCCGTATTCTTATGTACATCGTGTTGTGTTGCAATGCATCGTTTTTTGTGTTTTGCAATTCATAGCATGCACTGTTCGGTGTTTTTAAAGGACATAAATGACATCTCATAGAAAAATGTCCTTTAGCAATTAAAAACAATTATAGTGAACTTTAGCGAATGAAAATTGTCTAAAAGAAACCGATCCGAATTTTACCCAATTATTTAGAATAGCCATTTGAAGGCCTGTCTAATAGCCCATAGCTAGGCCATCACCTTGGTTGCTAGACCAATTGAAGCCTTCTAAGAAAGGTCACGTTGTTTAGTGAGGTGGTCAGATGGTCGAAACATTTTTTTAGATTTTGTCGAGTAATAGAAGATCACGTCACTTAGCAAAGGTGACGAGACGGTCGGGACCTTTTTTGCTTGAAAAGACGGCACTTTGGTGAGTTTAGTTCCCAACCATCCGATTAACTTATTTAAATAATGTGGTGCAATTATGATTGCAAACTTCACAAAACTCTTAACTTTAAGAGTATCTCTAATTTCGTGATTAGTGACTTGACTTTGTGTTTTTAATTTATTAATTTTTATTTTTTTGTAATGATTAATAAAAAATAATCAAAATGATACAAAGAAAGCCAGCGAGACTAAAGAATGAAAAAATCTAAAGCGACAAAATCAAACTACTACTAAATTGTGAAGAAGAACAAACCATAAAAGTTCCCATTTGCATTATTTGAAAATTCACATTTCTAGAATGTTGAAAGTAAGGTACGATAAGGGTAAAGCCAAGCTGCCAAACTTTACGAGATTCATTCATGATTGAAGTACTAGGGTACGTATCTAGTTTTTGTATTTTATATGGTTTTTTTTTAAATTTTAATTTCTATTTGTTTAAGATAGAAGTCCCTTATCCCCCCAATAACCCCCCCAAAACCTAAATGAGAAGTTATTCATTGTGACGACATGCCATGCGTGATGCATGTGCTATGATGCACTATTCGTATACTAGCATAACATCTAGTTGATGATTGTGAAATGTCCTTTACTCACATTAGATCACGAGTCTGTTTTATATTTATTACTCCAAAATACTATCGGGTCAAATATAGGCGAAACATCACATCACATCAACATAGTGACATGATGTGACAATTGACTGAATAATTTTCCACCTTATATCACTGCATAATGATGATGTAGTGTGACGACTGAATAATTTTTCTCCCTAGACCACATTTTATGAGATACGACGATTTGACCCTGCGACCAACCAAAAGGACATTCAAACCACTATACAGGCATAATACTAAATGAGCAAAGCTAGAGCAACAAAATTAATTTACAGTTACAGCAGGTATTAAAATATTGTACTGATACAACTATCAATGCATGGGTAGCTTATACCGTAAAACACAATTTTTGTTGTAAACCAAATCTATAGATCAATTGTATTGCTTTATCATTTTCCATACCGAATAATCTCACTATAATCATCTTGATAATCTCACTGATAATTTGTTCAACCAAAAATAAAATCTCCTTAATCACCTGAATTGAGAACAAATCAGTTCTCAACTCAGTGGTGAACGCTGCTCAAATGCAATTCAAAATCTTGCATAAGAAATTATACTCGAATTTCTTTAATTTTTGGCATTAAAATTCAAACCGGAGTTGTAAAGATCCTGAGGCAAAAACTTTCCATTGAAAACACCGCATCCTTTATGCACGGGTGAACATGATTCCATATGTCAGGACCATAACAAAAGAGTCAAAGCCTTAGCTGATCGGAAATTTGTACAGAATGTTTCTATAAAAGAGCAAAGGTAACATGAATGTACGCATACATACCTGTATGATGTTAGACTGGTAAGAACCTACAAGGACATTAAGGCTCGAAGATCATCTATGCTAATCTCCTTTCGATCTTTTGGGCCCCCCTTCCTACTAAAAGCTTCCCTTGCGAGCTTTTTCTTCTTTTCTTGTAGCTCCAAAATCCTCTCATCAATGCTGTTTCTAGCAATCATCCTCACAATCTTCACATCCTCCTTCTGCCCGATGCGGTGCACACGGTCCATTGCCTGCTCCTCAGCTGCAGGATTCCACCATGGCTCCAATAAGTACACCCTTGAAGCAGCAGTTAGGTTGATACCAGTACCCGAGGCTTTGAGACTTGCAAGCAAAATCGTAGGGCCATCCGGTGTCGGCACTCCGAATTCTTTAATGACTTGAGCCCTCCTTTTCGCATTCATAGACCCATCTAAGCGGCAAATCTTATATCCAGCAGCTTTTAACGGTTCTTCAAGTAAAATCAACATTTTCCGGAACTGGGAGAATATAACAGATTTTATTGCCGGGTTTTGATCCTTTGTCGCTGAGAGAAACTTTAAGAGTGCAGCCACTTTGGAAGATATATTAGAAGAGGAAGAAGCTGCTGGATTATTAATCTCAGATTCTTCTGGTGGGGAGGAGAAAAGATCAGACTCTGAAAGTGGATGGCGGCACATTGGGCAGCAAGCTTTAGTTCGCTTAAGAGTCTTTAGGATGCAGGATCGGCAAAAGATGTGAGCGCAACAAGTAATGACAATATCAGTTGGCGGAGAGATGCAAATTGGACAGTCAAAATCTTCCCCATCTTGTACTACTGAAATCAACTTTTTCAGCAATTCTGGGTTGTTGGATACATCTGTTTAAGTTCCATGAATAAACAAATTAGTAAGCACTGTAATCAGATCATATAAACAGAATTGTAGGAGTAAAATTATATATATATATTCTTATACATGCTTCAAACATAAAATGCTTTAAGATCTTGTTCATGAGAGGAATGTGGCCTTTAGGTCGTAAAATAACAAAATCATAATCATGATCACCCAAGAGATGTACAGGTAATAACACAAAAAACAATATTAACAATTGAGAATCCATCTGCAGATTTTGATGGTTCACATCAATGTATGGTTGATAAACTTGGGTATATGGAATTGAAGAACTGCTTTAAGAAACAGATCTGAACTGCAAGAACACACGATCAGAAGAAGCAGAACTGAAGACAACCGTGTTGACATGATTCCCCAAAAAGATATAGCGTAACATAAAACTCAGCAGTAATAAGAAGGGTACAATATGAATGTTTATGACTTAATCAGAAAATTTAATTAGTGCTCTGCGTGTAAAATATGCAGTAGGAGATTTGTTCCATTGACCCTTAAAAGGAACTAAAGCAATTGGGAACTCGGTTATTTGACCTCCAGATTCGAACAAGTGATGTAAGAAAACCACATAGAAGCGAAACTAAAGATACAGCATGTATCATTTTCCAGCAATGTAGTTTCAAAAAAAGTTCATTTTTGATGTCACGTTATCACTTCAGGGAGCAAACTACAACACCACCAATAGTTCACACAAACAAGAAAATAAACCCTTTCTCTTCACGGGCTTGGTAGCCCACCTTCATTTTATATTACTTTGTTTATGGGTTGCTTTGGTCTTTTAGAGCCCGTTTGTTCATGCGTTTTGGCCAAAACGCAGGGTTAAAACGCAGCTTATTCCTTAACTTAGCGTTTCAATGTTGCGGTAGAAAAAGCTGTGTATTCAAAACACAGCTGTGTTTTGATATAATATCTCAAACATATTTATAAAGAAAAAAGCCACATTTTAAATAATCTGCGTTTTAGAAACGCTGCGTTTTAAAAACGCTACACCAAACGAGCTCTTAGTCAAACTCAACACTGTTCATAGATTCATTATTTAAAAAATCCAAAAAAAAAAATACAGGACCACTATGGTGGATGAAGACATATACTTGGTCAAATGTAAGAGCAACCACAATGGCACCCCCAAACACACTCTCTAAAACTACTTTTAGAGATTTTTAACCTCCCTCAAGCCTACAATGGTGCCCCTTTACCACTCTCTATCTCCAAAACTTGGTAAATGACTCTCCATATATGGAGGGTGATTTAAAGGGAATAGTGTCTTCCACATTGGGCTATTTTTCATTTTTTGTTACTTCAAAAAAAAAACATAAGCTTTAAAAATTAGTAATATTACCTTTTTTTTTTTAAGTTCTCATTTTGTTACAAACAACTGATATACATATTTATTTTTGTTACATCATCATCGTAAATTTTATCAATTAGTCAAATAAAAAGATATTTATTTTAATATATGAAATTTGTGAATTAACTGCAAATTATTTTCAACCAAAAAAATTTTAAACATAAATTATCTCTTAGATTGACATATATTTTTAAATAAAAGTAATTGAAATTATTAAAAAAATACAACATATTTTTTCATAGAATATAAATTTAAGATATAAAATATTTCAATCCGATTGTGGTGGAAAAATAGAAATCAAAAAAGGGAAAAATAGAATGATAGTTAGATTTGTTAGTTGATATGAAAAAAAATTAATTTTTAGAGGGTTATATAGAGAGTGTTTGTTGGAGTGGATTTATTTTTAGAGTGTTGAAAAAGTGAAATTTGAACGGAAAACGAGGTGTTTAGAGTGTGATATAGGGAGGCATTGTTGTGGTTGCTCTAACAAGAAGAGAAATCTAGCCTCCTACAATGAGCTCCAGTGCAGTTATTATCATATACCTCTTCTAAGGAAGAGGATGGGCTTTCAAGCCTAGCAAGGGACATAGCCTATTTGCCACTCTATATATATTTCAGCTTTATAGGAAATAAGGCATTATCGCGGCTACCTATGTAGTTGATATGGCACTATTTGTATTGTACAAGTTGGTGAGGACCTCCCCCCACCGCCCAACACACATGCACACGAACACACACACACACACATAACACAGGAAAAATACAAGGGAATACCAAATCACCAGAAACCTTTGTCAAACTAAAAAGAAATTTTCAGTACTGCAGACAAACAACCTACAAAGAATGAAACCTCCATCCCAATGATGTCAGTTAGTTTTATGTTTCATGATGATTAACGATATGCTAACATGAGAGAAGCAGAAAAAGAGAACAATTCACATGACATCATCTTCAGAACTCTAATAGTGTTCAAGACTAAAAATTGTAACATACAACTTTGAAACAAATGAAGGAGAAAAATATGAATTACCTTCGATGTTGCTAGATGGAAGTGATGCTAAAAGATCTGGAGGACACAAGGCCAAATTTGTACAAATCTGCCTTAGTCGTAAGATTATGCTGAGAACAGTAGAATAATTGTATGTCACACTACGAGCAGATATGTAGTCAAGAACAACACTCTTGGCCTGACTTTCCATTTGATCATACAGCTCACGTTCTTCCGCAGACAGATCCACAAAACATGTCTCTATAACTTTTGGCGGCAATCCAACTAAAGCTTTGTCTTTCGTTCTCCTCAAAGACATGGTTGCCATTAGTACCTAAACAATAAGAACCACAGTAAGAAGAAGAAAAGTGCAGTATCGGAAAAGCACCAAATTCAAATCAATCAAGCTGCCACAGTTTAAATTCTCAATTTCAGAAAGTCACAAAAACCATAAACAATACATGAACACTTTGAAAGGCATCATCCGTCAGGCATCTCCATTAAACCCAAATTGCACATTCTTCTGAAACATTTACTGGAAACTATTTATATAGCTAGAATATTTTTGGTCAATAAAATATTTTTCTGTGAAACTTGCTGACAATCCGCACCATAAACAAACTCTCCATTACGATATAAATATTTCAATCCCACCTAAAGCCGCATGAACCACATGCTTGTCCTACCATCTCATTATCATGCCTCTATAATAAATGACCCTCAGCCATCAAGACCAATGACCAACATGTATTAAGAATTCGCCCCTCGCCTTCACAATTTGACATTCCAAGTGACAAGTGTGGCCTGCAAGAAGTCAGACTGCTGAAAGATTTTAAGATTGCTACATGTCATCACTACATAGTATATAATGGGATGAAAACTTTTAAGCAACTTCAACTGTCAAGAGTTCATAATTTCATAATCCAGATGGATCTGTTCAAAAGACAGCCAAAAGAAGGTTATAATTTGCATCATTTCCAATGAGATGTGAGATATAAGCAAAAGGCATGTAAGCCTCGATACTTCGTGTCAAAGGTGTGCTACAATTTACCAGTATGTGTACAAGGCTGAGAGAGAGAGAGAGAGAGAGCGAACAGTATAGCGAGATAAAGCACATATTGTTAATAATGTTCATAGGATGATATATCTGGATACTTTTCAAGAGTCTGAGACATAGAAGTTCTCAATTTTTACGATATAGAACCAGTTTGGAGAAAAGATTGAGCAGCCGAACCTAAGAAGCAATAGCCTTGGAGCTCATCTCAAGAAAACTCAAATGCCAAGCATCAAAACACAAATTATGAAAGCAAAAATACATCCTTAGGTTTATAGTCAAAAGAAGTAAGTTGAAAATGCAAAACTATTCTTTCATTCCTACAGTCTGATAAATTTGCAGTTGTACTGGAAAATGTATAAAGCCAAACTTTTCAGCTGAAACATTAAAAATAAGGCCGTGTTGGGCATCCTGTATATAGAGAAACTAATGTATTAATTCAGGATATTAGGCATGAGAGCAAGCTTCTCATGGACCAGAAAAAGAAAAGCACTTGTAGAGAAGGAAGCGCACTTGATACAACTGAGGAGTTCCATATTCCAAAAACATATGGAGTAAAATGTTATTACCTGCAGCCTTGAGAGCCCCTTCTCGCTTCCCTGGGCAAGTGGGCGTTGAACCAAGCTATTCCAATAGCTTTTGATTGAGAACGGCTCAAACCTCAAAAACGCCATAAGAGAAAACAAATCCATTGAGCCATTCTGTATGGGTGTTCCTGTAACAATCCACCTTCTCTTAGCATTCAGGTTAGCCACAGCCCGACTTTGTTGTGAAGTGGAATTTTTAATGATATGTGCTTCATCCAAAATGACACGCCACCACTCTATCTTCTTCATGGGCGAACGCAACGAATGTTCTTCGCTGGCCAATGTGCTATAAGTAGTCAAAACTATGTCATACTTCTGCAGCTCCGATGCATCTTGAGTCCGCTCACCATAATACATATACGCCTTCAGCCTCCCTGGTCTAGTGTGTTCTCCTAACTGTGTTATCCAACTCGAAAACACAGATGGTGGACAAACAACCAAAGTTGTTTTCGAGTCTATCCCACCTATTGTTTTTCCTTTTACTGCTTTTTCGGCATCATCAGTCTTAAGTCTCTTGCATGAATTACTACCAGCTTTTTTAAATGCTCTTCCCCTCTTTGACTTCTTAACACCCGAAACAACCACCCCCTCACCCTCTTCTATTTCCTCCACATTTGCATTTTCACATTTATCAAAAGCAATTAAAGAAAGCAATGTAAGAGTCTTACCCAACCCCATATCGTCCGCAAAAATTCCTCCTCGTATAGGCTCGGGCCGGTTAGAAGTCTGGTAATTAGTCAAAACATTCACATAACTCCCATCTTTCTCCTCCCAAAAAGGTGGCAACTCACACGAATTCTCCCTATGAACCAACCAGCTCAAACCTTCCTTCTGGTGCAAAAACAACTCTGATTTGATCACATCTTTAGGGGGTTCCATCAATTCCATAGCACCCATTTTACTCACATTCTCATCAACCAACTTAAAAATCTCATCCACACTCTTCCCATCCTTATTCTTACTCTGTTCCTTCACAATCAAAGAATCAGACAAAGTAAAAGAAACATCATTCTCCGAAATCAAATGCAACCCACCTCGCAAAATTGCCGATTTCACCCTTCCAAACGCTTCAATCCTCGCGAAAATATGAACCTGACAAGCAATCTTATACCGTACACCTCGCCCGGGCGAATTGGGGACAATCCCTTCAACATTAATCAAATTGGAGTCGATCAACGGGGCGAGAACTTTAGCAGCGTCCCTTTCGATGTGACCCACTTGATCAGTACGAGTATTGAGTACTTTAATAGCATTCGAATCGTACTGATTGAGAGGTTCTCGTACCAAACCCACCATTTCTCGGCCACTGATTGTGCCGGAATAGTATTGTAAGCCGACGATGTTGACTATGATGAAGCCAACCATGTCGGTATCGGAGGATTGAGTGAGGTTAGCGGGGGAAGAATCATCGGGTTCGTTGTCATCATCGGAGGGAAGGATTGGCCAGCCGTCGAGAGTCATGAAGACGCCGACTGGGTCGTCTTCTTGATTATCTACCATTTCTGTGTATGAAAGATTCTTCTGGGTAAATTTCTTAGGCGGGGGGTGGGGAAGGAGCAGCGAGGGTTGGTTGCAGAGTGTTGATGGTATTTAAGTGTGTGTGGTTTGGACTTTGGAAGGCTGACTCTCTCTGCACCGACTCTACCGATGGTTTTTTGTATTTGGGAGTTTTGAAAAGGGAAAGGCGCGTGGAGAGAGGGAGAGAGAGAGAAAAACTGTTTTAGAAGAAAGTGGAGTAGTGTGCGTTTGGAATCTCAAAGAGGGGAGTAGTCGTACACTCTTACTTCTCGGATATTTCAAATGTGACTACTACAATTTTCTTTTCTTTGTTTTTCAATGTAATTCTGAGCGTGGAGGTTTAAATTTGGGTGAAATACGAGTCGGTATTTATAAAATAATTTTTAATTGCTTTAGTTTAATATAATTTTTTTAAATTAAAAAAAAAGACACTTGATATGATCTTCGCTAAGAATTTTCGACGAATCACGATTTTACGTGGAACGGAAGCTAAGATTAATGAAGATTGATGGATGGTGACACCACAACCCAATGAATCAATTCAATTACGAACCTTGACATGTACAGCCGCAACCCAATAACTGAGACAACCACGAACCTTGGTATAATGAGATTTGCCACAATTGGGATGAAATACCAATTGATAAGAATAAAAGGATTAATGCCTCAGATACTGATAAGTTCGAAAAGTTCTTCAAGAACGAAGAAGAATTGAATAAACTTTCAAGAATGAAGAAGAATTGAACAAACTTTTAATTAAATTAATATCAAAGTTATGCGTCTTTAACATCACATAAGATGACCTTTATATAGGCTGAAACAAACCCTATTAAGCCCTAAAAACGTTTAAAGTTGTACCCTGAAGAAATAGGGCAAAAAAATCAATTAAAAATATATAAAATAATGAAAACAGGAAAATCTGCCGTCGGTGCGCCTAGGCGCAGCGCCCTAGCGCGGCTACGCACCCCAGTACTTTTCTGTTTCAGACTTGTTTTCAGGTCGAGATTCAGCGAGCTGCGCGCCCTAGCGTGGCGCCATGGCCTGGGGACTTTCTAGAAGTTGTACATTGGTCCCTTGAGTATTCCAAATCATCCTTGGGTCTTCCAAACCATCCATATATCCTTGAAACACCTTGAAACCTCCCCTTGAATCCTCTCATCATCATCCAATTGAATCACAACTTTTCTTTGAGAACGAACAAAGTACACTTGAACTTCCATGCACGATCTGTTGTCCACGAACCACTTGACACGTGCTTCATCAACGATTAGAGCTCGCTTGAATCGCATCAACACGCTTGTTGTGAAATGTCATTTATGCCCTTAAAAAATCACGGAACGACACGCTATGCATCGCAAAAACAAAACGGCGCAGCACACCGCGATGCACAAATTACACTTATGATGCATTAAAAAGTGTGCATCGCGATGCACAAAAATTGTATTATAGCATACTGTTTTTGTGCATCGCGATGTACAACCTTTTCTTTTGAACCAGAAGAAGGCACTTTGTTTGCGAAATGTCATCTATGTCTTTCCTTCTAACACGTATGCATTGCATCAGTTTTCAGACTATAAAAACAAACTAACCAGTTGAATGCTTAACACAAATACACAGCAAAAATCCCTATTTACTTCAAACATAGCAAAAAATCTTAAAACCCTTCGGCAATTTTTTAAAAAGTTTTGAAAACATCATCGTGAGATATTATCAAACAGAGCAAAAAATGTCTTCTCAACTACAAAACAGCACCAAGAAGAAAGCAACAACCACCAGAACCAACAAAAATTAAGTATCAGGTTAATATTGCCGAATACACTTTAGGGTTTCAAAAAATAAAGCAAAAATGTCCTCAATAGCGTTTGTAGGGTTTCAAATTTGCATATAAAATTGAATATAAAACAGCGTTTCTAGGGTTTCAAATTTGTTGCATCGTAATGCAAACTTTTGATGTTTTTGATGCATTACGATGCATTATTTGATGAATCGCGTTCACTGAAAAATATAAAAACACCGTTTTGTTTGGATTCAAATTTTGTCCATGGCGATGCAAATTTTTTGCATCGCGATGCACAAAAGTAATGCATCCCGATGAACAATTGATGCATCGCGATGAATAACATGTACATCGCTTTTACTTCTTTATTGTAATTTTTCAGTTATGTGACTGTAACCACAAATATACGTGTTTTGCCGATGTGAAGACTAGAATAGTTAACAGATCCAGCATGCAGTCCCTCAAAGACTAAATAAAAAGTATTACTTTCAAGGAAGACCATTTAACAGCGTTGAATAAAACACCATTCTGGTACATCATAGAGAGCATTCTGGGTAATAACGTCCTGCGCGATCATTCTAAGAAGGATGACTCAATAATAAGGAGTATTGCAAAGTGCTACATTAAAGGACATAGGTGCTTCTAAATCGCTAGAAAAAAATGAAAGCTTAGGGAAAAAGATGCCAAGCTTATTTTTGGAATCAAGGATGGTGCGGAAGAAATCAATATCTCTTTTTTACAAATTGGAGCACACCGATTTTCTCCAAAGGTGCTTCCTTGAAAAAATGTCTAAAGAAACAAAAGACATCAGACTAAAGCCAAAAATGATCCTTGATAGAATCAAGGAGAGGATAGACAGTGTCCAACAAATAGATGTCAACTGCGTGGCTGGGTTGACGACAATGTTTGTCCTCGCAACGTTGCTGGTTGCGACCAAGACCTCCTATATTGTAAGACCCCGACCCTACATTCTTCCTAGTTCACTTGTAGTCACTGCATATTGACTTTGGAACCCTCAGAATATGAGATGTCACACTTGTCAAGCGTGACGTGTTAAGTTGTAACCTATTTTGGCACGCGATTAACCTATGATAAGTCATGCACTATTTTTGTATTCGTTTGAGACTATTCTCGACATCGATTAATGTGGTTAATTAGGGACGATTCTACGGTTCGTCCCGATGTCTCGAATATGAGTAATGACTCTAACGGAGTCAATAGGATGTGATAAATCATATCAAATCTTTATACGGAATAAACACTAGTCTAGACTGACTCTGGCGAGTCGAATAGGACGTAATGAACAAAAATCGAATAATGTGATAAATCTATTAAGGGGTGTAGTCGACTCTACAGAGTTGAGTAGTGGGTAATATAAATCACTATGTCTTATAGTTTAGTCTTCTACGATGTGAGATGACGGATTGATGATGTTATGATTCGGCAGAGAATCTTGACCTTGGTTCACTTAGTCAAATATTAGTTGACTACATGATTACTTGAATTGGGTTGGGTTGTTAGACACGCACCCTTTATCTAAACAAGGGTTAATAATAAACCTTTGACTTTTCATTAGGTTATAGAATAATCACGCCCTTAGTGCGTGACGTTAGTAGCAAATATAGTCTCAATCGTTGGGTGACGAGTTGGTTGTATCCTAAGTATTAGTGACATGCCTTGATTATCGTTTTAGTACGGACGATATGACTTGAAATGAGTCATGATGTACATAGTACATGAAAAAAATCTCATGGGATAGATATGCATAAGATGGAGTGTATTGTATAGTTATAGGATACCGTAGAGATACTAAGTTGAGCGTATTAGTTACACATTGGTTAATAATTGTAAGTACGAGTAGACTTACATATGTTGAGATTTTGAAGTCTAGCATTAGCGGACTTAGATGATTTGGTGTACATGTGATGAACATGTTACTTTGATTGGGAATAGGAACAACTAACCTATCCTTATATTGATTATGCGTTCCACATTGTGGGCACCGTTTGATTGTGTTAACGGTAGGAATACCCTACATAGGATTGCGATTATTGGTGTGTCTAATTATCACCGATACCATTCGATTGTTGAGTTGTACAATAGGCCTACTTTGCCTATTGTCTTGTTTTGGTTATATGTTCAGTGATTACAAACATGATGTGATTGTTCTAGTATGTGATAGGACAATCATCCTACTTTGATGATTGATTATGTGTTTAGTATTTACAAGAACATTGAGTTAATTTGGCATGTGATTCAATAGAACATATCATGATTTGTTTTGGTTAAGTTGTGATTCAAGAGAACACAATTTGATTTGTTAAGAATGACGAGTAAATATCTACTTGTGCATTGCATTAAGTCCAGCTGGTATTCTTGGTAAAGTTATGGTGGGACGACGTATAATCTTTACGAATGTGTTTCGTAATCAGAATTCAGTTTCTTTATTAAACATTCTTTCGTTGAAGATGAACCATTCCTTTGAGACTATTGCAGATTACAAGGCACGTATGAACGATTGGTGCCTTAGTCTCAGTACCACTGAAAAGGGATATCTCGCGAACACCTATGCTTTTAGATGTGCGTTCAGATGGAGACGTATTCGAATTCACTGGCACATGATACGGGGTGCATTCCATTTTTGGTCTTCAGAAAATCATCTCTTCAACTTTTCACTGAATGAGATGTGTCCCACTTTTGAAGATATTTGTGCTCTATAGGCACGTCCATCGATGGTCCTAAATCGATACCACTGCTGAGAAAACCTCCCTTGGTGCTTATTCAGGAATTGCTTGGTTTCACTATCCGAGAGGCCCGTGGTATGTTGCATGGTCGACTTTTCGACCTGACTCAACTCCCAAGGTTCTTTGCCAATTACTAACCCGATGACACTTATTTAGAACACCGGCAGACGGCCCTCTTCTTGTGTATATTAGGAAAATTCTTCCTAATTAACCTTGACGGTTATGTTGATATACGGGTCTTGGATGTTGTATTGCATGCTAGGGGGCGAGTGAACAATATGATTCCTCTCATTCTGGTGGAGACTCTTCTCGACCTAGATAGCTATGTTAACGGAGAAGAACAGTTTCCTTCTGGCAGCCCCATTCTCTTGCACATGTGGCTAAAAGAACGCTTTATGATGATTATCCCTCCAGTACCTGGCACGAGATATCATCCAATCAATTACACCCAGAGGGGTCACCAACATGATCATTTGGTGACTGAATAGGATTGGGTGGAGTATTTTCTATGTGTCCATTCCTTTGACATTGTATGGGTTGTACCCCATTAGAAAATTTGGCGATTTATGCCGGGGCCTCATCGATTCGCACAAGTCATAATTGCAGGGCTTCGTGCTGGACCTTTTACTATGCTTCCCGGGTGATGTGCCAATTTGAGTTGGAGCAAAGGCTGCCTGATACCAGCCTCCCTGAGTTTGGGACAAGCGAGCTCAATGGTGACATCTGTAGGGACCTTCGAGGGTGGTGGGGCCATGAGATAGGGCCACGCACCGTTCTTTCCTTAGATCACATCCCATTGGAGAATGTCTGTCTTTCCATCAATTATCTGACCTAGCTGGTTCCACAGGCAATGGAGCATTCATTCAACATCAGACTCACTCTGGAGTGCCTGCTTGGTAAAATTGTGACCAATGGAGCAGACGCTCGTTTGCTGGAGATTGGTGAATCTATGGAAGACTCTGGTCTAAAGATTTATGCAAGGGATCCTTGGCGACTTCAGCGCAGTCGGGGGATCACATCTCGTGGCTCACGAAGATCTGACGGAGCAGAGACTAGTGGCGGTGGTGAGCGTGAAAGAAGGAACACTGACGAGAGCGAGGGAAGTTTGAGAGGCTGGCGTGGTGAACGCCGTAGAAGATAGCGTGTAATGATGGTTTATGTATCTGTATGTGAAATATATTTAAGACAAAATATAAGTGCATGTAAGCCTTATCTATGTACTCCTTGGTTGCCAAACCGGGGACTTTATTATAAATTAAAAGTGTGTTATTATTATTATATGAGTAGTGATTTTTCCCTTGTGTGATCAAGACAACATGACAGGGGGAACCAAAAATATTATAAAATGTGTAAGTAAATAACCGAACCTGAAGGCTGCCTACGTATCTCATGAAGAGAATCAGGTCGGATCGTAGTTCAACCCAGATTTGCGAGAAACTGAGATTTTTATTCCTTTTTCTCCAATGTTTTATCTCTCTTATTTCTTTTTTGAACTCTAATTTTTGCCTAGGCCACCCTTTCGGGTTTTTGACTTACCGAGTTAATTTTAGAAGGGGGAGAAAAGTATTTACAAACACAAGTAAAATTGAAAACGCTATAGCTGAGCAGGCAACTATGCGTAGTACTTCTTGAGCTTGTCCATGTTGAAGGGCTGAATGAGGTCTTCTCCATTTTCATTGGTGAGGAAGACAGCGCCGCATGACTGTATGAGCCTAACTACGTACGGTCCTATCCATGGTGATTTCCACTTTCCAAAACTGTCAATGTAGCTAGGCGACTTTTCTCGGAGAACCAAGTCGCCTACTTTGATGTCTCGGGCTCTGACCCGTTTGTTGAAAGATCGAGCAATCCTCTTTTGGTATGCTCGTCTGTGCTCTAAAGCCAACAACCTCCTTTCATCCAGGAGTGCCAGTTTATCATACCGATGCTTAAGCCAATCAGCTTCAGCCACATCGGCTTCTATCATCACCCTTAAGGAAGGGATTTCAACTTCAATAGGCAGTACTGCTTCCATGCCATAGGCAAGAGAAAATGGGGTAGCCCCAGTAGGCGTACGAACAGAAGTACAATAGCCCCAGAATGCTAGTGGCAATTTATCGAGCCAATCTCTCCCTGTATCTACCATTTTCTGAATGATGTTTTCCAATGTCTTGTTGACTACTTCTACAACGCCATTGACCTATGGCCTGTAAGGTGAAGACTTGTGCTGTTGTACTTTGAACTCATCCAGTACCCGATTGACTTCTCCCTCGAAGTGTGTACCATTATCGGAGATCATCTCAAAAGGTAGCCCAAATCGGTAAATGATGTTTGTCTTGATAAGTTCTGCAACCTTCTTGGCATTCAGAACTTTGTATGAAGCGGCTTCAACCCACTTTGTGAAATAGTCAACGGCAACTAGAACATACTCATGGCCATTTGATCCTTTCGGATGCACTTGCCCTATGACGTCAATTCCCCATGTCGAGAAAGGCCAAGGTGTTGTAGAATTGTATAACATGTGAGGGGGCAGATGTTGCAGGTTGGCGAACCTCTGACACTTATCGCAACGGCGCACCCACCTGATGCAGTCAATTTTTATTGTACTTCAGTAATAACCTTGCCGAATTACTTTTTTTGAGAGCATGCGCCCATTCATATGCGGACCACAAGTGCCACCGTGCAACTAATCTATGACTTGCTCAGCTTTCGCTTGATGGATGCAAAGGAGGTTAAGTCCTTGATAATGCCTTTTGTATAGATTGTCACCACTGATTACAAATTGGGAAGCCCATCTTCGCAAGGCAATTCTGCCTTTTCTCTCAGTACTGGGCGGATACTCACCCTTCTTTAGCAAATTCCAAACATCCAGGTACCAAGGCCCATCGGCTCTTTCTTGGTCCTTTTCAATGGAAAAACAGAATGTTCGTGTATGTTTCATCCCAATGACAAAGGGTTGGACATTGAACTCTGCGAGGATTTCAACCAGCGACGCCAAAGTTGCCTGAGCATCTGCGAAACAATTTCTATCTCGGGGGAGATAGTGAAATGATATGAACTTAAATTTCTCTGCCAATGTTGTTAAGCGGGCATGATACAACTGCAGTCTAGCATCTTGCGTCTTCCATTTTCTTTCAACCTGATTTATGATCAAAGCTGAATCACCGTATACTTCTAATTCTTTGGCTCCCATTTTCAAGGCTTCCTCCAAGCCAGCTATACAAGCTTCATCGAAGAAGAGTTGCCATTTGCACGTGTTGTCCTTAATTTCAAGAACCCCTTCATCAGGAAAATTTGGTTCTTTAAACTCTTCTGCTTCTATCGGTAGGTCTGCCAACTGATCGACTATTACACTTCCTTCGATTAGCTTTCCCCTTGCATAAGTTATATCAAACTCATTTAGCAAGAATGACCATTTGGCAAGCCTGCTCGAAAGTGACGTCTTTTTAAGTATGTATTTGATCAGATCCTTCTTGGAGATCACTTTTACGGGCAATGTTTGCAAGTAAATCTTGAGTCTCTGCGTCGCCCATACTAGACCTATACAACTCTTCTCAAGTGCAGAGTAGTTCAACTCGCTGCCCTGTAACTTTCTACTGACAAAGTAGATGGCATTCTCAGCATGAGAGTCTTCTTTTTCTTGTGCCAACATGGCTCCAACCGCGGTGTCTGTGACGGTTAGGTATAACAATAAACACTTTAGTTTGTGAGGAGGAGCTAGAACTGGCGGACTAGCTAGGTACTCCTTGACCTTTTCAAATGCTTGCTGGCACTCTTCATCCCATTCTCTATCTGTATCCTTCTTGAAAAGCTTGAACAGAGGTTCACACATGGATGTCAGTTGCTGAATAAAACGACTGATGTACTGTAATCGGCCTAAGAAGCCTTTGACTTTACTCGGAGTTATTGGCTGTGGCATATCTCTGATGGCTTTGACCTTTGCAGGATCTACCTCAATTTTATTGTCGGTTACCATGAATCCCAAGACTTTTCCTCGGGTGACCCCAAATGTACACTTGGTGGGGTTGAGCTTCATCCGGTACTTACATAATCTCTCAAAGAACTTGCGAAGATCTCTCAAATGATCACTGTCTACATCTGCTGAATGAATAATCATGTCATCCATGTACACTTCTACTTCTTTGTGAATCATGTCATGAAAGAGTGTGGTAGCAGCCCTTTGGTATGTAGCCCCAGCGTTTTTCAATCTGAAGGGCATGACCATGTAACAGTAAGATCCCCAAGGGGTGATGAAGGAAGCCTTCTCCTGATCTTTTTCCGCCATCTTGATCTGATTGTAACCGAGCATTCCATCCACAAAAGACTATATCTTATGTGAGGCTACTGCGTCTACCAAAATGTCTATGTTGGGTAGGTAAAAGTTATCTTTCGGAGATGCTTTGTTGAGATCCCAAAAATGCATATAAATCTGAACCTTACCGTTCGGCTTTGGTACTGTCACAATATTGGATAACTATATCGGGTATTCTACTAGTTTGATGAATTTGACCTTCAACTGCTTGATGATTTCTTCCTTGACTTGCAGGGACCATTCAGGCTTGATTCTGCGGAGCTTTTGCTTCACCGGCTTAGCGTCGGGGTACAGTGGAATCCGATGTTCAACAATTGCTGGATCCAACCCAGGCATATCTTCGTAAGACCAGGCAAACACGTCCTGAAATTCTGTCAAAACAGGCTGATCAATGCTGCTCTTTCTTCGTCTTGCATGTAGCTTACAATCTTGACCTTTCTGACTTTATCATTTTGCCCCAGATTGATTGTGGACAAGTCTTCTTGCAAAGCTTCCAATCGGCGCTCCCCTCGTTGTTTGATCACTTTAGCTAATTCAATTAAAAAGTCTTTATCTTTTGGATCCCCATTATTAATCGATTCATTATTAATAGGATGATTTATCATGTTTTCAATTAATTCATCTTTTAACACATAGGCAACCAAGGAGTACACAGAAACACTTGCATTATCATTAATGAAAGGAAGGGTTACAAGGTTGACCACCTCATTGAGGTCCTCACAGGTGAGATCCTCGATTTTGGCGTCGAAAATAAAACCGATTGATGACCAGTTCTTAACAAAAGGGGAAAGAGGGGGTAAGGTGTATCCGAAGTGCTCTACCAAGTCCTCGGCCTTCAGTAACGGTCCTGTAGTTGTATACCAATTTTGAAGCGGATTGTATGCCACTGTCTCAAATTCTGCTACGGAGTCCTCTGTGCTATCTGCTACTTTGTTGATCAATCCCAGAAAACTGTCTCCCAAGAAGTCTTTTGTAAATAGGGCCAGGGCAGAATCTTCCTGATCAATAGTCCATGTATTCTCGACCGTCACCACCTTATAAGAGGTGTCACGAGGGCCAATGATCACTTTTTCCATTTCTTCTACTATGAGACTGATGTCGTTGAAGATTTCTCATCTAGGGTGCATCTTTCTGCTGTTGTCCATCCATGGCTCAGGAAACATGAGGTAAGCCATGGTTTCTCCATGCTTGACAAAGTATCCATTCAGGGTCTTCCTGTAGGGGTTCATGGGAGGTGCCATGTATGGCTAGTTCCTCTGAACTACTCTGTTTCTCTTGCGTTTTTCTTCCATTACTGCTGCTACTTCTGCAAGTGTTGGATTGTATCCCAACCCAAAAAGTGGTATGCATTATTTGATGTCGTCTTATACCAGGTTGATTCTGCCTTGCTGGCTCTTGCCCAGCCCCAGTCCTGGCATGTAGCCTATATTGTGGATCATACAATAAGGGACTATCTCTCTAGGTTCCACAGCTTTCTTGTAACTGATGCTGGTTTCTCCTACGTGCTGGATTGCATTCACCCTCACCTGAGGGATTACTTCGAATCTGCTAAAAAATATGCCAGTATCATCATGCTCAATTTTGAGAATAGGAACATCCCTTTTCTCTTTTGATTCCATGAGTTTGTCTGCCAAAATAATGACTATGTGATCCTCGTGGATGAACTTCACACATTGATGGAGTGATGAAGCTACTCCTTTCACGCCATGAATCCACGGACAGCCTAACAGTAGACTGAAAGTAGAAGGGATATCCAATACTTGGAACTCGACGGGCATTTCCAACGGGCCAATAGTTAGCATAAACGTTATCACCTTGAGCACACATCGACTGGTGTTATCATAAGCTCGCACTGATTGCGATGGCGGAGCTAGGTCCAAGATCTTCGTTCCCAGCTTGGCTAAGGTTGTTGTTGGACAGACATTCAAAGATGATCCGTTGTCTACCAGAACCTTTGGTACCCTCTTTTCTTGAACACCGACGGTAATATGCAGCGTATTAACATGGTCGACACCTCCCTTTGGTAAATCAAGGTCAGTAAACATGAGAACGTTCCCAAAATGGATGTTTTCAATCATTTGAGTCATCTCGTCGGGCGAGGTCCCGATTGGAATGATAGCTTGACTCAATGACTTGGCAAGGCTGTCACGGTGGGTCTTGGAGGAACAGAGAAGATCTTAAATGGAAATATTGGCTTGAGTCTTCTTCATCTGAGTGAGGAGAGGGTCTTCAATGTCTTTAGCCCCAGTATCCTTGGTACTGGTATCAACTTCTTTATCTTTCCCTGACGGACCACCCATATCTTGAGCAGCTTGGTATGCACGACCAGATCGAGTGAGGTGAGAGACATCGCCTCCTATCTATGAGGCCTTTTCGATGTTGTTCACTTCTGCTTGGGAAGTATCCTGGGCACTGGACAAAATGTTGCTACAAGAGAGCATGTTGCATTCGAAATTCTCCTCTTTTGAAGACAAAAGGATTAAGAGGTATGATAATGGAGCATCGCTGATTTCAAATTTGGTGGGGGAATTAACATCTTCTGTTTTAAATTGAATGATACTAACATGGTTAGCTGACAGAGGATTGTTCACCACATTAGGCATGGGGTGTGGTTTCTCAATGATCTTGTCATCGATCAGGTTTTAGATTGCTCGCTGGTGCACGAAGCATTTGTCTGTGAGATGCCCACTAGACTGATGATATTCACAATACTTCGCATGGTCCCAAGTGGCAAGTAATGGATTAGGAGGTCTGTAACCTTCGATAGGTTTGAGGACTCCTTGTGCTTTCAGCCCCCGAAAAATCAATGACATAGGAGCGTGTAACTCATCAAAATGTCTATCATTTCTGCGAAAATTATTTCTTGCATCTTTGTTATTGTTGTTTCCTAATGCATTTACAAACCCATCAGGTGAATCATTGAAAGACATATTTCCATAATTCTAAGCAGATAGTACAACTGGCAAAGCCATAGTCGGCATATTCCCTAACATATTTACAACAGGTGCAGACGTTGCTGCTGCTTTTCCTTTGGAGTATCGAAATGAGCTTGGAAGGGAATCAACTTTGATCTATCCGGTACGGATCTCCGTGTCGATACAAAATCTGACATCTAAGATTGTAGAGAAATTAGCGTAAGAAAGGTAACGCATACGATCCAGATAAATCGGCTGAAGGTTTCTCAAAAAGATCCTGACTTGTTCAGCTGGGTCAGGCCTGTCTAGGGTTTGGGAAATTTTCTTTCTCTACCTTTCGGCATACTTAGAAAATGTTTCCTTCTCCCTCTGGGTGCACGAATCAAGATCTCTCCTGTGCTTTTCCCAATTACTGTTGTCCTTGTATCTCTTCTGGAACTCATCCACAAGTTTATCCCATGTAGCAATCATAGTACTGCCCACAGACATCAACCATTGCTTGGCAGCCCCAATTAAAGTTAAGTGAAAATTGGAGGCCATTGCTTCAAAGCTTGCCCCTTTTTGCTGCATAGTACGGGCATAAGACCTAAGATGGGCAATAAGGCATCCTGTCCCATCGAATTTCTTGATATCAGGCATTTTAAATTTTGGTGGTACAATGGCATCAGGTTGCAGTGTCATTGCTCGGGCGGTGAATTCGCCTTTGTTCAAGACTTTCAAAACCATGTCTTTCAATTCTCTGATTTCACCTTTATTTGCAAGTTTAGCATCATTGGTATCCATAGCTGTGCCCGGGAACTGTCCTACTGGAGGAACTGGGTAAGGTGGCGTATAGCCAATAAATGGATATATTGGTTTGGCTGAAGGCTGAGGGTTGTAACTGTTTGTGTTTAGGTGTAGACTATCCTGGATTGGATTAGTCATGTAGAACGGGAATGTATTTGGATTAGGGAAAGGAATGTTGGTAGGTGGAAATTTGATGCGAGTTGTAGGGGTTGTAGTAGTGTTTGGGATTGAGATTATGGTAGTCTGAGACTGGCGATGGATATTTGGATTGATATTTGGCTGAGGAGGGAATGTATTAGGGTAAGATGGGTACGTGTTTGGATATGAGGGATATGGATATGGAGAGTAGGCATACAGGTATGTTGAATAGGCGTTTGGATTTGGTAGACTTGCATTCACGCTTGAGGGTGATGGGTCAACGGTTCCTGTAGAAATGGGCAAAGTCCTGTTATCAGCCCCTTGACCTTGGATAAGGGCTGAAAACCTATTGATCATGGTTTCCATGTTTTGGTCCATCCACTGTTGCATCGCTGGGGTCGGAGTGTATTCTAGAGCCCCTGTGTCATGTCCCGCAGAAGTGCTATCTTCTTGGTCAACCATCTGATTCCAATGCAGACTTTCTGTACTTGATTCTAAATCTAAACTTGATACTCTTGTCAACCTCCCAGTGCTAGTCCTTCTCTAATTCAAGGCCAGGTTTCTGAAAGGTTGTGATATGGATATGAGTTAGGTTCTAGAAGTGTTTCTAGGTACAACACAATTTTATTGTTCCTCTTTTCCTTTTGACTCACTCTAAAATGGTTGGACAAGCGACAATGCTTTGTTTGGACTTGTGAACCGTTCCTGGAACAAAGGATTCTCTCGCCAGAATATAGGACCTTCGTATTCCACCTGTATTTTGACTCCCCAAGATTGGACAGATCTAAGGCGAAGGGACTATATCCTCTTCAGGATCCACCATCCGAATTGTCTAAGCATATGTCATTGACTTCTTTGTTAATCCTGTGCATGAGAATTTTGCTTGTCGACCTTTTGATCACGATGATTCTCTTTTGGGAGAGTATGACTCTTTTTTGTATTTCTTTGGTGTTTATTTCTCAACATTTTTTTTCTTTGTTGTGATCAAATAGACTCTTTTGTGTGATTTGATTTCTTTTTCATTTCTTTTTGTCTTTATGCACAAGATTCACAAAGTATGTTTGCAATAACAAGAACCAACCGTTCTTTTGAAGTGTCCTAGAAATCTACATGAATTACGCGTGGCTATGCAGTGTTAGAATGACTTACTTCCTGGGGACGATTAGTAATCGCGCGGAAAGGGATAGTGTTGGCTGAGGAATGCTGGGCACATGACTTACCCAGTTTCACTTTAACGTGGCTATACCAGGGTTTGAAGCTTGGTAACATTTCGGAATAAATGAGTGCGTGTGTGTGCGCGACGTCTAAGAGACTCTTTTTACAATTTATATGTAAATGAAAGGTGAGATAGATATGTACAAAATAAGAGGGAGATATGTCCATTTTTTTTACTCATGTGATGTGGGTTGTGTTTTGTTAGCAGTTTGAATTTAGCAAGAAAGGAAACACATCCACAGATCGGGGGTTTAAAGCCCCGAGGAAAGAGAAGAAAAGAAAATAGAAAAAAATGGAATTCTATCCTATTTCTATTTATTACATTTGTGTCCTATTTCCCAAAATGAAAAAGACATAAATGAATGTACAAATGAATAATGGGCATTGGCCCGAATAAATGTACAAAAATGAATAAATTTGTTCGCAGGGGTGAGTATGGACAGAGTAGTATGTACTATACAAATAACATTTTAGTCATGCTATACAAATCAAACAAATTTGCGATATTTAAACATGTGATCATGTAATTATGTATAAAAAATGAGTCGGCTCTCTTTTTTATTTATTTAAAAACAAATGTCCCTAGCAGAGTCGCCACTGTGAGCACCCTGATCCGCAGATCGTTCCCTGGGCCTTTTCACTCTTGTGGTTTTCCTCTGTTGATTTTATGGTTTGATAAACATGAGAAACACATTTATCTTTTGAAACCAGAGTCGTCACTCTCGTTTATAAAGTAAACGGGAGAAAAACTTTAGATTATGGGCGGGGGCCAAGTTACGAGTTGGGAAGGTTTTATGCACCCAACTCGCCCTTTCGGTCTCTACATATTTGCATGCTTGTATTTAAGTATCGCAAGTTTGTTATTTTATGTGACAGAATATACTTTACATGTATTTAAAATGTATTGAAATAATATACATTCTTCAAATAAATTTATTTACATATTTAAATGGACTAACGAACGGAAGGGGTTACCTTCTGTCGTTTTACAGAAATCGGGCCAAGTTCTAGGCCGTTGTTAAATAGGATCAAGCTAGCTCGTAGCCTGACCATTGTGCTTCCACTGCTACCGATCGAGGAAAGGAAGACTTACGTTTTGTGTGTGTTGAGAGAGAGGGAATACTCTTTTCTCTTTTCTTTCTCTCTTTTCTTCCTCAAAAAGAGGCTTCATAGAGAGAGTTGTGTGTGTGTGTGAGCTCTTGGGAGGGAGTTCAATCTTTGTGTTGGGAGATTGTTGATAATTTCCCCTCCTTTTGTTGGGAGAGCTGGGAGCTCTTATACAGGGGAGGAAGTGAGAGTTACTCTCTGGCCCAAGTTTGGACGAAACTTCCTCAATGCCTTCAATGTCTTCAGCAGCCGGCGACTTGACTTCTGGGGCATAATGCTGGTTTGGTGCGCGGTGCACTTGGCATGGTGCCCACGCACCAAACTGTGTTTTGTTGTTTCAGTGCACTCAGTAAAGCTTCAGCGCACCAAACTTGTTTTTAGGCTTTTCCAGGCTTTGTGTCTTGCACTTTGGCCCTTCTAAGCTGTGTATCTTCAGTCTGGACCCTTGATGTTGATCTAATTGAAGGTCGTTTCTGTGTTTGGACGTCGTTAGTCATGTTTGAATATGTTGTATCTTCGAGTTTGACCCTTGATGTTGATCTAACCGAAGCTTGTTGTATTTGTTGTTGTTGACAGTTCGTTGTGTATGTTGTTTCCTGAAATATTCATAGAAACAGGTGTTAGTCCATTTTGTAAATAAACAATTGTTTATTGAACAATTTGTATAATGTAGGTGTACGAATTCTGGGTGTCTACACAAGTAAATATTTCCAACACATGTAGATCAATTGATAGAGGTTGTTCACTTGTTCTAGCTTAACCATAGCCTTCGAATTCAAATCATAGAAATACAATTGGGTTTATAACCGTGTCTAATTCGAGATTTATTTTAAGAGTATATCTCCTGTGAGATCGGATCTTAATTCATAAAATGGAGCCCCACTCTCTCACAAGTCACAGCTCAGCCCACCACACACACGATGGGTTGGGTCAAGGAGATTCGTCTTACAAAAAATACTCGTAAGACGTTCTTTTCTAAATTTTTGCCTAATTTTAAGAAAAAATTGCGGGCCGATCCCCTTTCTGAGATTGTCAATTGCTTAGGCCCACTATATTTGTTTTCAATCGATTAAGTCCCTTTTAAGTGATAAATTGACTATTTATTCCAAAACTGCCCTCGTAACAATATATGATGTTTTAGTTGTGTTTTTTTCTTGCATTACACAATGTGCATCGCAGTAATTTATGCATCGTCATGTATTGCGAAATCTCAGTATAAGTGTAATTTGTGCATCGTCATGTATTGCGAAATCTCAGTATAAGTGTAATTTGTGCATCGTCATGTGTTGCAAAATCTCAGTAGAAGGGTAATTTGTGCATCGTCATGTGTTGCGAAATGTGCATCGTCAAGTGTAATTTGTGCATCGAATAAAAACTTTACTATTTCAGTACAAGTGTAATTTGTGCATCACCAAGTGTAATTTTGTGCATCGTCAAGTGTTGAAACTGTAATGATTGTAATTTTTATTAATTCCTATTGCGAAATGTGCATCGTCAAGTGTAATTTGTGCATCGAATAAAAATAGTACTATTTCAGTACAAGTGTAATTTCGCATCGTCAAATGTAATTTTGTGCATCGTCAAGTGTTGAAACTGTAATAATTGTAATTTTTATTAATTTCTATTGTGAAATGTGCATCGTCAAGTGTAATTTGTGCATCAAATAAAAACAGTACTATTTCAGTACAAGTGTAATTTGCGTATCGTCAAGTGTTAAAACTGTAATAGTTCTATTTTTTATTAATTCCTATTGTTATTATAAAAGTTATCGAGAATACAATTCATAGCACACAATTGACATTCTATGGTATTAATTTGGTGGTATGGAATAGGAAAACTTTGTTTATGTACATGGGGTGACCCTACCCTGTTACACAAAAAGACTCGATGTCATCAAATGGAGTCGACTCTGGCCAAAGAATTTTGTTGAACCCTCTTTATTATGTCATGAGAAGCTTGCAAAGATGTACTATACTTCTCAAGCACACAATTCCATAGCATCTCCATGCCAAGTTGTGATGCTTCTCCGTAATGTAGCACCAAAAGAACACCCACGTGTGCATAGCCTCAAAGTATCCATCCCTTGCAAGATACTCCCACAGCGACGATGCGATGGCTAAGTCTTCGAGTGTTCCATTGGAGAAGAATATGAGAATATTGATTTGGTGGAGCATTCCTCTATTTTTGACAAGAGTTAATCTTGTGCAGAAATGATCGTATGCTTGCAGGGAAGCTTCACCCAAAAACCACCTATGGGAGAAGAGACATTCCACGGACATATTCTGAATGACTACTTCTTCATTGTCAACGTCGTAAAACCTCCTACAAACTTGTTGGAGGTTGAGGACGTCTTTGAATGATGATGTAGCAACCATTTGAAAAATAACCAGTAGAATCTCATAAGGTACGTGTGTCAACATTTTTTGGTTTGTTTTTTGTATTTGATGAGGGAAATGTTTCCAAATTTGCTTGGTTTTTGCTGGCGAATTTTGTTTAAACAATATCAAGGCGTACCATATTTATACTAATTTGTAGGTTGTATCGTTTAACAGGCATTGGACAGTCACTTCTTGTAGAATTCTAAAAAGCATTTATCATATGAATGACTGTTCTTTTAAAGGATGCACAAAATTGGACAGTCACTTCTTTTAGAATTTGAAAAGGCATTTGTCCTTCTTGTAGCATTCTAAGATGCATTTATCATATCAATGACTATTATCTCTTTTTTTAAAACTTGTTTGCATTTAAATGAGTCGCCTATTAGAATCTGAAAGTGTTTTTAAACGATGCACAAAATTGTTAAGTTTAAAAGATATGCATCGGGAATATAAAGTTATGCATCGGGAATAAAGGTTATGCATCGCGATACACAAAAACAATACCTTTATAGTACAACTTTGTGCATCGCAAGTGTTATTTTAAAAAAAAAAAGAGAAATTACCTAATATTTATCAGCACAGATTCATAAAAAGAAAGAAATAATGTAACACCCCGAATCCTCTTATGCTTGATTTGCGTACCTTTATGTGTGATTTATGAATTATTACATGATCTTATGATTGTTTTAGCACGTGTACAAATGCCATGATAGTATACGAGCTTTGGTTGCGTAGTTTGTAGAGTATTTTAGCTTAAAAATACTTGTAATATTTACCAAAATGATTTGGGGTGACCTTGATGATTTATAATAGCTTTGTATCCAGTGGTTTCCATACTGGAGACAAAGCGATCGCTCTGTTTTTGAGAGAGGCGATCGCTTTGTTTCCAAACTTTGGCTTCAAAATCGGTACAAAGCGATCGCTTTGTTTGAGACAGGCGATCGCTTTGTTCCCAGAGGAGGGCGATCGCTTTGATTCGATGGAGAGCGATCGCTTTGGCCCCGGTTCAAAACTCTGTTTCCGGAAATGACAATTTCACCCCCAAACTTATCTTTTGAGTGGCTCTCCTTGAGCCACCTCACTACCCTTCCCCAATCTGATTTTTCTACACAAATATGAGTGGAGGGACTTCACTTTCTCTCCATTCTTCCCTCCATTTTCCACCATTGAAGCTTGAGAGTGTGTGTGTGGGAGAAAGAGTGAGATTAGTGTGTGTGTTTGGGTTCCCGGAGATCCAACCGTCCGATCTTCGATCCGAGACCACCATTGTGTTGCTACGGACTAGGAGATCATCTTAGAAGGTCTTGATTTCATTTTAGTTGCTTTGATTTTCGTCACAAGGTAAGTTACTAAACCCCCTTCGTATGCTTAAGCTTCAAAGTGTGTTAGATCATCAATATTGTGGTATGACTTGCTTTAAAGGTTGTTTTTATGTATAAATCTCTAGGTTGAGATGAGTACATTATACTTGTGCTATGAGTATGTGTTGAATGTTATTAATGAGCAAAGATTTGCATATAAATATTAGGATTTGAACAAATAGAGAACTTGAGACTTGAAAATGGGTGGTCTTGCATTTAGCATTGAAACCCTAATTTAGTGAACTCTAGTAATGACTCCGAGAAGTAGATTTTAGGGAAGATTATGACTCCCCGAACAACATATTAGATTACTACGAGGTTTAGAGTCCGATTGATCGAGATTCTAGTCCTCCGTACTTTGATACTGTTAAATTAGAGACTTGTGTATAGCTCTAATGTGTTGAGTCGAATGTTTACATATTTGTTAAATGATGATGAGTGATGAAATAGAATAATATACTTGTCATTTGTCAAGTTCACTACTTTTGAACTTGACGGTTATTTGCATTAGATGAATAAGAACATCTATTTGTGCATTGTGTAAGTCCAGCTGGCGTCGTTGGTTGAGTAAGGTAGGACGACCTATGGTCTTCACAAATTAACGTTTGTGATCGCCATAAGTCGCCGTACCGAAGTTTCACACACCCTCTTCGTTGGCCCTGAGAAGTAGCCCCAATGTTGTAGCAATACGCATGGCTTTGGTTTGCTAAGTTTGAACTCGATAGGTTTATCGGGGACGTCGATACCACACACACGGGTATCGAGGACACGTTTGGTTATTTTGTGTATTGCAGGAGCAACGCAAAGAATGGACAAAGAAATATCATATCCTTTATGATGTGGTTTGTTACAAGCACTTATGTGAATATCAAGGTGCCATTGAGACATGTTACATGTGTATATCAATATGATGTTATCTGCGGGTGGTGATATATAGATAAGCTGAAATGCTAAAGTTATCATTGAGCATTATGCCATGTCATATAGTTGCATTTAGTAACTTATTGAGTTTCGACTCACCCCGTTTGTTGTTTAATTGTTTTCCTTAGATCCGAGCCAGGCGGGAAGTTCGCGGTGAGGTCGATTAGTTCCACTACTTAGCTCGCAGGTGGTCTTTTGCTTTGTTGGTCATGGAACTCTTTTGTTGATAGTTAGACAATTCTTTTGGTGAGGACGACTGGTAAAGCAAAGTCATGTAGACTTTGCTTGGGTAGTATGTATACTCTGTTTGTACCTCTTATTCTTTTGGTAGCCGACACGTGTATGTCGAGCTCGTATACTTTAAAAATGTTTAATTCAGTTATTTTCCCAAGTATGTCGTAGCTTGCGGTTTTTGTACAGTTGGTTCCGGCATGTTGTGGCCGAGGTAGTTATTTTTATTAAGGATGCTTCTTAAAACTCATACTTGTGTTTTATTAGTTGGGTTCCGGCTGTAACGTCGCCGATGATTGACTTTATATTGTCAAAGTTTTTGTTAAACAGGTTTTGTGGTGCGTACGAATTGTTGCGCCACGTGCGTTTAATTATTGTTGTCGTTAATTGCTTGTTGTTTTGGCACGTCGACTTGGGATTTCGCATTGGAATCCGGGTTGGGGCGTCACAGTTGGTATCAGAGCAATGGTTTTGCTGTCGCCAGGATAGGTTCCTTGGCCTAGGTGGGTATGGTTTGTTGTTGAGAATCCTAACGTCGAGTGATGTGTGTAGGTCATAATGGTGGAAACTAGGAACGGAGCAAGTACCAGTAGGACTGGTGCGAATGCCGGAGAGGGTGATGAGAGAGCGGGGAATGTCAACCGTCCTCGTGACGATCCCCCAGAACAGAACCAGGACAACCAAAATGAGGATATGGCAAACATGTACCGTAGGATGCTCGAGTTGATGAATGAGATGACTCAGCGGATGAATGCGGGGGCAAGACCGCAACCTGAGGTAGAGGCACCACAACCGGAGGTGGGGGCACCACAACCGGAAGTAATAGTATTGGAACCGGAAGCAAGACCGAGGAACAACACAACTACACTTGAGAAATTCTTGAAGATGAAACCCCGAACTTTTCTGGGAGAGCCCGATGCCACAAAAGGCGAGTTGTGGATCGAGCACATAGTGAAAATATTTGCAGCTCGGGTTGCACCGATGATGAGAAGGTCACTCTAGCGGTGTTCAAGCTAGAGGGAGCGAGCACCGGTGGCAAGTGCTACAGAGAGCTGGGATTTGCAGAGAATACCTCATACTTGGCCTAATTTCTGAGGGAGTTCAAGGCCCGACGTTCCACGGTAGTTCGGGAGAGAGAGAGGGAATTTTATGATCGGAGCAGGGTAGCATGTCGTGGCTCGTATTCGGCCAAGTTCACCGAGTTGGCACGTTATTGTACCCACTTGGTCCCGAACGAGGCTAGGAAGACACGAAGTTTATTAAGGGGTTGAAGACCGAGTACAGAAAGCGATTCGTCGCTGCAGCTAGCGATTACCGTAGTGCGGTGGACCGAGCATATGGGATTGAAAGTGACATCGAGGAGCATAAGGGGAGAATGAATGCGAATTCTCAACAGTCTTCGCAGTCCCACGGGCGAGGACAAGGTTCGGGCAATCGGGTAACTACAACAACAACAACAACCGCAGGGAAATCGAAACAGGACACCTTCCGATGTGCAATCAAGACAATCATCGAGTGGACGGGAACGGTTCTTCTTCTTCTCGGGGCAACGAGGTGCTCCGGTGATATGTAATTATTGTTCGAGGCGGGTCATACGGAGAACATTTGCTTGAGTAAGTTGGGGTATAAACCAGGGCAATGCTTTAACGTGGTGAAGCGGGCCACTTGAAAAGGATTGCCCCAAACCAAAGGGTAGTCGGTCGGGGAGTGCGAGTCGGCCATCTAGCGGTACGAAGAGAGACAGCGACGGTAGGCCCAAGGTTCGGGTCGTGTTTTGCGCTCGACCAACGGGAGTGCCGAGTCTACGTCCGTGATAGGAGGTAGTCTTTCTGTTTTCGGTAGTAGAGCACGAGTTCTTATAGATCCTGGTTCATCGCATTCATATGTTGCATCTCATTTTGTGAAAAATTTGTGTGTGTTACCCCAATCTTTACCTTTCGTGCTTGAGGTGTCTACCCCGTTGGGGGAGCATATGTTGGCTTCGGAGGTATACCGAGCTTGTGACATACTGATAGGTGATCACACTTTGCATGCTGACTTGGTTGTGCTGCCCATACGTGATTTTGATGTGATACTTGGCATGGACTGGTTGTGTGTTTATCATGCTTTAGTAGATTGCCATAGTAAGAAGGTTACTTTTGCTATGCCGGGTGTTCCCGAGTTTGTATTTGTGGGTGATGCTGTTAAGAGTAGTATACATGTTATTTCTGCTTTGAGGGCTAGAAAGTTATTGTCACGTGGGTGTGCGGGTTATTTGGTGTGTGTAGTTGACAAGAGCATTTCCACACCAAAGATAGAAGAAGTTCCGGTGGTTTGTGAATTCCCCGACGTGTTTTCGACCGATTATGATATGCCTCCCGATAGGGAAGTAGAGTTTTGTATTGAGCTATTACCAGGGACTACTCCTATCTCTAAGGCCCCTTATAGAATGGCACCCGCGGAGTTGAAAGAATTGAAAGAGCAGTTACAGGAACTTCTTGATAGGGAATTCATTAGACCAAGCGTATCACCTTGGGGTGCTCCAGTTTTATTTGTGAGGAAGAAGGATGGTACTTTGAGGTTGTGCATCGATTACCGACAGTTGAATCAGGTGACAATCAAGAACAAGTACCCTTTACCACACATCGATGATCTATTCGACCAATTGCAAGGGTCGGTCGTGTATTCCAAGTTGGACTTGAGGAGTGGATATCATCAGTTGAAGGTTCGAGCGGAAAACATTCCCAAAACGGCCTTTCGCACAAGATATGGTCATTATGAGTTTGTGGTTATGCCGTTTGGGTTGACAAACGCACCGGCGGTGTTTATGGATTTGATGAATCGTGTGTTTCATCAATACCTAGATTGTTTCGTGGTGGTCTTTATTGATGACATACTTGTTTACTCTAAGTCACGGGAAGAACATGAGCAGCACCTGAGGGTAGTATTATCGGTTCTTCGGGAGAAACAGCTTGTATGCTAAGTTTAGCAAGTGTGCCTTGGTTAGAGAAGGTATCATTCTTGGGTCATGTGGTTTCGAGGGATGGGATAGGTTGATCCATCCAAGGTAGAGGCGATACGAAGTGGAAAACACCGTACGATTACCGAGGTTCGTAGTTTCTTGGGTTTGGCGGGGTATTATCGAAGATTCATTGAGGATTTTCCAAGATTGCTACACCTCGACGAATTTAACAAAGAAAACGACACCGTTTGCGTGGAATGAAATGTGAGTCTAGTTTTCAAGAGTTGAAAAAGACGTTTGACGACATCTCCTATTTTGACGTTGCCTAGTGGAGGTGACAACTTCGTGGTGTATAGTGACGCCTCGAAGGAGGGCTTGGGTTGTGTACTCATGCGAATGGGAAAGTTATTGCTTATGCTTGAAGAAATTGACACTTCCGAACAGAATTATCCTACTCATGATTTGGAGTTGGTGCGATCATGTTTGCGTTGCATAAGTGGAAACATTACCTATACGGAGCAAAGTTTGAGGTTTTCACGGATCACAAGAGTTTGAGATATCTTTTTCGCAAAAGGAGTTGAACATGAGACAACGTAGGTGGATGGAGAAATTGAAAGACCATGGCGTACGATCCTTTATCATCCCGGAAAGCGAATGTTGTAGCGGATGCATTGAGTAGAAAGACGTATGTCTCTTGCTTAATGGTTCGAGAATGGAAGATGTTGGAGGATTTGCGAGATTGGAATCCTTAGACGAACGGGAGTAATCTTTGCGAATATCCGAGCTACACCAATTTTGTTTCAACAGATTAAAGAGGCTCAAGTTAACGACCCGAGATTGTTAAGATAATTAGTGAGATGGGTGAAGGAAAACACCCGACTTTGCGATGAACAGTGACGGAATCCTTACATTTAGGGGAAGAGTTTGCGTTCCTTCAAATGAAGTGGTTAAACGACAAGTTCTTGATGAGGCTCACAAGGCGAAGTATACTATACATCCGGGGAGTACCAAAATGTATAGGGATTTGAAGAAACAGTTTTGGTGGAGTGGGATGAAACGGAAATTGCGGAGTATGTTTCGAGGTGTTTGACTTGTCAACGGTAAAGCCGAGCACCAAAGGCCGCGGGTTTGTTGCAACCACTTGAGATTCCCGAGTGGAAGTGGGAGCACATCACGATGGATTTCGTGACAGATTACCCGTACTCGTCGAGGATTTGATGCCGTTTGGGTTGTTGTGGATAGGTTGACAAAATCGGCACACTTTATTCCTATTGCGATAACATATTCGTTGAGCCAGTTGGCGGCATTGTATATTCAAGAGATAGTGAGGTTGCATGGAGTTCCAGTGAGTATTGTGTCGGACCGAGATCCGAGGTTTACATCGAGGTTTTGGCGGCATTACAGAGGCTATGGGGACGAAATTGAACTTTAGTACGGCCTTTCACCCTCGGTCGGATGGACAATCGGAGAGATTAATTCAAGTACTTGAGGATATGTTGCGTGCATGCACGGTAGACTTTAAAGGAAGTTGGGATACTCATTTACCCTTAGCGGAGTTTGCCTACAACAATAGTTTCCAAGCAAGTATTGAGATGGCACCGTACGAGGCTTTGTATGGGCGGAAGTGTAGATCGCCGATTTGTTGGGATGAAGTCGGCGAAGCAAAAATTTGGGGTTCGGAGTTAGTTCAACGATCGGTTGAGAGTGTGAAGGTTATTCGGGATAGACTACTTACCGCCCGAGTCGAAAGCTATGCCGATAATCGGAGACGAGATCTCGAATTTCAGGTAGGAGATTATGTGTTCCTTAAAGTATCGCCACGTAGGGGTACTAAGAGGTTCGGTAAGAAAGGAAAATTGTCACCGAGGTATATTGGCCCGTTTGAGATTCTCGAGAAGGTGGGGACATTAGCATATAGAATTGCGTTACCGCCTTCGTTGTCGGAAATCCATAACGTGTTCCATGTGTCTATGCGGAAGTACATGAAGGATGACTCGCATGTGTTGGAATATGAGGAGATTACTTTTGAACCCGACCTGTCATATGTCGAGCAACCGGTAAAGATTCTCGACACTAAGGAACAAGCCTTGCGAACCAAACGGATTCCCCTAGTTAAAGTACTTTGGAGGAATCACGACATTGAGGAAGCTACTTGGGAGACCGAGGCCGATATGCGTGAGAAATACCCTCATCTTTTCGATGAACATGGTAAGGAATTTAGGGACTAAATTCTTTTAAGGAGGAGAGGGTGTAACACCCCGAATCCTCTTATGCTTGATTTACGTGTCTTTATGTGTGATTTATGAATTATTACATGATCTTATGATTGTTTTAGCACGTGTACAAATGCCATGATAGTATACGAGCTTTGGTTGCGTAGTTTGTAGAGTATTTTAGCTTAAAAATACTTGTAATATTTACCAAAATGATTTGGGGTGACCTTGATGATTTATAATAGCTTTGTATCCGTGGTTTCCATCGGAGACAAAGCGATCGCTCTGTTTTTGAGAGAGGCGATCGCTTTGTTTCCAGAAACTTTGGCTTCAAAAATCAGGGTACAAAGCGATCGCTTTGTTTGAGACAGGGCGATCGCTTTGTTCCCAGAGGGGAGGGCGATCGCTTTGATTCGATGGAGAGCGATCGCTTTGGCCCGCTGGTTCAAAACTCTGTTTTCCGGAAATGACAATTTCACCCCCAAACTTATCTTTTGAGTGGCTCTCCTTGAGCCACCTCACTACCCTTCCCCAATCTGATTTTTCTACACAAATATGAGTGGAGGGACTTCACTTTCTCTCCATTCTTCCCTCCATTTTCCACCATTGAAGCTTGAGAGTGTGTGTGTGGGAGAAAGAGTGAGATTAGTGTGTGTGTTTGGGTTCCCGGAGATCCAACCGTCCGATCTTCGATCCGAGACCACCATTGTGTTGCTACGGACTAGGAGATCATCTTAGAAGGTCTTGATTTCATTTTAGTTGCTTTGATTTTCGTCACAAGGTAAGTTACTAAACCCCCTTTGTATGCTTAAGCTTCAAAGTGTGTTAGATCATCAATATTGTGGTATGACTTGCTTTATATGTTGTTTTTATGTATGAATCTCTAGGTTGAGATGAGTACATTATATTTGTGCTATGAGTATGTGTTGAATGATGCTAATGGGCAAAGGTTGGCATATAAATGTTAGGATTTGAACAAATAGAGAACTTGAGACTTGAAAATGGGTGGTCTTGCATTTAGCATTGAAACCCTAATTTAGTGAACTCTAGTAATGACTCCGAGAAGTAGATTTTAGGGAAGATTATGACTCCCCGAACAACATATTAGATTACTACGAGGTTTAGAGTCCGATTGATCGAGATTCTAGTCCTCCGTACTTTGATACTGTTAAATTAGAGACTTGTGTATAGCTCTAATGTGTTGAATCGAATGTTTACATATTTGTTAAATGATGATGAGTGATGAAATAGAATAATATACTTGTCATTTGTCAAGTTCACTACTTTTGAACTTGATGGTTATTTGCATTAGATGAATAAGAACATCTATTTGTGCATTGTGTAAGTCCAGCTGGCGTCGTTGGTTGAGTAAGGTAGGACGACCTATGGTCTTCACAAATTAACGTTTGTGATCGCCATAAGTCGCCGTACCGAAGTTTCACACACCCCTCTTCTGTTGGCCACAGTTGAGAAGTAGCCCCAATGTTGTAGCAATACGCATGGCTTTGGTTTGCTAAGTTTGAACTCGATAGGTTTATCGGGGACGTCGATACCACACACACGGGTATCGAGGACACGTTTGGTTATTTTGTGTATTGCAGGAGCAACGCAAAGAATGGACAAAGAAATATCATATCCTTTATAATGTGGTTTGTTACAAGCACTTATGTGAATATCAAGGTGCCATTGAGACATGTTACATGTGTATATCAATATGATGTTATCTGGGTGGTGATATATAGATAAGCTGAAATGTTAAAGTTATCGTTGAGCATTATGCCATGTCATATAGTTGCATTTAGTAACTTATTGAGTTTCGACTCACCCCGTTTGTTGTTTAATTGTTTTCCTTAGATCCGAGCCGCGGGAAGTTCGCGGTGAGGTCGATTAGTTCCACTACTTAGCTCGCAGTGGTCTTTTGCTTTGTTGGTCATGGAACTCTTTTGTTGATAGTTAGACAATTCTTTTGGTGAGGACGATGGTAAAGCAAAGTCATGTAGACTTTGCTTGGGTAGTATGTATACTGTTTGTACCTCTTATTCTTTTGGTAGCCGACACGTGTATGTCGAGCTCGTATACTTTAAAAATGTTTAATTCAGTTATTTTCCCAAGCATGTCGTAGCTTGCGGTTTTGTATAGTTGGTTCCGGCATGTTGTGGCCGAGGTAGTTATTTTTATTAAGGATGCTTCTTAAAACTCATACTTGTGTTTTATTAGTTGGGTTCCGGCTGTAACGTCGCCGATGATTGACTTTATATTGTCAAAGTTTTTGTTAAACGGGTTTTGTGGTGCGTACGAATTGTTGCGCCACGTGCGTTTAATTATTGTTGTCGTTAATTGCTTGTTGTTTTGGCGCGTCGACTTGGGATTTCGCATTGGAATCCGGGTCGGGGCGTCACAGTTGGTATCAGAGCAATGGTTTTGCTGTCGCCAGGATAGGTTCCTTGGCCTAGGTGGGTATGGTTTGTTGTTGAGAATCCTAACGTCGAGTGATGTGTGTAGGTCATAATGGTGGAAACTAGAACGGAGCAAGTACCGTAGGACGGTGCGAATGCCGAGAGGGTAATGAGAGAGCGGGGAATGTCAACCGTCCTCGTGACGATCCCCGAGCAGAACCAGGACAACCAAAATGAGGATATGGCAAACATGTACCGTAGGATGCTCGAGTTGATGAATGAGATGACTCAGCGGATGAATGCGGGGGCAAGACCGCAACCTGAGGTAGAGGCACCACAACCGGAGGTGGGGGCACCACAACCGGAAGTAATAGTATTGGAACCGGAAGCAAGACCGAGGAACAACACAACTACACTTGAGAAATTCTTGAAGATGAAACCCCGAACTTTTCTGGGAGAGCCCGATGCCACAAAAGCTGAGTTGTGGATCGAGCACATAGTGAAAATATTTGCAGCTATGGGTTGCACCGATGATGAGAAGGTCACTCTAGCAGTGTTCAAGCTAGAGGGAGCAGCAGAGCACTGGTGGCAAGTGCTACAGGAGAGCTGGGATTTGCAGAGAATACCTCATACTTGGCCTAATTTCCTGAGGGAGTTCAAGGCCCAGACGTTCCAGGTAGTTCGGGAGAAGAGAGAGGGAATTTTATGATCGGAGCGGGTAGCATGTCGTGGCTCGTATTCGGCCAAGTTCACCGAGTTGGCACGTTATTGTACCCACTTGGTCCCGAACGAGGCTAGGAAGACACAGTTTATTAAGGGGTTGAAGACCGAGTACGAGCGATTCAGTTACTGTCGCTGCAGCTAGCAGATTACCGTAGTGCGGTGGACCGAGCATATGGGATTGAAAGTGACATCGAGGAGCATAAGGGGAGAATGAATGCGAATTCTCAACAGTCTTCGCAGTCCCACGGGCGAGGACAAGGTTCGGGCAATCGGGGTAACTACAACAACAACAACAACCGCAGGGGAAATCAGAACAGGGCACCTTCCGATGTGCAATCAAGACAATCATCGAGTGGACGGGGGAACGGTTCTTCTTCTTCTCAGGGGCAACGAGGTGCTCCGGTGATATGTAATTATTGTTCGAGGCCGGGTCATACGGAGAACATTTGCTTGAGTAAGTTGGGGTATAAACCGGGCAATGCTTTAATTGTGGTGAAGCAGGCCACTTGAAAAGGGATTGCCCCAAACCAAAGGGTAGTCAGTCAGGGAGTGCGAGTCAGCCATCTAGCGGTACGAAGAGAGACAGCGACGGTAGGCCCAAGGTTCAGGGTCGTGTTTTTGCGCTCGACCAACAGGGAGTGCCAGAGTCTACGTCCGTGATAGGAGGTAGTCTTTCTGTTTTCGGTAGTAGAGCACGAGTTCTTATAGATCTGGTTCATCGCATTCATATGTTGCATCTCATTTTGTGAAAAATTTGTGTGTGTTACCCCAATCTTTACCTTTCGTGCTTGAGGTGTCTACCGTTGGGAGCATATGTTGGCTTCGGAGGTATACCGAGCTTGTGACATACGATAGGTGATCACACTTTGCATGCCGACTTGGTTGTCTGCCCATACGTGATTTTGATGTGATACTTGGCATGGATTGGTTGTGTGTTTATCATGCTTTAGTAGATTGCCATAGTAAGAAGGTTACTTTTGCTATGCGGGTGTTCCCGAGTTTGTATTTGTGGGTGATCTTTGTTAAGAGTAGTATACATGTTATTTCGCTTTGAGGGCTAGAAAGTTATTGTCACGTGGGTGTGCGGGTTATTTGGCGTGTGTAGTTGACAAGAGCATTTCCACACCAAAGTTAGAAGAAGTTCCGGTGGTTTGTGAATTCCCCGATGTGTTTTCGACCGATTATGATATGCCTCCCGATAGGGAAGTAGAGTTTTGTATTGAGCTATTACCAGGGACTACTCCTATTTCTAAGGCCCCTTATAGAATGGCACCCGCGGAGTTGAAAGAATTGAAAGAGCAGTTACAGGAACTTCTTGATAGGGAATTCATTAGACCAAGCGTATCACCTTGGGGTGCTCCAGTTTTATTTGTGAGGAAGAAGGATGGTACTTTGAGGTTGTGCATCGATTACGACGGTTGAATCGGTGACAATCAAGAACAAGTACCCTTTACCACACATCGATGATCTATTCGACCAATTGCAAGGGTCGGTTGTGTATTCCAAGTTGGACTTGAGGAGTGGATATCATCGGTTGAAGGTTCGAGCGGAAGACATTCCCAAAACGGCCTTTCGCACAAGATATGGTCATTATGAGTTTGTGGTTATGCCGTTTGGGTTGACAAACGCCGGCGGTGTTTATGGATTTGATGAATCGTGTGTTTCATCAATACCTAGATTGTTTCGTGGTGGTCTTTATTGATGACATACTTGTTTACTCTAAGTCACGGGAAGAACATGAGCAGCACTGAGGGTAGTATTATCGGTTCTTCGGGAGAAACGGTTGTATGCTAAGTTTAGCAAGTGTGCCTTCGGTTAGAGAAGGTATCATTCTTGGGTCATGTGGTTTCGAGGATGGGATAGCGGTTGATCCATCCAAGGTAGAAGCGAACAAAGTGGAAAACACCGAGTACGATTACCGAGGTTCGTAGTTTCTTGGGTTTGGCGGGGTATTATCGAAGATTCATTGAGGATTTTCCAAGATTGCTACACCTCGACGAATTTAACAAAGAAAACGACACCGTTTGCGTGGAATGAAAAATGTGAGTCTAGTTTTCAAGAGTTGAAAAGACGTTTGACGACATCTCCTATTTTGACGTTGCCTAGTGGAGGTGACAACTTCGTGGTGTATAGTGACGCCTCGAAGGAGGGCTTGGGTTGTGTACTTGCGAATGGGAAAGTTATTGCTTATGCTTGAAGAAATTGACAACTTCGAACGAATTATCCTACTCATGATTTGGAGTTGGCTGCGATCATGTTTGCGTTGCATAAGTGGAAACATTACCTATACGGAGCAAAGTTTGAGGTTTTCACGGATCACAAGAGTTTGAGATATCTTTTCTCGCAAAAGGAGTTGAACATGAGACAACGTAGGTGGATGGAGAAATTGAAAGACCATGACTGTACGATCCTTTATCATCCCGGAAGCGAATGTTGTAGCAGATGCATTGAGTAGAAAGACGTATGTCTCTTGCTTAATGGTTCGAGAATGGAAGATGTTGGAGGATTTGCGAGATTGGAATCCTTCCGAGACGAACGGGAGTAATCTTTGCGAATATCCGAGCTACACCAATTTTGTTTCAACAGATTAAAGAGGCTCAAGTTAACGACCCGAGATTGTTAAGATAATTAGTGAGATGGGCGAAGGAAAACACCCGACTTTGCGATGAACAGTGATGGAATTCTTACATTTAGGGGAAGAGTTTGCGTTCCTTCAAATGAAGTGGTTAAACGACAAGTTCTTGATGAGGCTCACAAGGCGAAGTATACTATACATCCGGGAGTACCAAAATGTATAGGGATTTGAAGAAACATTTTGGTGGAGTGGGATGAAACGAGAAATTGCGGAGTATGTTTCGAGATGTTTGACTTGTCAAGGTAAAGCCGAGCACCAAAGGCCGCGGGTTTGTTGCAACCACTTGAGATTCCCGAGTGGAAGTGGGAGCACATCACGATGGATTTCGTGACAGATTACCCCGTACTCGTCGAGGATTTGATGCCGTTTGGGTTGTTGTGGATAGGTTGACAAAATCGGCACACTTTATTCCTATTGCGATAACATATTCGTTGAGCCGGTTGGCGGCATTGTATATTCAAGAGATAGTGAGGTTGCATGGAGTTCCGGTGAGTATTGTGTCGGACCGAGATCCGAGGTTTACATCGAGGTTTTGGCGGCATTACGGAGGCTATGGGGACGAAATTGAACTTTAGTACGGCCTTTCACCCTCGGTCGGATGGACAATCGGAGAGATTAATTCAAGTACTTGAGGATATGTTGCGTGCATGCACGGTAGACTTTAAAGGAAGTTGGGATACTCATTTACCCTTAGCGGAGTTTGCCTACAACAATAGTTTCCAAGCAAGTATTGAGATGGCACCGTACGAGGCTTTGTATGGGCGGAAGTGTAGATCGCCGATTTGTTGGGATGAAGTCGGCGAAGCAAAAATTTGGGGTTCGGAGTTAGTTCAACAATCGGTTGAGAGTGTGAAGGTTATTCGGGATAGACTACTTACCGCCCGAGTCGACGAAAAGCTATGCCGATAATCGGAGACGAGATCTCGAATTTCGGTAGGAGATTATGTGTTCCTTAAAGTATCGCCACGTAGGGGTACTAAGAGGTTCGGCAAGAAAGGAAAATTATCACCGAGATATATTGGCCCGTTTGAGATTCTCGAGAAGGTGGGGACATTAGCATATAGAATTGCGTTACCGCCTTCGTTGTCGGAAATCCATAACGTGTTCCATGTGTCTATGCTTCGGAAGTACATGAAGGATGACTCGCATGTGTTGGAATATGAGGAGATTACTTTTGAACCCGACTGTCATATGTCGAGCAACCGGTAAAGATTCTCGACACTAAGGAACAAGCCTTGCGAACCAAACGGATTCCCTAGTTAAAGTACTTTGGAGGAATCACGACATTGAGGAAGCTACTTGGGAGACCGAGGCCGATATGCGTGAGAAATACCCTCATCTTTTCGATGAACATGGTAAGGAATTTAGGGACTAAATTCTTTTAAGGAAGGAGAGGTGTAACACCCGAATCCTCTTATGCTTGATTTACGTACCTTTATGTGTGATTTATGAATTATTACATGATCTTATGATTGTTTTAGCACGTGTACAAATGCCATGATAGTATACGAGCTTTGGTTGCGTAGTTTGTAGAGTATTTTAGCTTAAAAATACTTGTAATATTTACCAAAATGATTTGGGGTGACCTTGATGATTTATAATAGCTTTGTATCCGGTGATTTCCATCTTGGAGACAAAGCGATCGCTGTTTTTGAGAGGCGATCGCTTTGTTTCGAAACTTTGGCTTCAAAATCGGGGTACAAAGCGATCGCTTTGTTTGAGACAGGCGTCGCTTTGTTCCCGGAAGGAGCGATCGCTTTGATTCGATGGAGAGCGATCGCTTTGGCCCGCGGTTCAAAACTCGTTTTCCGGAAATGACAATTTCACCCCAAACTTATCTTTTGAGTGGCTCTCCTTGAGCCACCTCACTACCCTTCCCCAATCTGATTTTTCTACACAAATATGAGTGGAGGGACTTCACTTTCTCTCCATTCTTCCCTCCATTTTCCACCATTGAAGCTTGAGAGTGTGTGTGTGGGAGAAAGAGTGAGATTAGTGTGTGTGTTTGGGTTCCGGAGATCCAACCGTCCGATCTTCGATCCGAGACCACCATTGTGTTGCTACGGACTAGGAGATCATCTTAGAAGGTCTTGATTTCATTTTAGTTGCTTTGATTTTCGTCACAAGGTAAGTTACTAAACCCCCTTGTATGCTTAAGCTTCAAAGTGTGTTAGATCATCAATATTGTGGTATGACTTGCTTTAAAGGTTGTTTTTATGTATAAATCTCTAGGTTGAGATGAGTACATTATACTTGTGCTATGAGTATGTGTTGAATGTTATTAATGAGCAAAGATTTGCATATAAATGTTAGGATTTGAACAAATAGAGAACTTGAGACTTGAAAATGGGTGGTCTTGCATTTAGCATTGAAACCCTAATTTAGTGAACTCTAGTAATGACTCAGAAGTAGATTTTAGGGAAGATTATGACTCCCGAACAACATATTAGATTACTACGAGGTTTAGAGTCCGATTGATCGAGATTCTAGTCCTCCGTACTTTGATCTTGTTAAATTAGAGACTTGTGTATAGCTCTAATGTGTTGAATCGAATGTTTACATATTTGTTAAATGATGATGAGTGATGAAATAGAATAATATACTTGTCATTTGTCAAGTTCACTACTTTTGAACTTGACGGTTATTTGCATTAGATGAATAAGAACATCTATTTGTGCATTGTGTAAGTCCAGCTGGCGTCGTTGGTTGAGTAAGGTAGGACGACCTATGGTCTTCACAAATTAACGTTTGTGATCGCCATAAGTCGCCGTAAGTTTCACACACCCTCTTACGTTGGCCACGGTTGAGAAGTAGCCCCAATGTTGTAGCAATACGCATGGCTTTGGTTTGCTAAGTTTGAACTCGATAGGTTTATCGGGGACGTCGATACCACACACGGGTATCGAGGACACGTTTGGTTATTTTGTGTATTGCGGAGCAACGCAAAGAATGGACAAAGAAATATCATATCCTTTATAATGTGGTTTGTTACAAGCACTTATGTGAATATCAAGGTGCCATTGAGACATGTTACATGTGTATATCAATATGATGTTATCTGGTGGTGATATATAGATAAGCTGAAATGTTAAAGTTATCATTGAGCATTATGCCATGTCATATAGTTGCATTTAGTAACTTATTGAGTTTCGACTCACCCCGTTTGTTGTTTAATTGTTTTCCTTAGATCCGAGCCAGGCGGGAAGTTCGCGGTGAGGTCGATTAGTTCCACTACTTAGCTCGCAGGTGGTCTTTTGCTTTGTTGGTCATGGAACTCTTTTGTTGATAGTTAGACAATTCTTTTGGTGAGGACGACTGGTAAAGCAAAGTCATGTAGACTTTGCTTGGGTAGTATGTATACTCTGTTTGTACCTCTTATTCTTTTGGTAGCCGACACGTGTATGTCGAGCTCGTATACTTTAAAAATGTTTAATTCAGTTATTTTCCCAAGCATGTCGTAGCTTGCGGTTTTGTGTAGTTGGTTCCGGCATGTTGTGGCCGAGGTAGTTATTTTTATTAAGGATGCTTCTTAAAACTCATACTTGTGTTTTATTAGTTGGGTTCCGGCTGTAACGTCGCCGATGATTGACTTTATATTGTCAAAGTTTTTGTTAAACGGGTTTTGTGGTGCGTACGAATTGTTGCGCCACGTGCGTTTAATTATTGTTGTCGTTAATTGCTTGTTGTTTTGGCGCGTCGACTTGGGATTTCGCATTGGAATCCGGGTCGGGGCGTCACAGTTGGTATCAGAGCAATGGTTTTTTGTCGAGGATAGGTTCCTTGGCCTAGGTGGGTATGGTTTGTTGTTGAGAATCCTAACGTCGAGTGATGTGTGTAGGTCATAATGGTGGAAACTAGGAACGGAGCAAGTACCAGTAGGACTGGTGCGAATGCCGGAGAGGGTGATGAGAGAGCGGGGAATGTCAACCGTCCTCGTGACGATCCCCCAGAACAGAACCAGGACAACCAAAATGAGGATATGGCAAACATGTACCGTAGGATGCTCGAGTTGATGAATGAGATGACTCAGCGGATGAATGCGGGGGCAAGACCGCAACCTGAGGTAGAGGCACCACAACCGGAGGTGGGGGCACCACAACCGGAAGTAATAGTATTGGAACCGGAAGCAAGACCGAGGAACAACACAACTACACTTGAGAAATTCTTGAAGATGAAACCCCGAACTTTTCTGGGAGAGCCCGATGCCACAAAAGCTGAGTTGTGGATCGAGCACATAGTGAAAATATTTGCAGCTCTGGGTTGCACCGATGATGAGAAGGTCACTCTAGCAGTGTTCAAGCTAGAGGAAGCAGAGCACGGTGGCAAGTGCTACAGAGAGCTGGGATTTGCAGAGAATACCTCATACTTGGCCTAATTTCTGAGGGAGTTCAAGGCCCAAGACGTTCAGCGGTAGTTCGGGAGAAGAGAGAGAGAATTTTATGATCGGAGCGGGTAGCATGTCGTGGCTCGGTATTCGGCCAAGTTCACCGAGTTGGCACGTTATTGTACCCACTTGGTCCCGAACGAGGCTAGGAAGACACGAAGTTTATTAAGGGGTTGAAGACCGAGTACAGAAACGATCGTCGCTGCGGCTAGATTACCGTAGTGCGGTGGACCGAGCATATGGGATTGAAAGTGACATCGAGGAGCATAAGGGGAGAATGAATGCGAATTCTCAACGGTCTTCGCACCCCACGGGCGAGGACAAGGTTCGGGCAATCGGGGTAACTACAACAACAACAACAACCGCAGGGAAATCGAACAGGACACCTTCCGATGTGCAATCAAGACAATCATCGAGTGGACGGGAACGGTTCTTCTTCTTCTCGGGGCAACGAGGTGCTCGGTGATATGTAATTATTGTTCGAGGCCGGGTCATACGGAGAACATTTGCTTGAGTAAGTTGGGGTATAAACCGGGCAATGCTTTAAGCGTGGTGAAGCAGGCCACTTGAAAAGGATTGCCCCAAACCAAAGGGTAGTCGGTCGGGAGTGCGAGTCGGCCATCTAGCGGTACGAAGAGAGACAGCGACGGTAGGCCCAAGGTTCGGGGTCGTGTTTTGCGCTCGACCAACGGGAGTGCCGAGTCTACGTCCGTGATAGGAGGTAGTCTTTCGTTTTCGGTAGTAGAGCACGAGTTCTTATAGATCCTGGTTCATCGCATTCATATGTTGCATCTCATTTTGTGAAAAATTTGTGTGTGTTACCCCAATCTTTACCTTTCGTGCTTGAGGTGTCTACCCCGTTGGGGAGCATATGTTGGCTTCGGAGGTATACCGAGCTTGTGACATACGATAGGTGATCACACTTTGCATCCGACTTGGTTGTGCTGCCCATACGTGATTTTGATGTGATACTTGGCATGGATTGGTTGTGTGTTTATCATGCTTTAGTAGATTGCCATAGTAAGAAGGTTACTTTTGCTATCCGGGTGTTCCCGAGTTTGTATTTGTGGGTGATCTTTGTTAAGAGTAGTATACATGTTATTTCGCTTTGAGGGCTAGAAAGTTATTGTCACGTGGGTGTGCGGGTTATTTGGCGTGTGTAGTTGACAAGAGCATTTCCACACCAAAGATAGAAGAAGTTCGGTGGTTTGTGAATTCCCGACGTGTTTTCGACCGATTATGATATGCCTCCCGATAGGGAAGTAGAGTTTTGTATTGAGCTATTACGGGGACTACTCCTATCTCTAAGGCCCCTTATAGAATGGCACCGCGGAGTTGAAAGAATTGAAAGAGCGATTAGAACTTCTTGATAGGGAATTCATTAGACCAAGCGTATCACCTTGGGGTGCTCCAGTTTTATTTGTGAGGAAGAAGGATGGTACTTTGAGGTTGTGCATCGATTACAGACAGTTGAATCAGGTGACAATCAAGAACAAGTACCCTTTACCACACATCGATGATCTATTCGACCAATTGCAAGGGTCGGTTGTGTATTCCAAGTTGGACTTGAGGAGTGGATATCATCGGTTGAAGGTTCGAGCGGAAAACATTCCCAAACGGCCTTTCGCACAAGATATGGTCATTATGAGTTTGTGGTTATGCCGTTTGGGTTGACAAACGCGGCGGTGTTTATGGATTTGATGAATCGTGTGTTTCATCAATATCTAGATTGTTTCGTGGTGGTCTTTATTGATGACATACTTGTTTACTCTAAGTCACGGGAAGAACATGAGCAGCACCTGAGGGTAGTATTATCGGTTCTTCGGGAGAAACAGTTGTATGCTAAGTTTAGCAAGTGTGCCTTACGGTTAGAGAAGGTATCATTCTTGGGTCATGTGGTTTCGAGGATGGGATAGCGGTTGATCCATCCAAGGTAGAAGCGATGAAGTGGAAAACACCGAGTACAGTTACCGAGGTTCGTAGTTTCTTGGGTTTGGCGGGGTATTATCGAAGATTCATTGAGGGATTTTCCAAGATTGCTACACCTCTGACGAATTTAACAAAGAAAACGACACCGTTTGCGTGGAATGAAAAATGTGAGTCTAGTTTTCAAGAGTTGAAAAGACGTTTGACGACATCTCCTATTTTGACGTTGCCTAGTGGAGGTGACAACTTCGTGGTGTATAGTGACGCCTCGAAGGAGGGCTTGGGTTGTGTACTCATGCGAGAATGGGAAAGTTATTGCTTATGCTTGAAGAAATTGACACTTCGAACAGAATTATCCTACTCATGATTTGGAGCTGGCTGCGATCATGTTTGCGTTGCATAAGTGGAAACATTACCTATACGGAGCAAAGTTTGAGGTTTTCACGGATCACAAGAGTTTGAGATATCTTTTCTCGCAAAAGGAGTTGAACATGAGACAACGTAGGTGGATGGAGAAATTGAAAGACCATGACTGTACGATCCTTTATCATCCCGGGAAAGCGAATGTTGTAGCAGATGCATTGAGTAGAAAGACGTATGTCTCTTGCTTAATGGTTCGAGAATGGAAGATGTTGGAGGATTTGCGAGATTGGAATCCTTCCGAGACAGAACGGGGAGTAATCTTTGCGAATATCCGAGCTACACCAATTTTGTTTCAACAGATTAAAGAGGCTCAGGTTAACGACCCAGAGATTGTTAAGACAATTAGTGAGATGGGTGAAGGGAAAACACCCGACTTTGCGATGAACAGTGACGGAATCCTTACATTTAGGGGAAGAGTTTGCGTTCCTTCAAATGAAGTGGTTAAACGACAAGTTCTTGATGAGGCTCACAAGGCGAAGTATACTATACATCCGGGGAGTACCAAAATGTATAGGGATTTGAAGAAACAGTTTTGGTGGAGTGGGATGAAACGGGAAATTGCGGAGTATGTTTCGAGGTGTTTGACTTGTCAACAGGTAAAAGCCGAGCACCAAAGGCCAGCGGGTTTGTTGCAACCACTTGAAATTCCCGAGTGGAAGTGGGAGCACATCACGATGGATTTCGTGACAGGATTACCCCGTACTCGTCGAGGATTTGATGCCGTTTGGGTTGTTGTGGATAGGTTGACAAAATCGGCACACTTTATTCCTATTGCGATAACATATTCGTTGAGCCAGTTGGCGGCATTGTATATTCAAGAGATAGTGAGGTTGCATGGAGTTCCAGTGAGTATTGTGTCGGACCGAGATCCGAGGTTTACATCGAGGTTTTGGCAGGCATTACAGGAGGCTATGGGGACGAAATTGAACTTTAGTACGGCCTTTCACCCTCAGTCGGATGGACAATCGGAGAGATTAATTCAAGTACTTGAGGATATGTTGCGTGCATGCACGGTAGACTTTAAAGGAAGTTGGGATACTCATTTACCCTTAGCGGAGTTTGCCTACAACAATAGTTTCCAAGCAAGTATTGAGATGGCACCGTACGAGGCTTTGTATGGGCGGAAGTGTAGATCGCCGATTTGTTGGGATGAAGTCGGCGAAGCAAAAATTTGGGGTTCGGAGTTAGTTCAACAGTCGGTTGAGAGTGTGAAGGTTATTCGGGATAGACTACTTACCGCCCAGAGTCGACAGAAAAGCTATGCCGATAATCGGAGACGAGATCTCGAATTTCAGGTAGGAGATTATGTGTTCCTTAAAGTATCGCCACGTAGGGGTACTAAGAGGTTCGGTAAGAAAGGAAAATTGTCACCGAGGTATATTGGCCCGTTTGAGATTCTCGAGAAGGTGGGGACATTAGCATATAGAATTGCGTTACCGCCTTCGTTGTCGGAAATCCATAACGTGTTCCATGTGTCTATGCTTCGGAAGTACATGAAGGATGACTCGCATGTGTTGGAATATGAGGAGATTACTTTTGAACCCGACCTGTCATATGTCGAGCAACCGGTAAAGATTCTCGACACTAAGGAACAAGCCTTGCGAACCAAACGGATTCCCCTAGTTAAAGTACTTTGGAGGAATCACGACATTGAGGAAGCTACTTGGGAGACCGAGGCCGATATGCGTGAGAAATACCCTCATCTTTTCGATGAACATGGTAAGGAATTTAGGGACTAAATTCTTTTAAGGAGGAGAGGGTGTAACACCCCGAATCCTCTTATGCTTGATTTGCGTACCTTTATGTGTGATTTATGAATTATTACATGATCTTATGATTGTTTTAGCACGTGTACAAATGCCATGATAGTATACGAGCTTTGGTTGCGTAGTTTGTAGAGTATTTTAGCTTAAAAATACTTGTAATATTTACCAAAATGATTTGGGGTGACCTTGATGATTTATAATAGCTTTGTATCCAGTGGTTTCCATCTTGGAGACAAAGCGATCGCTGTTTTTGAGAGGCGATCGCTTTGTTTCCGAAACTTTGGCTTCAAAATCGGGGTACAAAGCGATCGCTTTGTTTGAGACAGGCGATCGCTTTGTTCCCGAAGGGAGGCGATCGCTTTGATTCGATGGAGAGCGATCGCTTTGGCCCGCTGGTTCAAAACTCTGTTTTCCGGAAATGACAATTTCACCCCCAAACTTATCTTTTGAGTGGCTCTCCTTGAGCCACCTCACTACCCTTCCCCAATCTGATTTTTCTACACAAATATGAGTGGAGGGACTTCACTTTCTCTCCATTCTTCCCTCCATTTTCCACCATTGAAGCTTGAGAGTGTGTGTGTGGGAGAAAGAGTGAGATTAGTGTGTGTGTTTGGGTTCCGGAGATCCAACCGTCCGATCTTCGATCCGAGACCACCATTGTGTTGCTACGGACTAGGAGATCATCTTAGAAGGTCTTGATTTCATTTTAGTTGCTTTGATTTTCGTCACAAGGTAAGTTACTAAACCCCCTTCGTATGCTTAAGCTTCAAAGTGTGTTAGATCATCAATATTGTGGTATGACTTGCTTTAAAGGTTGTTTTTATGTATAAATCTCTAGGTTGAGATGAGTACATTATACTTGTGCTATGAGTATGTGTTGAATGTTATTAATGAGCAAAGATTTGCATATAAATATTAGGATTTGAACAAATAGAGAACTTGAGACTTGAAAATGGGTGGTCTTGCATTTAGCATTGAAACCCTAATTTAGTGAACTCTAGTAATGACTCCGAGAAGTAGATTTTAGGGAAGATTATGACTCCCCGAACAACATATTAGATTACTACGAGGTTTAGAGTCCGATTGATCGAGATTCTAGTCCTCCGTACTTTGATACTGTTAAATTAGAGACTTGTGTATAGCTCTAATGTGTTGAGTCGAATGTTTACATATTTGTTAAATGATGATGAGTGATGAAATAGAATAATATACTTGTCATTTGTCAAGTTCACTACTTTTGAACTTGACGGTTATTTGCATTAGATGAATAAGAACATCTATTTGTGCATTGTGTAAGTCCAGCTGGCGTCGTTGGTTGAGTAAGGTAGGACGACCTATGGTCTTCACAAATTAACGTTTGTGATCGCCATAAGTCGCCGTACCGAAGTTTCACACACCCCTCTTCTGTTGGCCACAGTTGAGAAGTAGCCCCAATGTTGTAGCAATACGCATGGCTTTGGTTTGCTAAGTTTGAACTCGATAGGTTTATCGGGGACGTCGATACCACACACACGGGTATCGAGGACACGTTTGGTTATTTTGTGTATTGCGGAGCAACGCAAAGAATGGACAAAGAAATATCATATCCTTTATGATGTGGTTTGTTACAAGCACTTATGTGAATATCAAGGTGCCATTGAGACATGTTACATGTGTATATCAATATGATGTTATCTGCGGGTGGTGATATATAGATAAGCTGAAATGCTAAAGTTATCATTGAGCATTATGCCATGTCATATAGTTGCATTTAGTAACTTATTGAGTTTCGACTCACCCCGTTTGTTGTTTAATTGTTTTCCTTAGATCCGAGCCAGGCGGGAAGTTCGCGGTGAGGTCGATTAGTTCCACTACTTAGCTCGCGGTGGTCTTTTGCTTTGTTGGTCATGGAACTCTTTTGTTGATAGTTAGACAATTCTTTTGGTGAGGACGACTGGTAAAGCAAAGTCATGTAGACTTTGCTTGGGTAGTATGTATACTCTGTTTGTACCTCTTATTCTTTTGGTAGCCGACACGTGTATGTCGAGCTCGTATACTTTAAAAATGTTTAATTCAGTTATTTTCCCAAGTATGTCGTAGCTTGCGGTTTTTGTACAGTTGGTTCCGGCATGTTGTGGCCGAGGTAGTTATTTTTATTAAGGATGCTTCTTAAAACTCATACTTGTGTTTTATTAGTTGGGTTCCGGCTGTAACGTCGCCGATGATTGACTTTATATTGTCAAAGTTTTTGTTAAACGGGTTTTGTGGTGCGTACGAATTGTTGCGCCACGTGCGTTTAATTATTGTTGTCGTTAATTGCTTGTTGTTTTGGCGCGTCGACTTGGGATTTCGCATTGGAATCCGGGTCGGGGCGTCACAAATAACACTAAAAATGTAATTTATATAAAAAAAAAAAGTTGTAGGTCCACTTGAGGCAAATAATAAGGCTAGGGGGGTGAATAGCCTTGTAAATTTTTTTTGTAAGTTTTAAAACCTTTTAAAACTTTGGTAGCGGAAAATCGATTTTAATTAAGACAATCAACTGATCAACAAAAGTGGTCAGTCAAAGGTTTAGCTAATGAATAGTTTGATGACTGATTCAAGTAATGAGACAAAGGCTGACTGAAGCTTTAAATAATGAAAATCTTAAAGCTTTGGTCAGTTTGGTCAAATGAAACAAGCAGAAATGAACACAAGATATAAAGTGGTTCACAGTATGAAAACTGCTACGTCCACTACCAAGTTGGTCAAACTTGGATTTTTGAAGTGCACTAATATTAATAATCTAGATGATCACTAACGAATCAGTATACAACAAGGACCAGTGAAAATATGGAGATTGAATGTTACAAGGAACAAATCAATCTCATGTGTTACAATCAATGATCTATCAATAACTAAGTAGTTGGGAGAGATTCAACACAATGATTGAACTAAAGAGTAAATACAAAGAATGTAGTAAGCAATAAATAATCTAAGTATTTTCTCTTCAATGAAGTTTCAGAAATCATGAGAGTATTGAATGTTTGAAAATTTCTGTGAGACTTCAACGTGCTAATTGTGGTCACCATTCTTCTCCTTCGACTTTAAATAGGCAGAGATAAAAAAATTGCCATTGGATACATTTGAATATGTTTGACATTGCATTAAATGTTCTGATGCAGAGCGGGTCAAACAAGGTGAAAAACTATTCCTCGAGCTTTGTGTTATCACAGAAAAGGTAGGTAGAAACCTATCATTTCATTCTGAAATAAAACAAAAAGCTAGGAATGGAAAGTGTGTCAGGATACTCATTAAATGAAAAGCAAAAAGCATGTTTGAAAACAAGACACGCTAAGTACTGACACAAATTCAAAATAACTACGGAGGCTTATCTCGGAAGCTTCCGTTTGAGGGTTAGTAGACTTTAAAGAGATAAGTCAAAGACAATTATCAATCTACTATCCTTATTTCAAATATTCAGTGACTGACTTGAAAACTATTTAAGTCTTTATCAGTCACTATTCATTGGTTGAATCATCTTGATATACTGAGTACATCAGTCAATAGCCAACAAGGAATGGTTAGACATGTGATCATCCATCTTGGATTAACAGGAATGGCTGGACACTTGGAATTACGTGAGTATATCAGTCATTAGCCAGTAAGGAATGACTCTTCAGTTGATCAGCCATCTTTGGTTAAAAGGATAGCTAGTCACTTGATCAGCCAATAATAAATACAAGGCTTGGCTGAGTGATTCCAAAAGATAGAATGGTTTTAAATAAATCATGGGAAGGACCAACAAACTCCTCCTATTTACTTAAAGTCATTCATATCAAAGCAGAAGTAAATATAAGCAATAAGGCACAAGTCTACTTTGATAGAAGGTACCTCAGTTGTATATAAAACACCCTACAAGTATATAGAGTTGGGCAAGAATGAAAATATATAAGGTAAAAACTGAGTAAAAAATTAAATAAAACCAGTACTTAAGATAAATGACTGAAAGTAAAGTGCTGAAAAGTAAATAAGTTTGAGTTCAGAAGGGGAAAGGTTTAGTCACTGATCACTGATGTCCACATGGTCATACCCGACTGAAGAAGACGAGGTAGGAGCAATTTCATTCTCTTTCTCAGCTCAGTAATCTTTTTTGCTTGAGCTTTGTTGATTTCCTTCTGCTTTCTCTCATCCTAAATGGCTTTACGTGCCCGTTCTTTAGCATCTTGGACCTGATCAGCAGCTCCCCTTTGGTAAGTAAGTAGGTTATCCCATTCAGTGTCATCTACATTCTTTGGGTGCTGCCATGGCACTGCGCACTTCACCATATATTTTTCACCGCACATCAGGAAGGGCAGCCATCACTCGTTGACGAAGCTCCTCTTGAGAACGAGCTACATCACTAAGTGTTATTTCCATCTTCTTCTACTGAAAATGCAAGGCATCTACCAAACTTATACGGCTGTATAAATTATTGATAGACTGGTTAGTAGCTTGAATGTATCAGCAAGCCTCAGCTATAAGTCCCTTAGCTCGTTGAAACCTATAAAAGTAATAAACAACGCTGATGTGGAAGGACCAACAGCATTGGCATCAGCTGCAGCAGCTTCAGTAGTGGCAGCAGCTAGAGTGTCAGTTGCGGGTTTAGTAGGAGCTGTAGTCGGTGCATCCTCAGTAGGTTCAACAGTCTCATCTCCAACTATGTTCTCTTCAATCTCTACAAAAGTAATTCTCTTGTTCTATCATATGGAGGGATCATGGATGATTTCGCTAATAAGTGCATCCTTGCTTTTTTATTTCATAGCAAGAGGAGGAAGAGGAGTAGGTTCAACTTCTATTGCTTCACCATTGTCAACCAAGAGCCCATCAAAAGAGAATAAGTTCTCAGCTGGAAAATCCTCAGAATCCTCCAAGTCATATTGAATCCCCACACTGACAGAAGTGGAGCTAGTAGTGACTAAGGTAGCAAGTGGAGTGGCTGATGGTTAGGGGTCGGCTGATATGGTATCAGTTGGGGTTTGGGTAGGAGGTGTGCTGGCTGAAGGTTGGGGGGAGGATGGTTTCGATTAGTTGAAGGGTTGGTGTTTGGTTTGGGTTAAGTGTTTGAGGCAAGGATAGAAGGGCAGGGGCAAAGATGACTGTGAGGGGTGTTTGTGACTGAGTTTGGGAAAGAATTTTGTTACCCGTATCAGCTCTATCATTGTCATTATCCTCATTATCATCATCATCATCATCATCATCATCCTCCTCATCATCATCCTCATCATCCTCTTCAACATCAACTACAACACCCTCATGAGACTAACGCTCCTTCTCAACAACATCTAAGGTTTCAGCAGTTATAACCTCAACTTCTTCATCATCAACATCTAGTCCAAGCTCAATAAGGACATCTGGATGGCAGTATCAACTTAATCTACTCTAGTATTAGCTTCAGCTCTATCCTCAGTATTAGCAGCTACTTCAGGTTACACTTCAGCTGGCTGATCTTTTATTGGCTGAATCTCTGGTTCAGTCTGAGTAGGTATCAGTTCAGCTGGCTGAATTACAATAGTAGCTAATGCCAGAGCTTCAGCTTCTCTCTGTTCTCTTCTCCTCTGAGCAAAAAGGCCATACTTTTTCTTAGCCAAGTTGATCTTCCTCCATGTCTAGTCAAGGGCAGCATCCCTTAAAATTTCCAGATTGGCAGATATCTCAATTGGCACCCAATCCTGGTTTACCTCGTCATCATCAGGCCTAGATCATGCAACATTGAAAAAGATCATGCACGTAAACTGGCATAATGCAACTAAACCCAAAAGAGCAGGAATCCACCCACAGTTGGCAATGAAGTGAGCGATTGGTCAACTCCCTATTGCTCGTACAAATGCAGCACCACTCGTTCACAATCTGTGTATTCTTAAAATTGATTAACCATAGCACAATCACACGAATTTAAAATGGGAATCTTAACCATGACACAATCTGTGTATTTTTAAAATTGCTCACAATATGATTGTAGAGAAATATGAATTTAAAATGGGAATCTTAACCATGGCATAATCACACGAACTGAGAAAGAGAGCGAGAGAGAGATAGAGAGTTACCTGAACAATTGCTCGTGAGGGAGGTTAGGGCACAATCGCACGAACTGAGAAAGAGAGAAAAGTGAGATTAGGGAACAAACAATCGCACGAACTGAGAAAAAGAGGGAGGTTACCTGAACAATTGCTCGTGGTTGCTTGCGATAGTAACAAGATTAGGGTACGAACAGAGAGAGAAGAGTTTGCGATAGTAATGAGATTAGGGAATGATGTGGTTAGCACGAACAGAGAAAGAGAGAGATACGAAGAGAGAGGAGTTTCAGATCGCAATAAGAGAGAGTCTAGTTAGGTGGAGGGAAATAATCGCGGGAAATTAAAATTCGGGCTGAAATTTTAGGGATAGTGAAACATTTTTTATTTTTACTTTTGTTAAAATCATAACATTTGGGATGGGTAAATGGAAAAGAGTGCTAAAAAGATATTATTTGGGAGGGGAAGTGGCAAAGAGTGCCAAATACTTGGTATTTGGCACCGCTAACCCTGCCTTCACAAAAAATAGTATTTGGGACGGTTTTTTGGCCCTTCTAAATAGAGGGGGTCACAAATAGTGCTTTTTCTTGTAGTGAGCAATCATGGTCTTCCCAGCTTCAATGAGAGTTTTGTTCTTTCTTTCAGCAACTCCATTTTGTTGAGGTGTGCCAGCAGCAAAAAAGTTGTGACCAATTCCATGGTCATCACAATATTTTGCCACACCATTGTTCTTGAATTCAGTCTCATTGTCTGATTTGATATCAACAATGTCATCCTGCTTCTGAGTTTGCAGTTTTCTGAAAAGTGCTGTTATAGTGTCATAGGCTTTATCTTTAGAAGACAATATTTTAACCCAGGTAAATCTTGAATAGTCATCTACCACCACTATTATATACTTGCTGCCACTAAGACTAGTAGTAGTAACTGGTCCAAACAAATCCATGTGCAGCACCTATAGAGATTTAGTAGTTGATAGACATGGCTTGCTTTTAAATGATGACTTGGTTAATTTCCCCAGCTGGCATGCCTTGCAAAGCTTGTCATGATCTGCTGATATCTTCGGCAGACCAATAACTAAGCTATCCTTTGATAACTTAAAAATGTACTTGAAGTTGAGATGGCTGAGTCTCTTGTGCCACAGCCAACTGTTATCATTGGAGGTCTTTGCAATAAAACACAAGCTTGATTTTTTTCCCACAGCATTCAGATCAACCACATACACATTTCCTTTTCTAAATTAGTCAAGATAGTTGTGCAGGTCTCACTGTCCATGATAAAGTAATGACTTGAAGTGAATTGACATATCAGTCCCTTATCAGAGAATTATGATATACTTAGGAGATTGTGCTTCAAGCCTTCTACTAGAGATACTTTTCTAATGGAAAGATTTGCTCAAACTATACATCTATAGCCAACTGTATTCCATTTGGAATTGTCACCAAAAATCACTGAAGGACCCTTTGCTTCAATAATATTGGAGAGAAGATCCTGGTCTCCAGTCAAGTGCTTAGAGCAACCACTATCCAGATACCATAAGTCTTTCTCCTCCTCATTGATAGTCATGAAGCATTCCTAAAATTTAAACATTTAAGTATATAGTCCCCTTTTATTTTTGGGTCCTGAGGGTTAGCAGCCTTTTAGAACCCATACCTGTTTAACCTTTGGAGGTGTGAACCCTTTAGGTTTAGGTATGAATCTCAAAAGGCATTCATGAATCTTGTGGCCATGACCTTTACAGAAAGAGCAGTTATGAAAACCTTGAACACGTCTGATGATTTCCTTGGAAGTCTTCTTATGATTAGCAGTCTTGGGAATAACTGGTCTACTGATGACAGGTTCATTGGATTTAGGCTGATAATACAACATTCTAATGTTCAAGTTTCTGGTTTCCAAGGTGCTTATATTGAGTTGGACTCTAAAGTTCTTGCTGATTGCCTTGTTCGTGGTCACTCTCCTCCTTGGAAATGTTGGTCTATTATTCAGCAGGTTGGGGTTATTTTTAAAGCTATGGATTTTAAGATTATTCATTGTTTTAGACAAGCTAATAGCGTTGCAGATCTTCTTGCTAATCTGGGTTGCGATTCTTCAAATTCATTGGAGTATGCTCAATTTTTTGATCTTCCCTCTCGTATTCGTGGCTCTCTTCTGTTAGATAATTGTGGCACTCCTTACATTAGGCGATCCAAATAGCTTCTTGGTTTTATGTATGTCTGTCTTCTTTGTCTCTCATTTTTTAGTTGTAGGCTTCAAGCATTTCTTTTTCGAGGTTTGGCTCCTCCGTCTCCCATTTATAAGGGCAAGGCTGGTTATCCCCCTCAAGTTTGATTCTCTCTTCTTTTCTAATAAAATCTTGCAGGATGCCGCCCCTGTTTCTTAAAAAATATATATATAGCAGGCCTTTTAACAAAAGATTTTACATTTTCAGGCATAACTGTTAGGTCCGAGGGTTGCTCAGTGTATAGGCTAGAGGGGGTGAATAGCCTATACTTGATGTATTAAAAATTTCATCCAATTTTAACATTTAAGTTGAAGAATAGATGAAATGATTAATACAGATAGATCATCTTCCTCATTCTGACTGCATAGCCGAAGTTAGTGAAATCGGACATCCTTGATCAGCAGATTTGAAGAATGTGTAGATGGAAGACGTTTGTAAAACTTAGCTAATGAAAATGAGTTTGAGCAGCGGAAGAATAAACAGCATAAGTTTAACAATTAAGATTAAAGTAACTGTAAAGGTTTGATTTAAAAGAGAGCTTAACAGTTGACTAAAATCTGTATTAGATGCATCAATTGCTTTCCTTAAACAGATTGCACAAGATAAAAGAAATTATACAAGAAAGAGAAATCAAGGCTGAATGTAACAAACATATATATTATATTAAAATTCAGCAGAGGTTTACTCAAAGGCAAACATGCTTAGTACATCAACCTAGACTCTCTATCCTAGCAATCTCCTCAGGAAAAAGAAGGAGAAATGAAGAAAGCGAAGTCAAATCTATCGAAAATACATTAGAAGATGTACTCAAAACTAATTGAGGAATCTTCCTGTAGTTTCAACTTGATAGATTTGTTGTGAGAAGAGAATATTAGGAGTTGTTCAAATAGCAAGTATTTGAACAACTGAGTGCTAAGCACTCGTCCACAGATGATGACAAATTATTGCACAATCGACACAGCTTATAATGTAGTATAAGTCTGCCGATATGAATGCAATCTGGATTTTTTAAGTTCTGGCTCTTCATCGGACATCTTCAAGATTAGTCTGGCTTCAACGATCTGCAGAGTGCTTGGTCTCTTTGCTGGATAATGGAGGTGAAGCCACTGAAGAGACTGAGTTCTTCGAAGGAAGAAGAAACTCAAATCAAAAACAAAGTTTTTGATCAAGCAGAGCTTCTCAGCCTTTGGAATTTCTTTTCTCTCTCACACAAAGTGTTTGTTCTTACACTTGTGTTTTCTTACTCTGATGGTGTGGTTCTGGATTGAGTAAATGAAGAGCAATCCCACAACCTTTCTCAAGCAAAAGCATACACTTCTTGCTCTCATTTGGAGATGAGGGTAAGAGTCTTCTTATATAGGCTGGAAGAGAAGAAGTGACCGTTGGTGAATTGAATAGGTTTATGCCCGTTGGTGATATGAATCTCATAATGCAGTGAGTACATTTTTGGATCTGTTGGGCAAAGACCTTCAGTTAGGTTTGTGTCTTGAAGCTGGTCCGGGAAACAGGCTGGACTGATTTGGACGTGTCGAGCCGCTGGATGCGGTGATTGATGTGGACGTATCATTGCTTTGACTGGAGTGCAGCGTCCTGTGCTTGGCCTTTTATGGAAGTGAAGCTTTGAAGACTGCAAACACTGTACAGAAGAGGAAATGTCTACTGAGTAATCGTGAAGGCGCAGACATCGATGCGTATCTTGGACTTGTCAGACAGATCTTGCAACGGATCTATTTTGACTTGTAGCGTGTTGAGTGACGACCGATGTTTCTCGTGATCTTACAGTTTCTCTGCAGTTGTTCTGATGAGGGACTCGGCCGATACTGGGATCTGCCATTATAGAACTGCTGATGTAGAGATCGCGGATGGTCATGATGTTCCTCTTGAATAATTAGCTTCTCTGCAGTTGTTCTGATGAGGGACTCGGCCGATACTGGGATCTGCCATTATAGAACTGCTGATGTAGAGATGGCTAATAGGCAGTCATAGCTAAAGGAAATGTCTGCTAGTGAGACATTTGCCGATGGTCACGTCAGCTGGCGATTGAAGAGCTAATCCATATGAAAGTTTGTCATCATTCTGGTAGGACAAAGACTTGGACATGTACAAAGACTTCCTAGTCTAATGACCTATGCATTGTTTCAACAAACTGCCACACTAACCGGTACGCAGCCCTTTTAGCCACTTGTGAAACATGCGTTGTAATGGGAACAAGCAAATCATTGTGTTGAAATATGCATACATTTATATCGGCTGATTCACAGGCATATTCCTAACAATAACTACTTTGAGCTTTTTATCAGCAGAGTTGAGGTTAGCAATCTTTCCTTTGACAAATTTAATAGGCTTGAGTTGAGACTTCTTTAACTTGTTATCAGTCATCACTGTTTTCACAGCATGTCTGAGAGCAGGTCTTTGTTGCTCAGCATCCCTATTAGCAATGTCATTGACATAGACAATTTGCTTACCCTTGGAATTTTCTGGTTTATTTTTAGCATAAACAAAAGGTTGTTAAAGCCAAGTTCTTGCTTTCCCTTTTGAGAAGGATGCTGAACATAGACAACTTCTTCAGCCATTTCCTTAACAATCACTTCAGCTGTCTCATTTTCTTGAGAACTAGATGAACTTCCTACATTGAACTCACTTTGGAAACCGATACCAGTTTTGTCATCAAGAGGTTTTTGTTTTCTAAGAATGGTATCAAAATTTCCTTTTGAATTATTCCAAGCAACAACAACCTTTTGGAGGTCATCTTTCTCAGAATTGATTTTCTTTATGTGTTCAAGTAGGAATTCCACTTTTTCAGTTAAAGCTTTGTTCTCCTTTTGAGTTTTGATATTCTCTACTTGTTGTCTATTGAGTTCTTTGATCTCAGACACCAAGGTAGATTTCTCAGAGACAGCTAATTCATGCTTTTTGGATAGTTTTACATAGGCAGTTTTGAATTTGGTAAACTCTTCCATCATGTCCTTGTTAGCCTTGATGAGTTCTTCCTTTGAAGGTTCATTGAACTCATCATCATCATCACTATCATCCTGTTGAAATGGCAGTGATCTTACTGAGTCATGTGGTGATTCCCTGGCCATAAGGAAAATATTTGCTTCCTCGGCAATGTCATAGGAATCATCCTCATCAGAATCTGTATCACACCAAGTGGGCATGTTGCTTTCATCAATGTCCTTAGCCACCATTCCCTTTTTTTTTTTAAATTTAGATTCGGGACGTTTTTTGTAAAATTCATATTTAGGCTTTGGACATTTTGAAGCAAAATGACTTGGCTTCCTACAATTAAAACATAGCTCATTTTCCTTTTGGGGAACAGCAGTTTTATGAGGAGTAGTTGTTCTTTGAGGAGTAGCAGTCTTGTAAGGTGACTGCTTATAGGAAGACTTGTTAAATTTTTTGAAACGTTGATACTTCTTAACAAACATAGCAAAGGCTTCGTCAGTAAGAGTATCATCACCATCACTAGATGTGGATGGGCTCTCTTCAGGTTTAGAACAGGAAGGTTCAACAGACATGGCTGGTAGAGATAAATTTTTGAAACTCTTTTCCATTTCTTGAGCTTGCTGAATTTCGAGCTCATAAACCGAAAGACTTGCATATAGATTCCTGAGAGTCAATTTATTCAAGTCTTTTGATTCTTTCATGGCAGTAATCTTTACATGCCATAGACTGCCTAGTGCATTAAGAAATCTCATGTTTATTTCTTTCTTTTCATATTTCTTTCCCAAAGAATAGCAAGAGTTTACTACCTCATAAAATCTGTCATAGGCACTTTTGAGGGTTTCTTTGGGGTCTTTCTTGAAAGAGTCAAACTTCTGGATGTAAGTGTAAAGCTTGTTGTTCTTTGTTTCTCCATCACCTTCTAGATATTCCAATATAGCTTCCCTCATTTCTTTAGCTGTATCTAGATTAATGATTTGCTGGTAGGTGCTTATGTCTACACAACTGGTAATGATGTTGATAGCTTTTCCATCCAGAGCATCATTCTTTCTATCTTCTTCATCCCATTCTTCTTTAGGTTTTGGAATTTCAGGATCAGCAGTTGGATCAACAGCAGCAAGAGTGTTGGCCTTCATAGGAGTCCTTGGTCCATCTGTAACACATTTCCATAAACGTTTATCAATAGAGTTCATGTGTCTTTTAACTTTATCCTTCCAGATATCAAAGTGAATTGCATTCAAGACAGGATCTTTAATCTCTCAAGATTTTTAATCTCAAAAACTTGTTTTCAAATAGTCAAGCTCGGATACCAATTGTTAGGTCTCAAGGTGCTCAAATAGGCTAGAAGGGGGGGCTGTTGATTAGCCTATGTCCAATTTTAAAAATGGATTGATAAAATTACTTCACAAGAGAGTTAGAAAATATTTTACAGCGGAAGACTAGTGAAGTATAGGATAAGTTGAGGATAGCTGATCTTGATAAGCCAAGATCAGCAGTTCTTAACTCAGTTGGAAATTCTGGAAACCTTTAAGTAAACAATCAAAGTAATAAAGCAGGAAGTAAATGGACAAAGATTTGAAGTGGTTCACACTATGAATAAGTGTTACGTCCACTACCAAAGTGGTTAGCTTTGGATTTGAAAATGTGCACTATTTTATCCACTAAAATAATCACAAGGATCACTAATGGATCGTGTACAAAAATATATTTTAACCAAGTGTTTGTAGGAGAATTGATATCTACGAAGATATAATTCTCGTGTGCTTTGAATGCTAAGAATTGCAATCAATGAAGAGCTATAAAGACTATGCTTCTAAGTTTGGAGATCTTCAAAGAATGTTTGACAGAATTAGCTTTTTAAGCTTTGAATGCACTAGCTGTGTTGAAGATGAAGAATTCAGAGTTGTAGTCATTAAGGTCCCTTCAATGCTTCAATGAAGTCGCAATTTATACTCAGGGGAGTTTATGTAGCCGTTGGAGATCTTCAGCCTAGGGAAAATTTTGAATTAGATACATTTAATCCTGGAGATACATGCATTAAATGTTCTAATCTCGTTGTCCAGATCTGATAGGGAGTTCTGCAAAGCCCAGGCTGTCACTGAGTGTATTCTGCCAATTTGCCAAAAATAGGTAGACAATAGATGTTGACAGAATGTCCTTTTCTGAGATGAATGCCTAATAAGGAATGAACTAATAAATGGTTTTTGCAGGTTATCGTTATGTCAAAGTCAAGGAAGGACTTTCCTGATAACTCAAGGCATAACTTTAGACAAGTCTTGATCAGACGATCTACAGGTCTTCAACATTGTTGATGAAGCTTGGCTGGAACGAACTTAGCTGATGACTTGATGGACATGGCTGATATGAAGATGGCTGATATGAACATGGCTGATATACAACAAGCCATCTTCTGAAGACTAAGCTAATTACAAGAAGCAATCCTAAGCTATTACAAGCAGTTGTCTAAGTACAAGTTGCCACTCTAATAGACACGCAGGCCCATTAGACACCTTGGCTTAGACTTAGGTTATGGATACAAGAAAATCTATACAAAATACAACAGAATGGAATGTGAAGATATTATAGCCTGTTAGTCACCAAAGTAGCTTAGCTAAATGGAATATCAAACACGTCAATTGAGAGTGTTCGATTGTTCACGACTATAGAGATGTCGTTAAAGAATGACAAGAACGGGAGATTAAACAATTGAGATTATAGATTATTTTTCTATGAGATCATCCAAATGCATGTAGTCTATAACATTAACGTCATTAATCATCATACCTTACCTAAATAGGGTGTAGATCCAAAGATAGAGAATTTATTTGGCTAATGTATGTTATGATTTTCTTTTAAGATATTCTCCTTTATTTGGCATCCATTATGTTGTTTATCTTTTTAATTACAAAAATGCTAGGTTTACAATTATTTCTACAACTTTGGTAATAGCTTTGCCTTGAAGGCAAAGTGCATGTGAGGTGCATGTGCATTTTTAAAGTAGAGTTGTTACAATAGTGATAGAACTAGTTGTAAACCTAGCAATGTTAATTTAATTAAGGATTGCCCAAAGGTGAAATTGAATTCATGCTTAAAGTTTTGTATAAAGGTTTCTGAATCTATTAAAGTTAACTAAAGCACTAATAGGTGAGAATGTATAATGTTTGAAGCCTCTTTAAACCTCTTTGCATCATGAAATTCAGTCTTTAAGTTCAACAGGCTAAACTATGATGACTGGTCCGATCACAGATCGAGTTTACTCTGGGTGTTATAGATTTGGACCTTGTCATACTAACAGATGAAAGCTCGTAACTATTACTCAGATTAGCTCGGAAGATAACAAGTCTCTATATGGGGCTTGGGAGCGGTCTAGCAGGCTGAGTTTGAACCGGATGAGGATGACCATAGTAGAAAATATCAAGCCCTCGATGTCGAAGACGGATGATGCAAGAGAATTCATGCTGAAGGTTAATTAAAGAGTATTCCCTATCGAACTTGGCATACAAATCAGTTGTAGGCATCTTCATGAGTGAGCTGCTGACTATGAAGAAATTTGATTAATCTAAGTTAGTTCATGATCAAGTAACATAAATGTCTAACCTAGCAACAACGCTTAAGACCTTGGGGATGGATACAGTTTATCATGAACTCCCTCCCTGTAGAATTTGACCAGTTTTAGGTGAATTACAACACCATTAAAGACAAATGAAGTTTTAAAGAGCTTAAGGTCATGTTGGTGCAAGAGGAATGGAAATTAAAGAAGATAAAGGATCACTCCATTCACTTCACGACCTATGATAGAGCTAGTAATAACAAGGCAAAACCAGATAATAAGGATAGTAAAAGGGACAAGACCCCAATGAAGGTTAGCAAGGGACAAATCCAAAAGAAGGTTAAGTGTTATTTCTTCCGCAATAAGAAGGGACACGTAAAGAAAGATTGTCCTAAAAGGAAGGAATGGTTCGAAAAGAAAGGTACATAATATATATGTTTGTTTTGTATCAAACCTTATACAAGTGCCTAATAATATCTGGTGGCTAGATTCTTGTGCCACTACTAATATGTCTCATATGTCTCATGTTTACAGTGAGTGACGCAAAGATGGTAACAATTGATATGAAAAAGGGAAGATTTACATGTACCGAGTTATCGGAGCCGGAGGAATGGAATGATGCAAATTTCTATGACGTTGATACCTCTAGCAGTCGTTTTTGTTTGTGTTTACTGTTTTATAGTGGGGGAATTCAAACAAATGACATCATAATGTATTGACATAAACAATTTATATTAGAGTTTATAATGATACATTGTCATTTAATTAATTTTTTTATACAAATATCTAATAATATCAATGTTAAATAAAATAATTTGAAAACTCAATTGATATGTATTGAACAACTAATAGATAAGTAGGCTAAAACCACAAAACGAACTGCCTCAAACTGGTTCCATTTTTTTTCAAACCGAACGAACCAGTTGTGTCTCGAAACCAAACTGATCCGATCCGAACCATTTGGTTTGGTTTGGTTCGGTTCGGTTTGATGGTTCAAAGAAAATTATTATTTGATTAATCATTTTTCTAGAACCACTAAAAAGATATTGAAAAAGAAGAAGACAAGGTCAATTTTTAAATATTGAAAAAGAAGAAGAAATTTGAGACTAATTTCGTTAAGGTCTAGAAAGATCTTACGATGGTTGAGAGAAAATTTTGGTACAAGGTGTAAGAAAGAATATAAGAGAGGTGAAATTAAGGGAGAGAGCGCAGGCAAGGTGGGAGGAGCAACGGCGGACTAATAGTGATGCGCGACATTGCGTTGAGGTGAGAGAAAATGAGAGAGAGTTGAGAGAACGAACGAAAGCGTGAGATTACCATCTTTACTGATTAGTACCCGAAAATGGAATAAATTCCGCGGAATCGATTACTAGTAATGAGATTTCACAGAAATAGATGGGAAGATGATTTCTAAAAAGTATTTGGTTGCATAAGGAATATGATACTAATGTTGTACAAATTTCTATTATATTGTTTGGTAAGAAACAAAACAACTTAGATTTAAAAATAAAATTAAGGCAATTGACAACATTACCCCAATGTAGACAATTACTTGTTAATTACTTACATGATAAAAATTAGACATTAATGTTATTACTGCTCCACAAAATAACAAGTTCTTCATTCTTTTTCTATTTTGATGAAAATTGTGAATTATTCAACATCAATAAAGTACGAAAAATTAGTAAATTAAAACAAAAAAATAATGTTATAATTAAACTAGTTCAAATAAAAATAGTTTAAACATTTGAAACAATTCGAAAAAAACTACGTGTAATTACTTATTTAAAATAATTACTATTTTATTCTCATATATAGTTTCAAGCTGATTAATTACATACTCTTCTTTTTCATCATATCTGATTGTAAAAATTAACACTACAATCATAAATTATAAACTATTAGTAACAATTTAAATCAGATAGAAAGAGTTAGAAAAACCTTATAAAGAGCCAAAAAAACAACGACGACGACGAGGAGTAAAAAGGAATGGTTGTAAAGTAGTTGAAACCAAATAAATTATAAATATAAAGCAAATACTTGATCTAGTAGAAGGATATTATTTTCCTTTTACATGGATTTCAGCTATTAGCAATCAAAATATCACCTCTTTCATCAGGATTGTGATTCCTTAAATTTTAGTAATCAATTCCAAGATTTTAATAATCTATTCATATTCCAAATATAATTCTTACACCACCAAATGTTATTAATTATCAATTCCATAGAATCAATTCCACTGAATTGATTCTATTTCCCTATACCAATCGAGACCTTAGGTTTTCCTAGATCCCAATCAGCAATTCAAAATTTTCAAGAAAAATCAAACGACTATTAATAACAAGAATATATATATATATATATATATATAACGATTTGGTTCGGTTCGACATCTAAAACCACAAACCGAGCCGAGCCAACTGGTTTATAAAATTTTCAAATCGCGACCGAATCGTCATAGTCTAAAACCGTACCAAACTGCTCAATTTGGTTCGGTTCGGTTCGGTTAAGTTCAGTTCGGTTTCGCGGTTCGACTATTTGAACTTACACCCCTAGCAGGTAAAGCCAGGAGATCCTTTGTTGACCAACTTTGGTATATTTAATTTATAAATTTTATTTTCCTAAAAAAAGATGTGTTAAATGTTGTAGTGATTGAAATTTATGTCTTTTTCAGATGTCAAAAAAGTAAATTAATTTCTTTTAATATCAACTTTGATTATCGGCCAATCAAATAGCTCAAAATGAAAACTTCAGCATTTAAGAATTGAAAATAAACTGTTTTCCTTAAAAAATTTAGAAGATAATATAAAATGAAATAAGGAAATAATATGTTTCTTAATGTTTGATATCAAATCGAACGAAATTTAAAGCCTCTTGTGTAAAAATATTTGTTCATTAACAGTGTACGTATCCAATTTTCACTCTTTATAATTACACTTATCAATGAAGCTTCCGTTTAAAGATCATTAGACTTACAAGAGATCAGTCTACTGTTCTTTATGTCAAATAATCTGTGACTAACTTAGAAAATATTTAAGTCTTTATTGATCACTATTCAATGGCTGAACAGCCATCTTTGTTTAACAAGAATGGCTGGTCACTTGGAATGAGTGATTGATATACGCGAGTACATTAGCCATCAGCCAGCAAGGAATGACTGGTCATTTAATTAGCCATCTTTGGTTAAAAGGATGGCTGGTCACTTCATCAGCCAACATCAAATTTAAGGCATGGTTGAACATATGTGATTCCAAAAGATAGAATGATTTTAAGTAAATCATGAGAATGATCAACACATTTGTCTCAAAATAAGTATCCCTATTAATATTACATGTATTTTAAAAATATTATACTTTTAGTATTTTTCTTTTATAGTGGCGTTAAATCATAGAAGCCATTGCTTTTTACATCACAAATAATGACAAATAAATATTTTAGAAATTGACCTAAAGAATCTTAAAAAAAAACAAAAATCACGTATCTCCATCTCATTCTTTTTGACCTACTTTTCTTTTTAACTGTCTAAAAAATTTTGAGCACTTAAAATTATAAAACATATTTATTGACCAATTTTAAAATTTTGAGCACTTAAAATTTTTAATAATTAAGCAATATACATAAAGTCTACTTTGATAGAAAGATTGTACCTCAGTTGTATATATAAAACACCTTGCAGATATTTGGAGTTTGGCAGAGTTAAACTATACAAGATAAAAATTGAAGTAAAGAAATCAGTACTTAAGTAAATGACTGAAAGTAAAGAGCAGTACTGAAAAGTAAAGACTAAAATGTAAAATAGTTCAGAGGGGGAAGGTTTAGTCATTGATGTCTACGTGGTCAGACTCGACTGAAGAAGGGGAAGGAGGCTCAGTGTCAGCTGGAGGAATGTTCAATCATTTCCTCAGCTTAAATTTTCTTGAATAATAACCTTGTTGATGTCCTTCTGCTTCTTCTCCTCCTGAAGGGATTTAAGTGGCCCTTAAGGTCTTGGAACTGAGCAGTAGCTTCCCTTTGAGCAGAATTTAGTTGGTCCCTACAGCTTATGGGTGACCTGTAGCAATGGCCCTACGAGCTTCATCATAGATCTCTCCCCGTACATCTAGAAAAGTCATCCTCAGTTGATGACGTAGGTCATCGTGTGAATGAACTAAGTCTCTGAGGGTGATATCTGTCTGCATCTACTGATGTTTTAGAGCATCCACCAGACCTATTTTACTTGTTAAGTCCTGGATGTAGTTGTTCAGTATAGTGAAAGTATTAGTAAGCCTCAGCTGCGCTTCCTTTAATACTTCAAAACCAGCAAAAGTAATAGAAGGCATTGATGTGGAAGGGCTAGCAACATTGGCAGCATCAGCAGTTATACCAACAGCAGGAGTCTCATTTGGTTCAGCCGCAGTACTGAAGGTGTATTAAAAGGAAATGGAACTCCCTTTTAATTTCTTAGCATACTTTTTCCTCTTACATGGCACTTAAAAGTTGCTTAAAATAAAGTTGACTCAGCATCAACAAGAGTAACTTTTGTATATTTAAGGAAATCCTAACCCTAAAACAGATCAGTCCAATGGCCAAAGTTTGCTGGGAATCTTCTTCCTCTTAATTAGATGGCCATCACAGACAATAGATAGTGCTACGTTCCATTTCCACCAAGATTTTGATTCATTCAAACATGAATATATATATATTTTATGTGTGTGTGTGTCTTGAGAGTATCTCTCTCTCTTTGCTTTAAAACTCATTTCTTTATATTCCCTTTCTTCCCGCTAATATAATCAACAAACCCCCCACTAGATTTGTTGGGTATTAAGTATTCCAAGTGTCAATTCTTTTTTCAAAGTTATTTCACGAATTTTTAAATTAATATTTAACATACAAATTAAATGTTCTGAGAATATACATAAGGATTAATATATAATTTGGTTCTTATACTTTACATTTTTTGGTGATTCGGTCATCAATGTTTTGGGTTTCTTAAATTGGTCATTGAACTTAACATTTGATGTTGTATTAGTCCTTCTGTCGTTATTTTAAACAAAATTATTAAAAAAATTTAAATACCAAATTTACCTTACTTGTAGCTAAGTGGGATGCTAAGTGAATTTATTTTTGACAAGAATGAAGAAAAATATTTCCCACCCTATAGAATTTATCTATCTCCCTCTTCCTTCTCTCTCTCCTCACAAAAAAAAAATCTCTCTCTCTCTCTCTCTCTCTCTCTCTCTCTCTCTCTCTCACACACACACACACACATGCACACACACACTTAAAACTCATTCCATATGAGTACCCAAAAATTGTCCGAGTCTCTCTCTCTCTCTCTCTCTCTCTCTCTCTCTCTCCATGAAACAATGAGAGGGAAAACAAGTCCATGGAACTGAAATCTCGAGTGGCTTACTTTCAAAAATGGAGCTTTACAACATTGGCAGCATCAGCAGCTATGTCAGACTAGACACCTTCAGTTTCAACATCAGTCTCTTCTTCAGCTACTTCTTCTTCTTCAACCTCTTTAGTAAAAGTAATTATGGTGTTCTTCCTCTTTGTGGGATCACGGATGATTTCATTCATGTAGGCATATTCCCATTTTCTCTTTGCAGCATGTGGAGGCAGAACAACATCAACTTCCATGTCTTCTACGGTGTTAGACATCAGCCCAGAAATGTTGAACAATTCTTCAGCCGAGGAGTCTTCAAATTCTTCCAAGTCACACTAAATTCTAACACTGAAATTAGTGGAACCAGTAGTGACTAGGGGAACAGTTGTTGTTTCGACTTCAGGTTAGTTGAAAGCTAGACTGGCTGTCTGAAGGTTGAGGGATGAAGGGTTTAGTTGGTTAAGGATGGGTGGAGGGATAGTGTTTTCTGGCTGAGGTGTATGGGAAAATAGAAGTTGAGGGGAAAAGTTGATTGGGTCTCACCAGTATCAGCTTCATCATTATCATCATCATCCTCATCATATTCCTTATCATCATCATCTTCTTCATCATCCTTATCTTCTTCACCATCCTCTTCCTCATCATCAGCATCCTCAGCAGTTACTGGAGACTGATGCTCCTCCTCAACTGCAAGAGAGGGTTTAGTAGTTGTATCTTCAATTTTAGCTCCATTTTTAGCTTTATCATTCAATCCAAGCTTTTTAAGGATATCATGGATGGCAGCATCAACTGAGTCAGCTCTTGTCTTAGGTCCAGCAGCCTCAATAGTTGGTTGTTTTTCCCTGGCTAAATTTGAGGCTCAGTCGCAGCAGCATGGGTTCAACTAGCTGAACAACTGCAGCAGTTGATGTCTGAGCTTCAGCCTCTCTCTAAAGCTCTCCTCCTAACAAGATGTCCATATGGACACTGTACAAGTTCTGCCCTCTTCTAAAATTAGTCTATCACCACTTCCCTAAATGCGTCTAAATCTTCAGCTATCACACTTGGCACCCACTCTTGATTGACCTCATCATCATCAAGTTTGGCTTCACGCCCAATAAGGTAAGGGTCATCAATTGTAGCCCTGGGAGACTGAAGTACTTTCTGTAGGCAGACTAGACTCTGAAGACCAGTTCATCTTACAAGAATCTGTCACATTGGCAGTAGACTTGGTTCCACCCCCGTCCAAGGGGTTCAAAAAAATTTCATAGCTCATAATAATGTCGGTTTCAGTGAGGTTTTGGATAGTGGGGTAAAGGACGTGGAATTTTCTGGAAAAGTCAGATTCTGTGTGAAGGTATTTGGAGAGGGGAGGAATGGGAACTCTATCTTTTAGCTCCTCATGAAAACTGAGGGGTGCCTAAATGAAGTAAGGGAGGTGGTCAATGGGGAATACCCAGTTATCAGGGATGGTCAAAGGATTTGGTGTGTATTTATCTGAGATAAAAGGTAGGGTTGGAAATGGGTTTGAAGAACTTCTGAGGCTTGTCAGCCTTATTGTGTGAAGGAGTTAGGTCCGAAGGTGGAGGTGGATGAGGTGCTGAAGGTGTGGCTGTAGTAGTGGTAGTTGTAAAGGGAATGAAGTTTTGTGGGTTGAGGTTTGAGTGGCTGACAGTAGATAGAAGAGTAGCATCCTCACCTGAGGGTTCAGTAGGCTCATAAATCAGCTGATGTCTCCTTGGAGGCTATCTAGCTAGGTAGGACAAGCTGAGCCTCTTGAATAGTAGGAGTGGATGAAGATGTGGTGGCTGAGGAGGTAGCAGCTGCCCTGACTTCAGCACGTAAATCAACAGCCCTTGGAGCAGCACTTCTCCTTTGGTTCCTTCGTGCCGGTTGAACTTCAGCTGGCTGAGCCCTAACATTGCAGGCTGACCTCTGACATGCCTCTGAGCTGGCTTAACTACTTCCTGATCTTGGCCAAACTGGCTGGAGGTGATGGCACTGAGAATGGCATCATTGCCAAACTTCCTCACTGGTGCCACTGGAATTCTATCCTGATTTCTGATCAGCTGGGCAAGCTGAGGAAATGATCTCAGAAATATAAGGCATGGCTGATGGTGGTCACTTAATCAGCCAATATCAAATATAAGGCATGGCTGAACATAAGTGATTCCAAAAGATAGAATGAGTTTAAGTAAATTATGGAAATGATCAACACATTTGTCTCAAAATAAGTATCCATATTAATATTACATGCATTTTAAAAAATATTATACTTTTAGTATTTTTCTTTTATAGTGGCGTTAAATCATAGAAGCCATTACTTTTTACATCACAAATGACAAATAAATATTTTAGAAATTGACCTAAAGAAACTTAAAAAACAAAATAAAAACCACTTATCTCCATCTCATTCTTTTTGACCTACTTTTCTTTTTAACTGTCTCAAAAATTTTGAGCACTTAAAATTATAAAACATATTTATTGACCAATTTTTTAATATACCCCTAATTAAATTAAATTAAATTTTTACTTAGTTTTTTTTACTTCTTGTTGATTTTAATAACATTAAATAAAGACACAAATATTAAACAGAAACATTTATTAACACTTATTTTTATTAGAGAATCGCTATTCACACCCCCTTTTTACTAAATACACCCCTTTTCTAAGTACACCCCTCTAAACCATGCTAAATACTAAGTACACCCTCCTCAATTTTCCATTTTACCCCATCCTCCTTCCCCTCTCTTGCACTTCCCCTTTCAGGATCCACCATTTTCACCACCAACGAAAACAGGGCCTTGAGTGCGTCCTTAATCGATCTTGGCTGCGAATTAGTGTTTCAGATAATATCAACCAGGGCATACACTATGTCCCGCTTGGAACTAATGATCGGTCGGTAATCGTCGATGGTGAGGAGGCTGAAGATGGTGGCGGCGGCGGATTGGGCAGCGGAGGGGGAGGTAGGGTTACGTAGTGCGAGGTTGTCGAGAAGTTGAGGAGCGTCACCGTAGCGTTCTCTTGGGAGATCGGGGACGACGAATACAAGGTTTCGCGAGGTAAGGGATAGCTCCGGCAACGATTAAGGATGTGCAACTCCACCATTTTCCTGCAACTCCCCATTTCAGGATCCACCATGAAAATCAACTCCTTTCTCCTTGCCCATCTTCCAAAAAAGCCAAAGCTCGAGATATTCAGGATCCACCATTTTTACGCTCGCCGGTGCAAGAATTTTGGCAAAGACAGCTTCTCCATTACCCTTTCTGTGACGCCCCGACCCGAATTTCCATACAAAATCCCAAGGTCGGGTTGCTAAAACAAAACAACAAGACTAACACAACTTATAAACACCTGGTTTAGTAATATAATAAACAAGTCATCGCCGACACTACTGCCGGAACCCAACTAATAACAACCACGAGTCTACAACTCGGAAAAAAAAAACAACTGAAACTACTAAACAACTATATACACAAGCACGACATACATATGTCAGCTACCAAAAGTATGAAACAAGTTACCAAGTATAACACTTCCCCAAAGTAAAGTCTATATAACTTTACATAACCGTTGAACCTCACCAAAAGAAAATACGACAACAACTGTACAACTACGAGGACAACCTGCTAACTAGCCACGTCCTCACCGACCTCACCGAGAGCTGCCTGGCTGGTTCGGATCTAAGGAAAAACATATAAACAACAAACGGGGTGAGTCGAAACTCAATAAGTTACTAAATGCAACTACATGTCATGGCATAATGCTCAATTGTAATCAAAATCAAGTGATAGCATTTCTATACATCACAACTCAATCATGAAATATCATCTTATGATATACAACTCATGTTAAGCACATAGCACTTTTGATGTTCACTTAAGTGCTTGTAAAATAAATCACATAACAAAGGATATTGTTTCTCTTTACTTTTCTTTGCGTTGCTCCTGCAATACACAAAACAAATAACGTGTATTGATATTCGTCTATGATATATCGATATCCCCGAACCTGCCGGGTCTCCCCGAAAATCTATCGGATCTTAGCAACCAAAGTCATGCGTATTGCTATAACAAAGGAGCTACCTCCCACCTGTGGCCAACAGGTGAGGTGTGTGTGCAAACTCCGGTACGGCGACTTATAGCGATTCCAAATATTGATTTGTCAAGGCTATACGTCGTCCCACCTTGACTTATCAACAATGCCAGCTGGACTCAATGCAATGCACAAAATGATTTCTAACACATCTTACGCAATTTAACCCCAAGTTCAAAAGTAATGAACTTGGTAAATGTCAAGTAATTAATAATACTCTATAACATGTTAACATCAAACATATATTTGTCAAGATTTACATATTCATAATAGAGCTATTTATTCCAACTACACCACTTGCTACCAAGCAATTAACACAACCATGGCTTTCACATATTTATATAACATTTGAACATGAAAACAATATTTCTAACAAGTCTAGCATGTCAATTGAGTAGCTAGCATGATTTAAAGCTTAAAGCATATAAAGGGGTTTAGTAACTTACAAAGTCGCGAAATTACTACCGATTAAACTTCGAGATTTACGGTAGAAATGATCTAGTAGTCAAGCACGTCGATCCTATAATATTATTTTGTAAAAACCTTGAAGGAACGGAAATCAAACGAGTCCCGTACAAAGTATAGCTTGCGGGACGGAGGAAGAAAACGGACAGAGTATGAACGTGTGTGTGGGGTGTTCTTGTTTGAAAGCGAGAGATTTCTCTCTCTCTCTCTCTCTCTCTCCAAATATATACTCCACCAAGAATTCATGAGTCACTTGACACGTGTCAAGCCAAAAAAATATTACAAATCTATTTATATAATTATCACTTGTAAAAAACGTTTTAAATAAAAACTTAATCATTAAGTATCATCCCATTTTTGTCCGTACACCAAATTAAACAAACAATATGATATCAAATAAACTATCATATTTATGCTAGTCAATATAATTCAATAATTATACTAAATATACAAAAAAATGGTTTTGGTTTGTATGTGTAAATCATCGACTTTGACTTGGTCAAATAAATTAAAATTACTATTATTTTATTATCTAAAATAACATAAATAAATAAAAAGTCAATAAATAATTCTCAAGTCAAATTAAATTCGTTTATATTTTAAAAATAAAAATAGGTAATTTTCAAGATCTCACAACTTAAAGCAAACACATATAACATGCAAAATGCTATGTCATGCACATGATAAGAGTTTAAAACTCTGGGGTGTTACACCCTCTCCCCCTAAAAAGAATTTAGTCCCTAAATTCTCTTACCGTATTCATCAAACAACTGTGGATATTTCTCGCGCATATCTTGCTCAGTTTCCCACGTAGCTTCTTTCCATGCTATGGTTCCTCCATAAAATTTTCTCAAGAGGAATGCGCTTAGTTCGCAAAACCTGCTCCTTAGTGTCCAAGATCCTCACGGGTTTCTCCACATACGACAGATCTGGCTGAAGCTCAATTAGTTCGTAATCCAACACATGGGACTCATCTGGCAAATACTTGCGAAGCATAGACACATGGGAGACATTATGAATCTCCGATAATGAAGGTGGTAGGGCAAGTCGATAAGCTAACTTCCCAATCCTCTCAAGTATCTTGAAAGGCCCAACAAATCTTGGTGACAACTTTCCCTTTTTACCAAATCTCCTCACACCCTTATGAGGTGAGATCTTCACAAACACATAGTCACCAACTTGGAACTCAAGGTCTCTCCTTCGAGTATCAGCATAACTTTTCTGTCGACTTTGAGCTGTAAGCAATTTCTGCCGAATCAGCTTCACACTCTCTGTCGATTGTTGTACCATTTCAGGACCCCATAACTTGGCTTCCCCAACTTCATCCCAACATATTGGTGATCTGCACTTACGCCCATACAGAGCCTCATACGGTGCCATCTCAATACTGGATTGATAACTATTATTGTAAGCGAACTCAGCCAAAGGCAAGTGAACCTCCCAATTACCTTTAAAATCTACTGCACATGCCCGTAACATATCTTCAAGGATCTGAATCAACCTCTCGGACTACCCATCTGTCTGAGGGTGGAAAGCTGTGCTGAAATTTAACTGAGTTCCCATAGCACGCTGTAAAGCTTGCCAAAATCTCGAAGTGAATCGGGGATCTCTATCAGATGTGATACTCACTGGTACTCCATGCAGTCTTACAATCTCTTGGACATACAAGGCTGCCAATTGACTCAATGAGTAAGTCATCGCAACAGGCAAGAAGTGAGCAGATTTAGTTAATCTATCCACTATAACCCACATAGCATCGTGACGCTGTCGAGTACGTGGTAAACCTGTTACAAAATCCATGGTAATGTGTTCCCATTTCCACTCAGGAATTTCTAGTGGCTGCAATAAACCTGCTGGCATCTGGTGTTCAGCCTTCACTTGTTGACAAGTCAAACATTTCGCAACATATTCAGCGATCTCTCATTTCATATTATTCCACCAAAAGTGTTTCTTCAAGTCTTTATACATCTTGGTACTACCTGGATGGATCGTATACTTTGACTTATGAGCTTCTTCGAGCACTTGTTGTTTAATCCCATCAACTGCATGTACACATACTCTACCTCTATATGTTAAAATTCCATCATTATTTATCAAGAAGTCAGGTGTCTTACCATCTTTCAATCCATCAATGATCTTTTACAACTCCGGGTCATCCACTTGTTTTTCCTTGATCTGCTGAAATAACAAAGGTGTAGCTCGGACATTCGCAAATATTACCCCATGTGTTGATTCACAGGGACTCCAGTCTCGTAAATCCTCTAGCATCTTCCATTCACGAACCATCAAACAAGAGATATATGCTTTCCTGCTCAATGCATCCGCCACAACATTCGCCTTTCCTGGGTGATAGAGAATGGTACAATCATGGTCCTTCAATCTTTCCATCCATCTCCGCTGTCGCATATTCAACTCTTTTTGAGAGAACAAATATTTCAAACTCTTATGATCAGTGTAAATCTCAAACTTTGCTCCATAAAGGTAATGTTTCCACTTGTGAAGCGCAAAGATAATCGCAGCCAATTCCAAGTCATGGGTGGGGTAATTTTGCTCGTACGGTGTCAATTTCCGTGAAGCATATGCAATCACCTTCCCATTCTGCATAAGAACGCAACCCAGACCTTCTTTTGAAGCATCGCTGTAAATGATAAAATGCTCATGTCCACTAGGCAACGCTAGAATTGGAGCTGTAGTCAATCGACGCTTCAATTCCTGGAAACTATTCTCGCACTTATCACTCCATACAAATGGTGTCTTCTTTTGTGTCAAATTGGTTAATGGAGTAGCAATCTTCGAAAATCCCTCAATGAATCTTCGATAGTACCCTGCTAAACCCAAGAAACTACGTATCTCTGTCACTGTCTCGGGTCTCTTCCAATTGACCACTGATTCAATCTTTGATGGATCTACTGAAATCCCAGCACCTGAAACAACGTGCCCCAAAAATGCCACTTCTTCCAACCAAAACGCACACTTGCTGAATTTGGCGAAGAACTATTTCTCCTGAAGGATCGATAATACACCCCTCAGATGCTGCTCATGTTCTTCATGTGACTTAGAATAAATAAGTATGTCATCAATAAAGACCACTACAAAACAGTCCAGATATTGATGAAATACACGATTTATTAAATCCATAAATACTGCGGGTGCATTCGTCAATCCAAATGGCATGACCACAAACTCGTAATGCCCATACCTCGTGCGAAAAGCCGTTTTAGGAATGTCTTCCGTTCGCACCTTTAACTGATGGTGACCACTTCTCAAATCTAGCTTGGAATACACCATTGACCCCTGCAACTGATCAAACAAATCATCAATATGCGGTAGAGGATACTTGTTCTTGATTGTTACCTGATTCAGCTGCCTGTAATCGATACACAATCTCAAAGTACCATCTTTCTTCCTTACGAATAATATTGGTGCACCCCACGGTGATACACTTGGTTTAATAAATCCCCTGTCAAGAAGTTCTTCCAACTGTATCTTTAATTCTTTCGGGTGCCATTCTATAAGGAGCTTTCGAAATTGGAGTTGTACCCGGCAACAATTCAATACAAAACTCAACCTCTCGATCAGGAGGCATAGTATACTCAGTCGAAAACACATCAGGAAATTCACAAGCAACAGGAACTTCCTCTAACTTTTTCCTTCCTCTAACTTTGGTGTAGCTATACTTTTGTCAACCACACAAGCCAGATAACCCGCACAACCTCGAGATAACAACTTTCTAGCTCTCAAAGCCGAAATAACATGTATGCCACTTTGAACATTATCACCAACAAACATAAACTCAGGTATATTAGGCATAGAAAATGTAACTTTCTTGCTATGACAATCTACTATAGCACGATAAGCACATAACCAATCCATACCAAGTATCACATCAAAATCACGTATTGGCAATACTACCAAATCAGCATGCAAAGTGTGATCACCTATAAGTATGTCACAAGCTCGATAGACATCCAAAGCTATCATATGTTCTCCCAACGGAGTAGACACCTCAAGCATATAAGGTAAAAACTGAGGTAACACACACAAATTGTGCACATAATGAGATGCAACATAAGAATGAGATGATCCAGGATCTATGAGCACTCGTGCCTTACTACCGAAAATAGAGAGATACCTCCTATCACAGACGTCGACTCAGGCACTCCTCTCTGATCGAGCGCAAACACACGACCCTGTACTTTAGGTCTACCATCACTATCCCTCTTGGCACCGCTAGACTGCTGACTAGAGGCTCCCATCTGACCACCCTTCGACTTAGGACAATCTCTCTTCAAATGTCCTATCTCCCCACACTGAAAACACTGTCCAGCTTTATATCCCGTCTTGAATCGACAACTGTCCTCAGAATGTCCCGATCTCAAACAAAAATTGCATATCACAGGAGTACTTCGCTACCCTTGAGTAACAGGAACATTAGACCCTCGCCCACTAGCTTGTTGCCTTGATTGCCCCTCATACTGAGTTATGTTCTGACTACCTCCACGATTATAATTATTGAAATTACCCATGTTGCCTCTATTACCTCCACTTTGTTCTTTCCCAAACGTTTGCGAAGACTGCTGAAAATTACGCATATTCACCCTTCCTTTGTGCTTCTCTATATCTCCCTCTATTGCATAAGCACGATCCACCGCGCTGCGATAATCAGCAAGTTGTAATGACAGTAATTGCTTCCTATATTCAGTCTTCAAGCCCTTTACAAACTTATGTGTCTTCCTTATCTCATCAGGGATCAAGTGAGCACAATAGCGAGCCAATTCCGTGAACTTTGCGGAGTATTGTGCCACAGACATATTTCCCTGCTCCAGGTCATAGAACTCCCGTTCTCTCTTATCACGAACCACCGCTGGGATATATTGAGCCTTAAACTCTTTCAGGAAGTTAGGCCAACTAGAAGGTATTCCCTGCAAATTCCAACTTTCCTGCAACACTTGCCACCAGTGCTCAGCTGGCCCCTCTAGCTTAAACACTGTTAGTACTACCTTTTCATCATCATTACACCCCAGAGCAGCGAAGATTTTCACTATATGTTCAATCCATAACCCTGCTTTTACAGCATCAGGCTCCCCAATAAAAGTACGTGGTTTTATCTTCAAAAATTTCTCGAGTATTGTGGTGTTATTTCTCTGTCGCACCTCCGGCTGTGGTACTTCAACCTCTGGCTGTGGTGCTGCCACTTCAGGTTGTGGTACTGCTCCCGTATTAACTTGCTGAGTCATTTGGTTCATCATTTCCATCATTCTATTGTACATGTTCATCAACATCTCATTCGATTATTCGATTTTGTTCAGAGGCACATTCGCGGCGATTAACATTCTCATCACCTTGTTCATTTCCCCAAAGACTTGTCTCAACTCGATTAGTCTCAACCATCTTAACAACCTACACATAACACTCGACGTTAATATCTCAACAATAACCATACCCACCTAGGCCAAGGAACATATCCCACGACAACAAAAACTATTGCTCGATACCAACTATGGCGCCCGACCGAATTTCCATACAAAATCCCAAGGTCGGGTTGCTAAAACAAAACAACAAGACTAACACAACTTATAAACACCTGGTTTAGTAATATAATAAACAAGTCATCGCCGACACTACCGGAACCCAACTAATAACAACCACGAGTCTACAACTCGGAAAAAAACAACTGAAACTACTAAACAACTATATACACAAGCACGACATACATATGTCGGCTACCAAAAGTATGAAACAAGTTACCAAGTATAACACTTCCCCAAAGTAAAGTCTATATAACTTTACATAACCGTTGAACCTCACCAAAAGAAAATACGACAACAACTGTACAACTACGAGGACAACCTGCTAACTAGCCACGTCCTCACCAACCTCACCGAGAGCTGCCTGGCTGGTTCGGATCTAAGGAAAAACATATAAACAACAAACGGGGTGAGTCGAAACTCAATAAGTTACTAAATGCAACTACATGTCATGGCATAATGCTCAATTGTAAACAAAATCAAGTGATAGCATTTTTATACATCACAACTCAATCATGAAATATCATCTTATGATATACAACTCATGTTAAACACATAACACTTTTGATGTTCACATAAGTGCTTGTAAAATAAATCACATAACAAAGGATATTGTTTCTCTTTACTTTTCTTTGCGTTGCTCCTGCAATACACAAAACAAATAACGTGTATCGATATTCGTCTATGATATATCGATATCCCCGAACCTGCCGGGTCTCCCCGAAAATCTATTGGATCTTAGCAACCAAAGTCATGCGTATTGCTATAACAAAGGAGCTACCTCCCACTTGTGGCCAACAGGTGAGGTGTGTGTGCAAACTCCGGTACGGCGACTTATAGCGATTCCAAATATTGATTTGTCAAGGCTATACGTCGTCCGACCTTGACTTATCAACAATGCCAGCTGGACTCAATGCAATGCACAAACTGGTATCTAACACATCTTATGCAATTTAACCCCAAGTTCAAAAGTAGTGAACTTGGTAAATGTCAAGTAATTAATAATACTCTATAACATGTTAACATCAAACATATATTTGTCAAGATTTACATATTCATAATAGAGCTATTTATTCCAACTACACCACTTGCTACCAAGCAATTAACACAACCATGGCTTTCACATATTTATATAACATTTGAACATGAAAACAATATTTCTAACAAGTCTAGCATGTCAATTGAGTAGCTAGCATGATTTAAAGCTTAAAGCATACAAAGGGGTTTAGTAACTTACAAAGTCGCGAAATTACTACCGATTAAACTTCGAGATTTACCGATAAAAATGATCTAGTAGTCGAGCACGTCGATCCTATAATATTATTTTGTAAAAACCTTGAAGGAACAGAAATCAAACGAGTCCCGTACAAAGTATAACTTGCGGGACGGAGGAAGAAAACGGACAGAGTATGAGCGTGTGTGTGGGGTGTTCTTGTTTGAAAGCTGAGAGATTTCTCTCTCTCTCCAAATATATACTCCAGCCAAGAATTCATGAGTCACAGACACGTGTCAAGCCAAAAAAATATTACAAATCTATTTATATAATTATCACTTGTAAAAAACGTTTTTAAATAAAAACTTAATCATTAAGTATCATCCCATTTTTGTCCGTACACCAAATTAAACAAACAATATAATATCAAATAAACTATCATATTTATGCTAGTCAATATAATTCAATAATTATACTAAATATACAAAAAAATGGTTTTGGTTTGTATGTGTAAATCATCGACTTTGACTTGGTCAAATAAATTAAAATTACTATTATTTTATTATCTAAAATAACATAAATAAATAAAAAGTCAACAAATAATTTTTAAGTTAAATTAAATTCGTTTATATTTTAAAAATAAAAATAGGTAATTTTCAGGATCTCACAACTTAAAGCAAACACATATAACATGCAAAATGCTATGTCATGCACATGATAAGAGTTTAAAACTCTCGGGTGTTACACTTTCTCTCGCTTTACAAAACAATTCGACAATTACTCACAAAATATATTTAAGGGTGTTTGGTCATTACCAATCAAACAATTTTAGAATTTTTCGTGATCAAACACCACTAAAGGTGCTCACTCAGTATTAACCAAATATTTTAATAATAATTTTATAATAATCTAAGTATGGACAAATAAGTTAATTTTTATAATAACGAGCGGTGTACTTGTGCAGTGTATTTGTGTGAATAACGATTCTCTTTTATTATTTTGGTACTGAAGGCATACTTGAAAGTCTTATATACACCTTCCGGTTCCAATGGTTAGGTTCCTGTAAATTTATAGCTGGGCATCTCCAACATCATCAGAGAAACGAAGATGATACAAATAAGGAGGGGTTTGAGGAATCTGATGAGCAGGAGGGCTTTCGGGTCAAGCCCAACAAATGGGTCGGGTACGAAAGTGGATTGTGTGGTGATAGGGGCAGGAGTGGTGGGAATAGCAGTGGCGAGGGAATTGTCGGTGAAATTGGGGAGGGAGGTTTTGGTGATAGAATCCGCTCCAACTTTTGGCACCGTTACTAGCTCTCGCAACAGCGAAGTTATCCACGCCGGGATCTACTACCCTCCCAATTCCCTCAAGGTCTCTCTCTCTCTCTCTCTCCATCTCTAGCATTTTGTGTTTTTCGAGAAAATATTTAGTTTTTTTGTTTTTTTTTTGAAATTGCTATTTACACTCATAAAATTGCTGAGTACATTTCCAATAAAAATTATAAAAATGCCATTATAAATATAGACCTAAATACTCTTATTGGAAATGTACTCAGCAATAGAATTGAAATTGAATTAGAATTGAATTAATTAGACGAATTGGAATTGAATTTGAATTTAACGGACCCTTAGGGTCCGTTTGGATACAACGAATTGGAATTGAATTAGAATTACAATTATAAAGAATTAAATTTCAACATATTCGAATTCAATGAAGCTTGAATTCTATTGTTTGGCTAATCTGTGGAATTCAATTAGAATTAATTCATATTTTCAATTCTATTGTTTGGATACTCAACTAGTTTCATGGAAATGAATTTCCCACTTCTATATACTTTTCCACTTGTATTCTATTTTCAAATAATAAAAAAATTGAACCAAACAAGTTTCAACTTCAATGAAAATAAAAAATCAACACGATTTAATACTAAACCATCTTCTGAACAACTAAAGTTACTACATTCAATAGATTTAAGCAATCATGAAAATAAAGCAACACTTAATACTAAATCATTCTTAAAACAACTAAAGTTACTACATTCAACAAGTTTAAGCAACCTTGAAAATAAAGAAACACTTAATACTAGACCATCCTCAGAACAATTAAAGTTACTACAATCAACAAGTTTAAGCAACAATGAAAATAAAAGCAACATGTAATTTTAAGAAACTATGCAACATCACTACATAAGACCAAGTTGCATCAAAACATACTGTCTCTTCAACTCATTTGGAAGGCATGCCAATGTTTCAAATTTCCTTTGATCTTTCACGAATGCATCAACTGCTTTCAAAAGCATGGTGTGATATAAATCTTCCACTTTAGACATCTTTTCAAATACCATTTGTGCTGTAGCTTTAGGACCTTCGGAGTTAATAAAGCGGTCAAGAGAATCCGCCATACGAGAGAGTACATCATGTAATGCTTGGGAACCACCATGCTTCCGCTTTTTGGGACAAGAAATAGATGAAGATGAGGCATTAGACTTCCCTTGTCTACTTTCCTCTCGAGTGGATGCAAAGCATCATCTTCTAAGCCTCTTCCATCTCCTCGGTTGTCCCAATGGTCTCCTCTAAGTCAACAGACTCGTGGTTCACTTCCATTTCTAATTCGCTTCGCCGCTATTTGAGCACCCTCACCATTAGCACGGTCTTGAGCAAATAATTGGCAAATGTCTTCCCAATTGTCAATAACAATTCTTGACCTATAAGGGGCAGCATCAGGATGAACCTAAACAAAAACAAAAACAATTAAAGTCACCAATAATACTACTAGACGTGCATATCAAACCAAACCAACAAAAACCAAAATTAGACATGCAAGAAATAAAGAAATAACATAAACTCCATCCGGGGGTTCACATACACTAAATAGTAAATACTAAATAACAATAACAACGAACATGATAAAAATCACATCTTATAGCCAATAACATCATTAAATATGCATCAGAATCATACTACATAACTCTACTAAACTTCCGTAAAGAACAACAGCATGTAATAAAAATAAAAAATCCTAGCTTTTTACAATTTGAAAATGATTATTAAAAAGTCATACCTTCACATACTCGTTCCACACACTTTCAGTCACATCCACCCTTCCTCTCAAGAAGTCCCAAGAAAAGCCGATTGACCAAGCATTTTACTCACTATATCATAATGCTTCTCCCAGGTCTTTAGGCGGGATTGGATGTTCTGCTTGGTCACAGTAATACCAAGTTCTTTGTTCACAGCATTTATGGCTGTTGTCCAAGCTACTGGTTTCCATGCAAATTTTCCATCTAGCCTATTGCCTTCATTCAACTGATTAATAAAAGCCTCTGATAGAACCGTGTCCATCATTGGGGTCCATGTAAAGTAGCGCTTGCCTTTAATCACATCTTTGTCTTTTGAGTTAGAAGGCATGATTGGGAGAAGAAATCTGAGAGCTAGAAAAATAGAAAATAGTATTAATTCAGATATACTAAGCGCAGATGATAAATATTAAGTAGCATATACTACGAGATACACGTTAATTAGTTGGAAGAGTTATACACATTTAAAAGAACTGATACTAGAGCAACATAAAAACCCAAAGGAAATATAACTAAGAGAATAATACTGTAAACTGAAGATACTTCAGAATAAGCAGCAAATATATTTTGGACTACCACTAAACATCGTCTGAGACTACTTTGTTTCATAATAATTATGCTAAACAGAGAATTGATTAGTGACTAACAGGTTGTGTTTTGCTTGAATCTTCATCCATACATCCACACTACCACATCTACAATTATAGGAAAAAGAATCTTGCCAAATATATGACACAGATTAATGCACTACAAGGAGTTCATGACATACAAATCAATCCTCTCAATTCAATGCCATTTGAGTTTCATACTACTTGGCATAAAAAATCAGATAATATCATCATTTTTGAAAATCAACGATTAAAATAAAACCAAAAAAATGAAAAAGAAACACAACAAAAAATGATTAGTTCTATTAATCACTAGTTTTATTAATCAAGACATCCTAAAATAATGCGGTCTGCATCAAGTTGATAATATAGTTCTAGCAAAATGAAAGCATCATCTCTTAAGCAAAACAAGTAGATGTAAGAAAACATAATCAGACAAAAGAATCAAGTGCTTAATAGGTCAATTTTGGATCACAACATTATGAAAGAAAAAATAATTATTATTTTTTCAGTTAATAATATCAAAGGCAAACACAAGTAGCATACTCAATCAATTGTTGTTTTATCTCAACAATTATCTCAGCTATAATTGTCTTGTTTATCTCAGCTCAATTAATTGTTGTTTGACAAAGAATAGTTTGAAAATATTGCCAAATTGTTAACATCAAAGACTAACTCAGTAGCATTCTCACCCGAAAAATTATAACACTGCCATTAAAACTTCATTTCCAATGTTCACCATAGCTAATTTAAGCATTCTTTTATCACATATCCAGATTAAGAAATTTTACTTACACTAGTTGGAAAATAATTCCAAACAGTTGGTTAAATTAGTTGGTGTCAAGAAGGGGTCTGTAGTCAGTTACCATTAATGCAAAATCAAACAAGTTCGAGCATGTTATGCACTAAACTTTTACCTCAGATACTCTTCTTTCTATTGCTGCTTCGAGACATTGGATCACTCTTTGCCTCTCCGCATCTGATTTAACAGGGGATCCGTCTATGTGTCTGATACAGTATTCCTTCAAATACAGAAAAAAATAAAAATTCAGGCTATATGCTTACAATATAAAATTGAAAGATTGAAAAGGGGTTTTCGTAGGTATAATGCAAGTTGAAAAAGGAAAGAAAGTAAAGAAGACATTCATTATATGGACCAATAGACGGTTGGATCATATCAGTGTCATGAACATAATGCCAATCAAACCATTAATAAATTATTGTATCCTTATGCGACTCATCAATATCTGAATGTAGAGATAGTTATAAGGATTGGAATCAAATCGAATCGACCATAAGTTTCATTGTTTCACTGAACCTTTAGTCAGATGAGTTTTGAATACCGGCTCCATCTATGTATCCATCCATTAACTTGGTTGTCTCAGACCTCTTTCTAAACAACTAAAATTAAGCAAACTACACACAACATCGATGATATACAACTAGCAACGCAAGTTACCTTTAATCTACAGTACTAAAAACTAGTATTCAGAATTCCTTTTACGAGCTATATAGAGTTACACAAAGAGTTGGATTTCAATCTTAACCGAAACCAATTACTGCAAAATGACACTCTTAAGTTGATGAGTAAAACAGTGAAACCTGAAAATAAAGTAGAAATGTAGAATCGAAAAAACATTTCCTGCTTAAAGAAAAGAAATATCATGAACCCAGATTTGACTGTTTCAATATTAACTCTTAATCCATAAAGCAAAACACAAGCCAACAGAGCATAAACGCTAATTCAAACATCTTAAGTCGGGCTTTTAAACCGAAAATAACCACGCAAAAACACAATTGAAAACACTTAAAAGCAGAAATGAGATGTACTCCTATAAAGTTTAAGCTTAAACAAAATGAAAAACTTGCCAGAAACCCATGATGATTTTGTGGGGTTTGAGATTGGGATTTTGGTGAGAGCGAAGAGAGAGCGGTGAAAGGGCGGTCGGATTTGGGACTGGGAATCCGATGGATTGATCGAACAACCCACCGTCCAACCGGTGAAACGAGAGATGAGTTGTCGGGAGATCATGAGCAAGCTAGCAAAATGACTTCAAAAGGAAATAGAAACTCAAACAACTATGCAAAATGAGAAACAAAAGGCACAACCAAACAAGTTTCAGCTACAATGTAATCATACCTTATTAGCACAAATCGAGAGATCGAGAGAGGTCTAGAGAGATCGAAAGATTGAGAGATTGAGGAGCCGAGAGAGAGATCGAGAGATCGAGGGATCTCACCCAATCAAGAGAGAAGGGCGAGAGATCACGAGCTCTAATCCATTGGAAGAAGCTATGAAGATGGGAAGATCGACCACCGAGAAGCCATGTGAGAACCGAGAAGTTTGGGTTGAAGATGGTGAGAGAAAGTAGACGCCATTTTGCGTTAAAATCTTGGAATTGTTTTTGTAATTATCTACTTTTGATACGTAATTTATTTTATGGAATTGGACCTCACGAATTATAATGCAATTCTAATTCTATGCTTCATTTTAGCATCCAAACAATAGAATTGAAATATTATACTCCAATTCTATTTCTATGCCATGGAATTGGTGTATCCAAACATACCCTTATTTTTTTCATTTTTTTAGACTATGGTTTTTCGGCACTTCTACCGAACACCCATAGTAATATTTGGTAGGGCCAACACCGTATCGATGTTCGGTAGGGTGCCGAACATCACTATGGGTATTCGGTATCCCAGTGCTAAACAAAATGTTTAAAAAAGAAAAAAAGAAGGGGCGGGTTGTGTGTGGGGGGGGGAAGGAGGAGGAAAGGGGTGTTGGCGTGCGGGCGGTGGGTGGGTTTGGGGAAGGAGCGGCGTGGGAAGGGAGGAGGAAGGAGGTGGCTGTGTTGTGGGGTGGGGGGGGGGAAGGAAGGAGGCGCTGTGTGGGGGGAAGGGAGGAGGATGGGGTGGGGTGTACCGGGAAGGAGGAGTATGGGGTGAGGTGGGTTTGGGGTGGGATGAACTTAGTATTTTGGGGAAAATATTGGTAATGGTAGAATAGGAAATTAGTGGGGGGTGTACCTAGTATTTTGAGGGGTTGAAAATATTGGGGTGGGGTGTACTTAGTAATGGGGTGTACTAAGTAATTTTTGGGTTGTAAATAGCAGTCCTCTTTTTTTTTTTTTGCTACAAAATCTATAGAAGACGTTAAAAATGCTTTAGTCGTTTTTTTGTTTTGTTTTGGGAGGGTCAAATGATACCCTCAATTGGGAAGAAAGGAGTAACTTTTATGAGTATTGCTATTTACATCTGGGAAAACGTCGAGTACACCATAGCGTTGTTCGGCCGAACATCACTATAGGGTGCACTCAAAAATTGTTCCGGTGTAAATAGCAATGCTTAACTTTTATACTCCCCCTTTCCTTAAAGTTAGTCCATTATTCCTTTTTAAGCCGTTTTAGAATAAGTGTCCACTTTGTAATATTTTCTTTTTGAAATGCCTATTTTATCATTTTATCCTTGATTTGCATATTCTTTATTTAATGGGTCCCACAATCACCTGGGCATCATTGTACTAAATATAACATCTTAATATTTATAAGAGTGGGGTTATTAACACTTCCAATCTCTCTAAATACACTCCCAAATTTTAATTACAAAAATGTCAGTGTTAAAAGACCTTAACATCCCCGGTCTCCCCCTCTTCTTCCTGGCGTTTTGGTTTTATTTGGTTTCTTCTTACCTCCTTCCCTTTCTCCCTCCTTCTCTCCTTTCCCTTGTTTTTTCTTTCTCCACCCTCAGTCACTACCTTCTCAAACCTACCTTTTCTTTGAAAATTTTCATTTGGCATAGTTGACCAAACAACTGAGAGTTGTTTGGCTAGCCTAACCGAACAATGTTCGGTCACCCATGGCTGAATGCTATCAGCGAGAATTTTTCGGCTGGTTTGAAAAGGGAGTGACGGAGGGAGGAGGAGGGAAGGGAAGAAAAAAAATAAGGGAAGAAGGGAGGGGAGGGAGGAGAAGAAAAAAAAAAGGAAGTAGGTAGGGAGGGGAGGTTAGGGAGAAGTAGGGAGGGAGCTGGGAGGGGAGGGGAAGGTGGGGCGGCAGTGAGGGAGGAAGGAGGCTGCTGTTCTGGATTGGGGGTGGGGCAGGGGTGCAGGTTAGGTTGAGAAGAAAATAGAGAGAGAGAAAGAAGAATTATTTAGAAAGGGGTAAAATAGGAAACATAGGGGTGGTGTACTTAGTATTTAGGTTGGTGTGAAATTTGAATGGTAGGTGTATTAGGAGATTGTGTGTATTTAGAGAGAGTGGGGGTGTTAATAGCCCCACTCTATTTATAATAAAGTATATTAATTTTAGTGCCGATTCAAATATGCCTCTTGTTTAGGAATGGAGGGAGTATAAAGCTTTGTTCAAAATTAATCAAGTTGAGCAAAAACTTTACTCTTTTCCATGGAAAGGTGAGCGCTAAAGATATGAAACTTGACGGAAAATAATTGATTGAATTCATTGCAGGGTAACCTATTAATTGTAAACAGGCTAGCAACTGGATATTGTGTAAGCTACTTGGTTCGAATGAGTAGTAAAATGTACTTGTGTAGTAGGGGATGCCTCCTTAGATTACCTCATTATCACATCTCTCGTAGCATAAGTGGACACTAAATGTGCAAGTATGGCACTTAAGAATCTTCATTAAATCTCCTTTAAGTCTCCTACAAACCTCCATGAATCTCCAATTTTTGGTGGTGAAACCCCTGGAAGCCATTCTTGCGTGTACTTCTGGACCACCCCAATAGGGATATTCATACCTATTAGGCAGGTATCCATTTTGGGATTTATTCCGCTAATTAGTTGAGGATTCGTTCTCTGGAGTAATTCATGCCTAGGATAACTGTAACCCTCCCGGAAGAGATCCCCTATTGGAAATTGCTATTACCTAGTGCTCTCACTTCCACGCCAGATACTTCCACTCCTGCAATTACAATCCTTCAAGTTCTCCATTCAACATTGTACATTTTGTGAGTCTTCACCCCACATCTCCTTTAATGATTCTTTCAATGGGAAATTACTTGCCTCCTTACGGAAATGCTATAAGTCTCTATATGGTCCCAGGATGGGAAAAGCTCCACTCTCAAAGAGTAAATTGTTCCACGTCTCCATGATGATCTCGTGATGAGAAGGCTTCATTCCGTGCTTCCATCCTTTCTGATGAAAGTTTTGTACTCTGGGAAGCATTCTCTTAAAATACATTGGCTTTGAGCCGTACTTAGCCTGGAAAAGTTCAGGGTTTTAGTTTGGTGGCCTGTAGCAGGAATTCATTCCACATATTCTATAAAGGGCACATGCTATTGACTGAGATGGAGAGAGATAGATAGAGCGGTTCTCTGAAAATACGGCGCTAGAGAGAGAGAGAGAGAGAGAGAGAGAGAGAGAGAGAGAGAGAGAGAGAGAGAGAGAGAGAGAGAGAGAGAGAGAGGTTCCTTGTCCTAATCTAGGGACACATGTAACCCACCTAAGTTCACCCATACAACTGATTTCATGCGTCCTGACAGTGGACAGTTGTGCTGTTTACGTAGACTAAATGTAGACATTTTCATCTTTCCAAAACGTGTCATGCAGCGCATGCTGCTCTTAATTGGCTCATTTCTTTGTATCTGTTACTAGTGAGCCTGAACTCTTCAGTACGGTTATTTGATGATTGTGCTATAGAGGTTGGAGCATAGATTTATCATCTTCCGCTTGCCAATTATTATGAGAATACTAGGTTTGTCGGCTTTCTATGTATTGGACTTAAAAGTATAGAGTATGAAAACTTGTCTCTTGTCCTAGAATTATAGGAACAAGACAATTGATTGTGTTGTTTCTCCTCTTCCTTGTCTCTCTCTGCTTCTCTGTTCTCCCTTGGTTTTCTCTTTCCTCCTCCTCCTCCTCCTCCTCCTCCTTTTTCCTTCTTGTTGGATTACACTAATGATACCTTTTGTTTTTCCGGTTTTGCTTGTAGACTGATCTTAGAAATATTTTTCACTATCCTTTGGATTTTTGAGTGAATTTTTGTCCTTAAAATCATCCTTTCCAAGTTCGTTTTTGCTATAAATGATGATCATGATTGCCTTCGAATGTATGCCTCTTTTATTGGTTGTAGGATGCAAGAATTTTGTATCTTGGGTATTGTCAAGATTCGAGCCAAGAGCCCAAGTTGTGAAAAATGCCCATGTATTGCAAGCCGATCCAAAAGTCCATGGATATCTGACGGTGCCCCATTAGTAGTAGGTGGCACTTTTTTTTTTTGATAAGTAAGGGTATATATAAAAATCAAGTGTCAAAACAGGTGACGCATCCTTTGTACACTAGAGGCATACTCCAAACTAGTTACTCAAGACTAATACTATTTACAAAATCGACAAAAGAATGACCGGAGGAGAGGGGAGTGTCACCGAGCACCAGTGAGAGTATGCAACATACTATTACCAGCATCTGCATTTATGCTTGCTCTTAGAAGGACCTGACGCCTTTCTCCTTCCAAATATTTTGTTGTCATAGTGTTAACTGTAGGTAGTTTTGCAGGCACTTTTTTGTGTTAGAGGAAGAAAATTACTGTACAACTACTGCAAAGAAAATGAAATTCCTCATAAGCAGATTGGGAAGCTCATAGTAGCTACTGGAAACTCACAGATTCCAAAGTTGAATAGTCTGATGACTTGTGGAATTGAAAATGGGGTTGAGGGTTTGAAGATGATGAACGGCTGTGAAGCAATGACACTGGAGCCTGAGTTGCAATGCCTGAAAGCTTTATACTCACCTGCTTCTGGAATAGTTGATACCCACACTCTAATGCTGTCACTGATGGTATGAGCATCAGTCCTCTTGACTATTAAATAATAACTACATGATTAAATGCCAACATTAGACATTTGAATGCTCGGCTGAATTTTGACATCTCTTCTGGGGTTGTTGTGGCGCATACATGCCATTTTTAGAGTTCTATCTGTATATTGACAGGGATGTCAACCCAATGTGAGTTCAGGGTGAAGCTGAAAGTCATGGAACAACTTTCTGTTACAACAGTACTGTGCTTGGTGGTCATCTCGAAGGAAATCAAATTCATCTTCACATCTCCGAAAGCAAGGCCATTGAAAACTGGGATGGTTTCTCTCATTTGCACCCTGAGCTTATACTTGTTCCTAAACTAGTAGTGAATGCTGCAGGTTTGAGCGCCCCAGCACTTGCAAAGCGATTTGGTTGCAAAGCTATTCCTGGATCTTATTATGCTCATGGTTGCTACTTCTCACTATCAAACACTAAAATTCCTCCATTCCAACATTTGATTTATCCTGTACCAGAGGATGGTGGCCTTGGGGTGCATGTCACGTTGGATTTAAATGGCCAAGTTAAATTTGGCCCTGATGTTGAATGGATTAGTGATATAGGCGATATTTCAAGCTTTCTGAACAGGTATGCTTCGTTTATGACATTTATTGTAGTATTTTTTCCATTGGGGATCTTATACTTTATAATTTTTGGGTCTTTCTTTGCTTGTGCGGCAATTTTTGTTGGTGGGTGAAAGTGTCAAATGCACCCATGTAGAATTGACAATACCACTACCATTGTCTTGAACATCCAGAAAAGCACGCAAGAGCTTAGGCTTAATTGTATCCAACAAGCTTGGGAAAAAGCCTTGCTGAAGCCATTAGGTCTCAGGGCCTTGTTACTAGCTAAGTTAAAACCGACTATATATCCTCATCTGAATCCACTTGAGAGATATAGGGCCTGATGGCTTTTCAATGGCATCTTTCTGGGACCACTGTAACTGTATTAAGTCTGATATGATGAACGCTTTTGTTATTTTACTTTTAATTATTCTTTAGTCTTCATGTTAATGGTATGGAAGGTAGGAGTATCAATTCTACTTTCATTACTGATGTGACTAGAGGATCGGGCAACTAAATTGAGAGATTTTTAACCTATTATTTGATCTCTTACGATTACGAAATTCTCTCTTAAGGTTTTATCTAATAGCTATTACGAAGTTTTGATAGACACAACTTCTGAGGCTCAGAGTGGTATTGCATAGCTGTTTTCATGTCTTCCAATTTGTTAATAGCACCATAATGAGTCCGTGTGTATCGAGACCACCAAATACGGGCAGCTCCCTTTAATTTAGCTTTGACGAAGAACAATTTTCTTTGATCAGTCAAGTTATACCAACGAAGAACACGTCCAAATTATGGATCCAATCATGATAAACCTCTTGATAATGATCACCGTGAAATTCAGCAACTTCTAGTTTAGTACCTCTATTCGCAGTCGAGGGTCAATTCGAGCTCGTGGCAAGGTTTGTGCTTGAGGAGTACCAATTTCTACACAAGGGAGGAGATTGACACCCGAAGAAGCGTAAACATCCTAGATAGAATCTTTCCTTTTCATGACTGCTACCATTATATTCAGTGCTGCAGTATTCTCGGCTAGTTTATTCATTGTTGCTGTATTTCCATCTAACGAAGCTCTCAGCCAACTTAATTCATCACACACTTTTGTATGTAGCTTCTTGTTTTACTATCAAACTTTCCAACTTCTTGTCAACTCTAGCAGCATTCACCATGGTTGATAGGTTTTGTTGCTTCGCTTCAAAATAGAAACATATCCATAAAATATTTTCCTCCCCCTCAAGCAGAACCTTGTTTTGTTGCACGCCAATAGATTGATTATTTTTAATTTTTTGTAAAAACATTATGTTCTATTTTGATAGGTTTTGTTGCTTCGCTTCAAAATAGAACATATCCATAAAAAAATGATTCCCTCTCAAATAGAACCTCATTTGGTGTGATTCTCGAAGAATATTGCATTTTGTTGCACACACCTTTGCATTGATGGTGCACTTGGCACACACTCTTGTGTTGAGGCAACATTAAGTGCATTTTGAAATAATACATATTCGTCCAATTTATAAGCTAAAAAAATCGCCGTTGCATTGCAACGGTAATAGACAAACCACTTGTCATGAAAAGGTAATAAGGTTTGAATTTTTTATATCTTGTTACACTTTCACCCCTTGAACTTTGTTAATTTATAATGCAAATATATGACCGCCAGGAACTCGAAAATAAATTCTGATGACATAGTCTTGACCAGAAAGAAATTCTCTTTCAATCAAGATGCATTTTGCATATTTTCGGAGTATGTTGGAAGCTCAAATCATCGTTAGAATCTTCAATGACTTGTAGGGGGGGGGTTGGTAAAACTTTAAAACTTGAAGCTTGACAATGAAACTAGAAACTTCTAACCTCCTTCAAATGAAAACAACTCACCGTTAGCTGTTTCAAACAACTAACCCTTGGCTGTTTCAAACAGCTAACCCTCATTTGTTTCAAATAGCTATCTTTTTTAGCTGTTTTAAATAGCTAATAAGGCGGGTAAAGAAGACTACTGATTGTATTCAGAGAAATTGCTTTGTATTTTCGGTATAAACCAATACATGGATGGCTTTCAATATCATGTTGGAAAATCTCCTTTCTTTTTTCCCCCAAATAACTTATGCCCGTAATGGATAGAAATAGAATGAATTGGCTAACTCCACTCGTGGCAACTTTCTTAGTGATTCTTCCTGGCTCTGAGTTGACCTTTGTATTCCAAAAAAGAAAACTAAGGCAGGTCTTAAGACAGCGTTAATCGCCTCCTCGACTAAAGGATGACTGTAGCTTTCTTTACATTCTCGTAAGCACAACCACACTCTTACCACGATTATTCTCTTTCTGCTTTCATGAGCTCATCCCTGGATTACGAATCAAGAGGAAGTTGAGCTATAGATCTCATTTCTGAGAACTTTTCTGACACTGAGAAATGAGTCGAGCGATAGGGGCCTTTACATACTTTGCTCTCTTCCTCTCGCGTAAAGTATTGAACTTCTTCCAACTCCGTCAAGCAAGTCTTAGGTTCAATGTCATATTAGGGCCTTGGAGCTTGGTAGCTAAGGAAGTGGTGCTTTAGGCTATTGGGTGCACTCGAGCTCAGGGCATAGAGATAATAGACAGAAGTGGATGTTTTGAAGGCAGTCTTGAGCAAATGAAGTGGGCCATAAGCTATAAGGGTCTTATATTAGATTAGACAATTCCGTGAGCAGGGATTGTCACCTTCCAAGTGCATCCAGCAGAATCGAACCTACGAATTTGCCCCTTTATTAGGTTGAAAATTAGAAATACATAATTTGAGGATCTAATCTAGGTTATATGAATTTTAATCATCATCAAAATAATATCTTAAATACATGGTCCTAACAATTTCCCCTTTTTGATGATGATAAATACATATCTTTTGAATTGAAGAAGGTACTACCTTTAATACATAAGTTTAAAAGAAAAATTATATCGATACTTTTACAATGAGATATCCATAAGAGTTATACTTTAGCTTTGAGTACCGTCAATAGCTTATTCCATTGCTCCATATGCAAATATAATGCAACTTAACATTCTTGATAATCAAATAAGGCATATTAAGCATGTTCAATGATTCTAAATAATCAAGTATAACATTGTAGCACAAACCAATTCCTTTGAAAGGCAACGCAAAGCCAACAGGTGGTACGAGGGGCTACACCAATTAAGGTGCCAACAGGTTAGCGGGTCATAAGCTTCGAGTCCAAGGGAGTTGATGAGTCTCCCCCCTAGCAACCACCCTAGGAGTCTCTAACCCGTGACCTCGCTTTGCATTGCCTCAAGGTGTAAAGGTTCCCGCTTCAATAATAACTAAACATGAAGTTCATACAGTGAAACATAAAAAGAGTGATTCTAAAATGATCAAATATGATATTAATAGATTAATAGATGAATAGATGATTCTAACGTAATCATATATATAGTTAAGCTCGGATCATGATTCTCAAATAATTCAATGTAATTTAAGGTGGTTCGAAGCAACTCTCTCCTACATCCACCCCTTGTTGCCCTCTAAGCACGAGGTATAATCCACTATATTTCTCTTAAATACATGGATTATGTTAGGCAAATGATTAGAAGGCCTTAGAAATTATAAAACATTCCGCTGTGTATAATTTTCATCTTATATGGCCTTAAAGAGTGTTGGAAAGGATATGTGGGAATACTTAGCTGTAGTGTACAAGGATAATATGAATCGTATCTATGACTTATCTCGCGTAATGTTTAGCCAAGATCAACGAGATTGCACCGTGACACAATACTTTGTTGATTACAAGAAATTTGCGGCTAAATTCCTTACTTCCATTGAGTGCATATGTTAATACAATGCAGGGACAACGGGAGATATAGATAATACTTGGGTTTCTTGTTGGTTTGAGGCTTGAATTTAGCACCGCACGTTTGCAAATTTTATTCGGTAGTGATGTTGGCTCTCTTGTTGATGCTTTTTGTTGTGTTCTTTGTGCCTCGTTTGAGTCTTCGCGGGCGGTAGTGTGGCTAAGAGTGCTGGTAGTGTTAGTGATTCCTCCGCACGTGTGGGTTAAGGACAGGGAGGACATGACACTACACTGGTGGTCGTGGTGGTAGAGGCTCTGGAAGAGGCGGTCATGATAGTGGTTGTGGTGGTCAAGGCGGAGGTCAGGAGAATAAGGAGGCTCGAGTTTGTTATCATTGTGGTTATAGGGTCATATGATTCGTAATTGTTGGAAGCTACATAGGAAACTATCTATAGATTGCTTTGCTCTTGTTGCCTTTAATCTTGCCCCTCCACCTCCCTTTTAGAGCGAGGGTAAGATGGTGATGATATCTGACGATGTGTTTGCCCATTATACATAGTTTCAGGCATCCTCTTCTTCCTGAACTTTTGTTAAGATAGGTAAACCCACTCCGCGTGTCTTTTTGTCTTAGCGTAAATGGGTCATTGATTCGGGTGCCTCCGATCATATGACTAGTAATCATTGTATCTTTTCTTTGTGATAGAAACTGGGAGTTACACTAAAATAAATGGACTAAATACAAGATTTTATTGAACTATTCTCTGAAGAGTCATTCTCAACAGAGATATAGTAGTACATAACAGAAATACAGCATATGAGATTTAACCAAAAAGGATAATGATCCAGAGATCAGTTTCAAAGTGTTTCCCTTCCAAGCATTTGAGAGCTTGGTCTCTCCCACCCAATTCCCACAAATCAATGCCTAAAATATAACTGCTCTGCACTGGTTCATTGTTATTTATTTAACTGACTCCTGCAATAACTGACTCTTACATAATTGAATAACTTCTAACTGACTCTTAAATAACTGCTTACAACATTAATTCTGCTTATTGGGCCTAGCCCTCCTTTTTTAAACTTGATTAATCACAGGTCTAACAATACTCTCCCCCAAAAGAGTCACCTTGTCCTCAAGGTGAAAAGAAGGAAATTGTTCCATGATGGTTGCAACTGGCTCCCAAGTAGTCATCCGTCTAGAGAGCGCATTAACTCCATTTTCTTTACCAGGCCTGTACTGAATTTCAAAATCCAACCCCATCAATTTGGAAGTCCACTTGAATTGATCTTCACCCATCACACGCGTATCAGTAAGGAATTTGAGACTTTTTTGATTAGTAATAATGATGAAATGTCTACCCAAAAGATAATGTTTCCACGTCTGAACAGCCATCACAATAACCATTAATTCTCGTTCATAAATTGATTTAGCTTGTGCTCTATCGGACAAGGTTTGACGGAGAAAAGCCATTGGTCTTCCTTCTTGCGACAAAACTGCCCCCAAGCCTTTGTTTGATGCATCTGTCTTGATGGTGAAAGTTTTAGAGAAATCAGGAACAAGAAGTGCGGGTAATTCTGCCACAACCTTTTTAAGTTGTTCCAAAGAGGCTTGTACCTTCTGAATTCCACCGAAAATTGTCTTTCTTGAGGAGTTGCGTCAGTTGGTCTAGCTATCTTGTCATAATCTTTCACAAATCTTCTATAATAGCCTGGAAGACCCAAAAATCCTCTCAAGCCCTTTAAATCTTTCGGTGTAGGCCAATTCAACATAACTTCAACCTTCTTAGGGTCGGCTGTAACTCCAGCACCAGATATGATATGTCCAAGATATTCCAATTGAGATTGCCCAAAAGTACACTTTTTTCTGTTTGCAAACAATTGATGTTCCTTCAATAAAGCTAAAACTGCTTGTAAATGTATTTTATGCTCATCTCATTTTTTCTATAGACCAAAATATCATCAAAGAAAACAAAAACAAATTTTCTTAAATATGGTCGAAGCACTTCATTCATGAAGGATTGGAAAGTAGAAGGAGCATTAGTAAGTTCAAATGGTATCACAACAAATTCATAATGCCCATCATGAGTCTTGAACGCAGTTTTAGGAATATCTTCTTCCTTCATTCGAATCTTGTGATACCCCCATCTAAGATCCAATTTAGAAAAAAATCACCGCTCCCCCAAGTTCATCAAACAACTCATCAATAATAGGAATTGGAAATTTATCAGGCACAATAAGTTTATTCAAAGCCCTATAATCAACACAAAAACGCCATCCTCCACCTTTCTTTTTCACCAAAATAATTGGACTAGAATAAGGGCTCACACTTGGCCTTATTATATCAGAATGAAGCATATCATCTACTAACCTGTCAATTTCATCCTTCTGGTAATGGGGATACCTGTATGGCCGGAGATTTGGAATGTTAGCTCCTTCTTTAAGAACAATAGCATGATCCTGCTTTCGGTGAGGAGGCAATCCTTGTGGTTCTTGAAATACTCCCAGATAATCATCCAATATGGCTTCTAACCACTCAGGTAAAGGTGTATTGGTCTCGGCCTCCACTTGCAACCCTCTATACTCCAACAAAAATCCTTGTCCTTGATCATTGACTGCCTTGATAATGGACTTGAGAGATGCTGCTGCACGTGATAAACTTGGTTCCCCCTCCAATATGTGATAACTACCATTGATAGGAATTTTGAGGGTCAATTCTTTAAATTTGCTTGTATCTCACCAAGACTCGCCAACCATTCCATTCCCAATACCACATCAACTCCTCCTAGATCAAACACATAGAAATCTTGTTGAATCCCCAATCCTTGAATCATTATCTTCAATTCCGGGCACACCCCTTCACACCAATTTTCCTACCATCTCCCACTTCCACCGTATAAGGCGAAGTCTCCATTATTTGCAATTGATTCTCCTTGGCACATGTAGAAGAGGTGAAATTATGTGAGGCTCCACAATCTACTAAGATTAACACTTGTCTATTTCCCAATATTCCCTACAACTTGATAGATTTTTTTGAAGTGAAACCATTGATGCTAAACAAGGACAATTGTAAATTCTTCATTTCTCCCCTTCCTCTTGTACCTTCAGCTCCTCTTCTTTATTTTCTTGTCCTTCCTCTTCTTCTAAAAGTAGTATTTGTAATTGTTTATTACTAGCACATACATGGCCTCGACTGAATTTTTCATCACATCTGAAACAAAGTCCCTTTCTAGATTTCTCCTGCAATTCAGCATCAGTTAATCTTCTAAATCCGCGTCCTCTGGAAGATCCAAAAGGTTTCACAATACTCGCTTCTCCTGTGGAACTTCCAACTCCGGACATGGTGGTTTGAACTTGATTCTTCCCGCCTGGTTCCCAAGTCACAGTCCGAGTATTGTTATGAGGTCTGAATGGTTTTCCTCCAGACTGTGTTCCACTATTTCCCTTACTTATCAAGGTGTTCTACTCATCCACCCTTTGAACAAAATCCATCAATTCAGAAAGGGTTTGAACCGGATGAAGCTCCAGTTCTGCCCTTACCACTTTCTTGAGTCCATTTAAGAAAACTCCTTTCAAATAAGATGGTTCAGCACATTTGAGAGGGCTTGCATATAATTCAAATTTCTCCCTATACTCTTCTACTCGCCCAACTTGTTTGAGAGTCAATAGTAATTCAAAAGGGCTTTCAATCATGGCAGGTTGGAAACGCCTTATAACCGCAGAACGAAAATCAACCCATGTAGGATTTGGTGCAGTAAATTCCCACCATTTATACCATGTTAAAGCTTTTCCCTCCATTGCCACCATAACTGCTTGCAACTTCTCAGCCTCGGTCATCCCTTTCAAATCAAAATATCTCTCAACACGGGTTGTCCACCCATATGCATCTTCACCCTCAAAAACTGGAATTTCCAGCTTTCTCCATCGTTCCACTCTTTTTCTCGGGCCGATATTAATTCCAGTACCCACTTCGGTCGGTGTTTGACTCTCATCATCAGAATCTTTATCTCGCCTGGAACGATTTGCTATTCCACGCACTGTTTCTGTTAGTTCAGTTTATTGCCTCCGAGTTTCCATGCGCTCAAGCCTGTCTTGTTCCATGTTCTTCTCCATGTTCTCCCACATAGCCAAGAGTTCTTCAAATCCTCGTTCTAGAATCTGCAAGCGTGCCTCCATGCTTCTGGTCAAAACCATAAAATGCACCAACATCTTGTTGCTCTGAACCAGTTGATAGAAACTGCGAGTTATACTAAGATAAATGGGACTAAATACAAGATTTTATTGCGATATTCTCTGAAGAGTCATTCTCAACATAGATATAGTAGTAGATAACAGAGATACAGCATATGAGATTTAACCAAAAAGGATAATGATCCAAAGATCAGTTTCAAAGTGTTTTCCTTCCAAGCATTTGAGAGCTTGGTCTCTCCCACCCAATTCCCACAAATCAATGCCTAAAATATAACTGCTCTGCACTGACTCATTGTTATTTATTTAACTGACTCCTACAATAACTGACTCTTACATAATTGAATAACTTCTAACTGACTCTTAAATAACTGCTTACAACGTTAATTCTGCTTATTGGGCCTAGCCCTCCTCTTATAAACTTGATTAATCACAGGTCTAACACTTTGTTTTCTCATAAATCGAAGTTACTTAGTGTCACATTAACAAATGGTTTGGTGGTTCCCGTTAAAGGGAGTGGTGATGTCTGTCTTACATCGTCTCGTTCCTTGTCTTCAGTTTTGTATATTCTTGGTTTTCCTTTTAATCTCTTGTCCATTAGCAAGTTTACCCGTGATCATAATTATGTGGTCTCATTTTTTCCTACTTGTACCTTTGACGATTGTGTGACGAAAATGATAATTGGTAGAGGTCCGGTAGACTTTATTCTTTGAGGTTGCGTACCTACTGTATGTTCGAGTATCTCCTCAGTTCCTCCTTTTCAAATTCATTGCCGATTGGGCCATCCTTCATTTTTGAGTCTTAAGAAGTTGTGTCCGGATCTCTCATATTTGTCCAAATTAGAGTGTGATGCTTGTCAGTTTGCGAAGCACCATCACATTTCTTGAGTTAATAAAAGGGCTTCCCAATTTGATGTAGTACATTCGGATGATTGGGCCTAGTCCAATTGTTTCTAAGTTCGGTTATCAGTAGTTTGTAACTTTTGTGGATGATTGTTCCCGTGTTACTTGGATTTATTAATTGAAAAATCATTCTGAGTTATTTGATATATTTTTGAGTTCTGTGATGAAATTAAGACTTATTTGGTGTGCCCGTTAAACTTCTTCACAGTGATAATGCCCACGAGTACTTTTTTACTATTTATTCTAAATTCATGGCGTTTCACGGTATGCTCCATCAGTCATCATGTTTCGATGCACCGTGTTTTGATACACCTCAACAAAATGGGGTTACTGGGAGAAAGAATCGTCACTTACTTGAGGTTGCTCAAGCTCTCTAATAGTCTAATTTCAAATGAATGTACCTAAATATTTTTGGGTCGATGCTATGTTAACTGCACGTCATCTCATTAATCGGATGCCTTCCTCTGTCCGTCGGGGGAAATTCTGTATCGTGTCTTGTTTCCATCTCAGTCTTGTGTCTCCTAAGATATTTGGGTGCGTTCGATTTGTTCTTGATCGTTCTACTGTTAGCAAGTTAGATCCCAAGGCACTTAAGTGCATATTCTTGAGTTACTCTCCTACTCAGAAAGGGTATCGTTGTTTCTCTCCTAACTTGAATAGGTATTTGGAATCTGCTGATGTTACGTTTTGCGAGCTTATACCATTTCATCCCACATATGTTGCACCTTTAGTTGAGTCGGTCTCGTGATCTCTGACAATGATTTCCTCATTTATCAAGTAGTACAGTCTCGATCTTCTCTGTTTAGGAAATCGCTCGAGCTCCTATTCATACACTCGTCGCTTGTGCCCTCAAGGAAATTTGCCTCTGGTTCCTGATCTTGATCGTGATCCTGCCCGTGCTGAGCTATCCCATCCAATTGTCGTCCAATCTCGAAATTGTTGAGTTACCTTCGAATCTTAATATTCCTATTGCTCGTAGGAAGGTAAGCAAGTTGTACTTTACACTATTTCTAACTTTGTCAATTAGAATAGCTTATCTGAGAAAAGTGCATTTGTTAGTTTTCTCGAGTCTTATTCTTCTCCAAGTCATTACCCTGGATGGAGGAGTGGAGGAGGAGATGAGTGCTCTTAGGCACAATAGACTTGGGTTTAGTTCCCTTACCAAACGTGCAATTGGGTGTCTTTTTTGATAAGTATATACATAAAGACAAGCGTCAAAACAGGTGACGCGGCCTATTTACACAGGGAGTATACAAAAAATCCATCTAGCTATCAAACTGAAATGCTGTCCATAAACTCTACAAAAGGATTCTCATCCGATGACCTCGACTCTTCACACCAAAAAAATAGAGTCCGGAGTGCTAGCTCTTTTAGGCCATTAGTACTCATCTCCATATTCTTGAAAGCTCTCCGATTCCTTTCCTTCCAAACAATCCACGTCACCGCTAGAGGAGCCGAATCCCAAAAATTGTTCTTCCTCTTTCTCTTATACAAGGACCAACTAAGAAGCATCTCCTTGACAGAACTAGGCATCACCCAAGACAACCCAAATAAGCTGAAAATAAAATCCCAAATATCCTTGGTGACTAGGCAATGCAAAAGAAGATGATTGACAGTCAGTCTCCTCTCCCCCTTACACATATAACACCGGTTCACATAAATTTTCTTTCTAATTCGCAGATTATCACCGGTCAAAATTGCTTCAATTGCTGCTTCCCACATGAAGAAAGATACTCTTGCTGGAGCCTTGTTTTTCCACACCGACTTCCAAGGGAATATGTTGTTACTGCTCCTAATTTTTTGATAGTACGATTTAATAGAAAAAGTACCGTTCTTCACCCCCTCCCACACAACCGAATCCTCTCTATCAGCCTCCACCTTACGAGCATGCAACATCTCAAAAAATCCGCGATCTGATCGAATTCCCAGTCATGTATGTTCCTTCAAAAGGCTGGATTCCATGTCACGACATCTCCACTAGTATGCAAGACTGAACTAACTCTTTCTTCCTTGTTGATTGCAATGTTATATAAGCCGGGGAAAACTCTCCTTAATTCCTTATCCCCGTACCATTTATCTTCCCAAAATCTAACAAACTCCCCATTGCCAATATCAAACGAGATAAAACTCTTAAACTGATTCCACCCCTTGCGAATCCCTTTCCACACACCAACCCCATAAGTCACCTCGACCTCGCTCGGAGTCCACTCACGATCGCTTTCCCCATACTTTCCCACCCCCACCCTCCTCCAGAATGGTTCTTTCTCTACCAAAAATTTTCAAAGCCATTTCCCCATTGAAGCAGAATTAAAGGATCTATGCTTTTTGATCCCAGCCCTCCACCACTCAAGTTATTACACACCAACTCCCAATTGACCAAGTGATATTTCCGCTCATCCGACATACCTTCCCAAAGAAAATCCCTTTCTAACTTTTCTAATCTCTTTGCCACAAAAACCGGAATAGGGAACACCCGTCATAAATTAGGTAGGAAGACTAGAAGGAGTACTCTTAATCAAAGTGAGGCTACCCGCCTTCGATAAACATTGTTTCTTCCACCTTGCCAACCTACACTCAAAACTTCTCAACCACCGGATTTCAAATGTCTTTGCTATTAGGAGCAGCACCAAGAGGTAAACCCAAGTAAGATGTGGGAAAATTGCCAACTTTACATCCAAAGAATAGAGCCAAAGCCTTAATATTGTCCAAGGAAAATCTCACTCTTGTGAATATTAATCCTCAACCTTGATGTAGCTTGGAAAAAGAGTAGCGCCAAACGAAGATAACCCGGTTGAGAGACATCGGCCTCACAAAAAATGAGAGTATCTTCTGCAAACAACAAATGAGAGACCACTACCTTGGAATACCTATCCCTACCAACCTGAAAACCTTGATTAAATCCGGCCGCTACGGAGGCATCTATGATTCTGCTAGACGCTTCCATAACGATGATAAACAGGAAGGGAGAGAGAGGGTCTCCTTGACAGACCTCTCGAAACAGAGAAAAATCTTTTCGGTTCACCGTTAATCAAAACAGAAAATCTCACCAAAGATATATAGAACAATGTTAAGGTCAATCCCGATGGGTATACAATGTTAAGGTCAATCCTGATGGTTCTTTGGCTCACCTTGTTGCGAAGGGATATGCTCATACGTATGGAGTAGTTCGTTTACTTATCTCGCTTGCTTCGTCTTACCACCGTCCTCTTCACCAGGTTGATGTGAAAAATGCATTTCTTCACGGTGATTTACAGAAAGATGTTTACATGGAGCAACCTCCGGGTTTGTTTCTCGGGGGGGGGGGAGTCTGGGATGGTTCGCAAATTAAAACGGTCGTTGTATAAATTAAAACAGTCTCCGCGTGTGTGGTTCGAAAGATTGGTGGTGATAGAGATTGGCCTTACGAGGTGTCATAGTGATTGCTCTGTTTTATACATACCGACAGAGTAATGTATGTATTATTTTATTGGTTCTGTATGCAGACGATATTGTTAAGACTAGTGGTTTGATAGTGCAGGTTTTACCCACTAAAGGGGTTCCTTTGAGAGAGATTTCAAACTAAGGACTTGGCAGTTTATTTCTTCGGGATTGAGGTTGTCTGTTGCAAGCAAGGTATCTTCTTGTCATAGCGGAAGTATGTGCTTGATTTATGGAGCGAGGCATGAATGTTAGGGGCTAAACCTTTCGAGTCTCCTATGGATCTGAATACAAAACTTACAGCGGAGGGTGGTGAGAAATTTGCTGAGCTAGAAAGGTATTACCGGCTTGTTGGAAAACTGAATTTATGTTGCTGTATCCAGTCGGGATATTGCTTTTACGGTAGTATGGTAAGTCCGTTTATGCCCACCCCACGAAGTACTCATTGGGAGGCTCCTGTAAGGATTCTCCCCACGGAGTACTCATTGGGAGGTTGCTGTGAGGATTCTACGATATCTTAAAAGGGTTTCGGGGCAAGGTGTGCTATACCATAATCATGGGCATATGAGCGTTGATGGGTTTGCGGATGCTGATTGGGTAGGTCTCCTTCAGAAAAGAAGTCTACTACTCGATATTGCATATTTGTTGGGGCTAACTTGGTTTCTTGGAAGAATAAGAAACAACTAGTTGTGTTGAGATCGAGTGCTAAGTCAGAATACAGGGCTATTGATGTGATTCCAAACTGAGACCTACAAGTTATATTGAACTTGGAACCACGTTTTAGAAGACAAATCTCGCGGAAGACAATCCAAGGACTTGAATAACAATCAAAGAAACCGCAACCCCTAAGTCACTATGGAATTAAGAACCTTGGTATATTCGAAACCCTTAACTATGAATAATTAAGAACCACGAATTAAAAGTAAATACAAACTTAATCCAAAGTTTGCAAAATTCTAACAAAACTTAATTTGTCAAAAAGAGTTGAAAACTCACACATTTAATTAATCAAAAATCTGAATTTTACAAATGAAGAAGATGCCTATTTATAGGTCTTGAAAACAATCCTATTCTAACTAAAAGATCACTAATCAATAGAGTTTAGACTTAAAAGACTTGAAAATCTGATTACATTAAGACTCCTAGTTAAAAGATAAGATAAAACACTCTTTTAAAGATCAAATAGGACTCTAAAGAAAGCAAGGCCGGCCTCCCTTGGTTCCTAGAAGGTTGGACACGTTTTCAAGTGTGAACACACTTAGAAAACACGTTTTCAAGTGTGAACACACTTAGGAAACACGGTTTTTGAGCTCCTAGACTTCTAGAACAAGTAAAACACGGCTGGAATATGTCTTGGACAAATTGGAAACACTTAGAACTTCTTCACAAGGCTTGCAACATGGCTGAAACTCCTCGTGATAAGTAGAACACGTTTTTACAACTAGCATACTTCTAGAAAACGCAGTTTGACAACAAAGCAGCAACCAAACGGCTTGTAAGGCTTCTAGAAGGACACTGACACGTTTTTAGACTCTTTGGACCCTTGGGAAACACGGCTGAACTCTTGGACAGCTTTGCACACGTTTTTGAGACTCATTGGACAGCAACAAGACACGGTTTAATGCTTCTAGAAGTCCTCTTTTTGGGCTTGATTTAGTTGAATAATATTCACCCATTTGGGCTCCTCAATTGTCTTCCATTGGGCTTGATCTTGAACTTGCAAAACAAGGCTTGTTAAGGCTTGCCTGTTGGCATTACAGCCTTCCTTCGCCTTTCAGGGCCTATCCGAAAGAGAATCCAGTACTTCTCGGGCTTAGTTATATTAAATCGTCGAGATTGAAAGAGTCAAGTCAAGAATAAATTTTTTGATGATCTATCGATCCTATATTAATCCAATTAGAATGTTTCTTACTTTGTAGTTGTACATAAGCAAAGGAATTCAAATTGTACTTCTTTTTTATATTTCTAGTTTGCATGGTCCAGTGATACCGAAAATTTCTACAATAAATTGAGTAGGTCACTAATCTAGTTTCCTATCCACAATTCTGCTATTTACTGGAATCATTCTTTTAGCCCTTGCCCTTGTTATTGGTCCAACCTTGAATTGTAATGGGTCTTGTTGTTGTTGGACTTGACTTAATGGATCCTTGGTGTTGCTTGGTGGTCCTTCATCATTCCCTCCTCCTTTGAAAGGAGTTGTCCACAAATCTGATTCACCTACATCAAATGGACGCAAATCAAAAATAGAGAAATATGCACTAATATTATGCTCACCACGTAATTCCACTTTGAATGCCATGTCGTAGACTTGGACATGATCCCCTTGTTTTTGAATGATTTCTCCATCCAAGCTCACACAACTCCAATTACTGGGATCGAAAATCAATCGAACTTGACTTGCTCTAACTTGTAGAAGAAACACAATTAAACAACGCAATGCAAGATGATCAAAGTTTGATGGAGGACCACCAAGCAACACCAAGGATCCATCAAGTCAAGTCCAACAACAAGACCCATTACAATTCAAGGGTGGACCAATAACAAGGGCAAGGGCTAAAAGAATGAATCAAGCCTTAACAAGCCTTGTTTTGCAAGTTCAAGATCAAGCCCAATGGAAGACAATTGAGGAGCCCAAATGGGTGAATATTATTCAACTAAATCAAGCAAAAAGAGGACTTCTAGAAGCATTAAACCGTGTCTTGTTGCTGTCCAAGGAGTCTCAAAAACGTGTGCAAAGCTATCCAAGAGTTCAGCCGTGTTTCCCAAGGGTCCAAGGAGTCTAAAAACGTGTGGGAGTCCTTCTAGAAGCCTTACAAGCCGTTTGGTTGCTGCTTTGTTGTCAAACTGCGTTTTCTAGAAGCATGCTAGTGTAAAAACGTGTTCTACTTATCAAGAGGAGTTTCAGCCGTGTTGCAAGCCTTGTGAAGAAGTTCTAAGTGCTTCCAATCTGTCCAAGACATATTCCTTACTTGTTCTAGAAGCCTAGGAGCTCAAAAACCGTCTTTCCTAAGTGTGTTCACACTTGAAAACGTGTTTTCTAAGTGTGTTCACACTTGAAAACGTGTCCAACCTTCTAGGAACCAAGAGAGACCGGCCTTGCTTTCTTTAGAGTCCTATTTGATCTTTAAAGAGTGTTTTATCTTATCTTTTAACTAGGAGTCTTAATGTAATCAGATTTTTAAGTCTTTTAAGTCTAATCTCTATTGATTAGTGATCTTTTAGTTAGAATAGGATTGTTTTCAAGGCCTATAAATAGGCATCTTCTTCATTTGTAAAATTCAGATTTTTGAATAATTAAATGTGTGAGTTTTCAACTCTTTTTGACAAATTAAGTTTTGTTAGAATTTTGCAAACTTTGAATTAAGTTTGTGTTTACTTTCAATTCGTGGTTCTTAATTATTCATAGTTAAGGGTTTCGAATATACCAAGGTTCTTAATTCCATAGTGAGTTAGGGGTTGTGGTTTCTTTGATTGTTATTCAAGTCCTTGGATTGTCTTCCGCGAGATTTGTCTTCTAAAACATGGTTTCAAGTTCAATATAACTTGTGGGTCTCGTTTGGAATCACATCAGCTATGACTCATGTTACATGCGAGCTTGTGTGGTTTTGTCAACCGCTCAGGTTGGCCTTGGTAATCCACCTTGGTACTCTAATGCCTGTGTTGGAAAAGGTGATTGCCACGGGCTATGTTAGGACCGGGGATCAACTCGCAGATGTGTTTACTAAATCATTAAGTGGGCATAGAATGGGTTATATTTGTAACAAGCTGGGCATGTTATAGTTATGTGTTTGGGTTTCTGTTAATATGTCATTGTTAGTTGAGAAAGGATTATATGACAAACAATAGGATTTTGATGAAAAAGTCGTAACCTTGACAGTGCGGCGTATTCATATATATATATATATATATATATATATATATATATATATATATACACACACACACACACACGTATGTACAAGTTACAACTAGACCCCTATATATATAACAACATACTACTAAACCCTTATGACTACACTTATACTTTTAACACTCCCCCTCAAGCTGGAGCGTAAATATCATGCATGCCCAGCTTACTACAAATAAAACCCATTCTATTCCCATTTAATGGCTTAGTGAATACATCTGCAAGTTGATCCCCGGTCCTATCGTAGCCTGTGGCAATCAACTTCTCTTGAAGTTTCTCTCGAACAAAATGACAATCAATTTTTATATGTTTTCTTAGCACATGGAACACTGGATTCGAGGCAATATGAATAGCTGCCTGATTATCACACCACAACTGCATAGGTAATGGGTTACCAATGCCAATCTCACTCAATAGCTGACGAATCCACTCAAGCTCACATGTAGCATTAGCCATAGCTCCGTATTCATCTCGACACGACCGGTTGTTTCTTACTCTTCCAAGAGACCAAGTTGCCCCCAATAAATATACAGTATCCAGTAGTAGACCTCTTGTCTAAAGGAGAACCTGCCAATCAGCATCTGCAAACCCCTCAACTCTCGTGTGTCCATGATCACGGTATAGCACACCTTGTCATGGAGCTCTTTTAAAATACCGTAGAATCCTCACAGCAGCGTCCCAATGAGTACTCTGTGGTAAGGACATAAATACTTACTACACTAAACACAAAAGCAATATCCCGCCGGGTTACATCAAGATAATTCAACTTTCCAACAAGCTGACCATACCTGTCTCTCTTAGCCAATTCCTCACCACCCTCAGCTGTTAGCTTTAGATTCGGATCCATAGGAGTCTCAGAAGATTTCGCCCCTAACATTCCTGCCTCACTCAACAAATCAAGCACTTACCTTCTCTAAGATAAAAGATGCCTTGATTGCAACGGGAAACCTCAATCCGTAAGAAATATTTCAAACTACCCAAGTCCATAGTTTGAAATCTCTTTTGAAGAAACTCCTTTAGTGTGCGAATACCTGCGCTATCACCACCGGTAATAACAATATCATCGTACACAACTAACAAAATAATACCTGCACCTACTTTTGTCAATAATATATAGGGTGATCACTATGATACCTCGTAAGGCCAAACTCTGCCACTACATTACTGTATCTACCAAACTACGCACGTCGAGACTGTTTCAATCTATACAACGATCGTTTTAACTTGCAAACCATTTCAGAAGACTCCCCCTGAGCAACAAACCCTGGAGGTTGCTCCATGAAAACCTCTTCCTCTAAATCACCATGAAGAAATGCATTCTTCACATCAAGCTGGTAAAGAGGTCAGTCATAAGACGAAGCAAGCAATATTAGTAAACGAACAGAGGCCAATTTAGCAACCAAAGAAAAAGTATTTTGTGCATAGCCTTTTGCAACAAGGCGAGCCAAAGTACCATCAGAATTTATCTTTATGGTGTATACCCATTTATATCCAATTGAACGTTTACCTGACAGTAAAAGGAGTAAATCCCAAGTTTGATTGTGGATAAGAGCATCCATCTCCTCCTCCATGGCTGTCTTTCAGCGAGGGTGACCTACTGCTTCAGGCACATACTTAGAAATAGAACAAGACTCAAGGAGAGTTACAAATGCACAATGCTCGGAAGATAAGCCATTATAACCGACAAAGTTAGAAATGGAGTGTGAAGTACAATTGCGTTTATCTTTACGAAGAGCAATAAAAAGATCAAGATCTGAAGAAGGCTCAACCGTGGCAGGATCAGGCGACAACTGGATTGGCTCAGCAGGGCAGAATCAGGAGGCAAATCCCTTTGAGGGCACGGTCGACGAGTGTATACATGTTCCATGGGAGGCCGAGCTATTTGCTGAGTAGGAGAAGATCCGGATTGCACTACTCGATAAATAAGGAAGTCATCATAAGAGACTGATTCAACTGAAGATGCGACAGACGTGGGATAGAACAGTATAAACTCATGAAATGTAACATCTGCACAGACCAAATAACGATTCAAGTCGGGAGAAAAACAACGATATCCTATCTTAGTACGAGAATAAGCCATAAAAATGTACTTGAGTGCCTTAGGATCTAACTTGGTAAGATGAGGACGATGATCACGGACAAAACAAACACACCCAAATATTAACTGAATAGAGACTGAGATGGGAACAACACACGATATGGAATCTCACCCTGAAGAACAGAGGAAGGCATTCGATTAATGAGATGACAAGCAGTTAAAACAACATTTGCCCAAAAATCTTTAGGAACATGCATTTGGAACGAGAGAGCTCGGGCAACTTCAAGTAGGTGACGGTTCTTTCTTTCAGTCACCCATTTTGCAGAGGCATATCAACACACGATGATTGGTGGAGCATACCACGTACTGCTATGCACTTAGAATAAATAGTAGAAAAATACTCTTGAGCATTATCGCTACGAAGGAGTTTAACAGACACTAAATTGAGTCTCAATTTCAGCACAAAACTGAGAAAATATATCAAATAACTCAAGAACGATTTTTCATTAAATATATCCAAGTAACACGAGAATAATCATCAACAAAAGTGACAAAATACCGATAACCTAACTTAGAAACAACTGGACTAGGCCCCAAACATCAGAGTGTACGACATCAAATGTGGGGCATTCGCCTTTTATTAATCCTGGGAAAATAAGAAATACGATGGTGCTCGCAAACTGAGAGTCGTCGCTGGTAAGATTGGACATAGACGAGATTAGGACACAACTTCTTAAGACTTGATATTGAAGGATAACCCAATCTACAATGGATCTGGAATGGAGAAACAGAAGAACTCAAACACGCGGTTGATGACACAGCCTCAAAGAAGTAGAGTTCACCAGATTCTTGCCCTCTACCAATAATCCTTTTTGTCACACGATCTTGAAAGACACAATGTGTAGGAAAAAATGAGACTCCACAATTATGATCACGAGTAAATTTGGTCACGACAAAAGATTAAAGTAAAAATCCGAAATATACAAAACCGAAGACAAGGTGAGGGACGGTGTAATACGGATGTTTCCACGCCCCTGAATGGGAACTACCAAACCATTTGCCAGTGTGGGTTACTTGACGCATGAGTGAACCAAGAAAAGATACCTTGGTTGCAGTCACATATGGTTGGAGGCACCCGAATCAATGACCCATTTACATTCGTCATTGCTTCCGGGAAGCTAATACGGTGGCCGATGGTTTTGAATCTTGCTATGGACTCTAATATGGATGCTTCCTTTTCTTCTATGACTTCGCTTCCTCGCTCGATTCGTGGAGATATTATTATGGATTCCCATGGCCTTTCTCGGATTCATATCTCCTAGTGGTTTTATTATGGCCTTTGTCTTCGTTTGGATGTTGCTGGTTCTCCGTCTCAGGATGCTTTAGTTTTGTCTTTAGTTTAAACTTTTGTAATTTTGGGTTGAATTTTGATTTTTTGTATTTAAGCTCTCATTTATTTGTTGTTGAGGTAAGGCTCCTCTGTCCCCCCATTTATAAGGGTAAGGCTGGTTGTCCCCCTCCTTATTATTTTCTTATCAATAAAATTTAGCAGGGTGCTGCCTCTGTTTCCTTAAAAAAAAAATCAATAGGTTTACCTGTCTGAAGTCGAGGAAGAAGATGATGCCTGAAATTGTGTATACCGGGAAAACTCATCGTCAGACGTCATTACCATCTTACTCGGGGTGGTGCAGTAGTTTGCTCCTGATTGGAGGCAGTCTCTATACTCTCCCTACCTCCACCTTGACCACCACGACCACTAGTACGACTTCCTCTACTAGGTCCTCTACCACATCGACCACCACTATCGGTTCCTCGTTGTCCCCGAACTAGAAGCGCAAATGTCTCACGTGAATGACCAACACTCCCAGTGAGATTATTATTCGCTCTAGACTTTAAGGAGGCACGAAGAACTGAGAGAAGATATCCTTAAGAGAACCAACATCACAAAATCTGCGAACGAGCGGTGCTGAACTTAGACTGCAAACTAGCAAAAAACCCAAGAATGATCAACTGCTCCCGTTGTGTGTGCATAGTACTAACATCCGTACTCGGTGGTAGTAGAGAACTCCATTTTGCAGTCAATTTCTTGTAAAGTATTGGGTCACTGTACGATCTCGTTGTTCTTGGCAAAACATTGGACTGGATAAGTCATAAATTCGGTTCAAATTATCCTTGTCTCCGTACACTAGCCAAGTACTCCCACATATCACAAACATTTGTAGTGTGGGAGACTAACTCAGCAATCTCATCATCCATAGAGTTCATGAGCTTCCAATACAAATCGGCATCGTCTCACATCCATGTTGCATCTTTCTTCTTAATAGTAGTGAGATGATCTTCTTTCTTTTGTCCTATCAAACTCATCTCAACTACGCGTCGCCACATTATGTAGTTCTTTCCCGTTAGTTGCTTATTTGTAATCCTCGAACTAGCAGACATAACCTCTGAAACTACAACCTTAGCATTGGATGACTCGGAAATAGACATTGTAACACAAATAGTTATCGCAACCAACAAACAATATACCCAAACCAGAATACTCGGACACAGTACAAAACACGTATAATTACTGACTCAACCACCAATACACCAAAAACTCACCAAATTGAGAAACGAACGGCACACCCAGGACGGGAAAGGGCCAACGAACAAATCTGTGGAGTTCCGGCGAGAAAATTCCGGCGGACGCGCCGGCGTGTGGGGTGTGTGAAGGACTGTTCCGACACTGGCCGGCAACGGGAATCTCACAGACTTGGTCGCCCACTCCAGGCTACTGCAATGGTATAGTTTGTTGCTCCAACTCACCCAAAACTTGATTTTCAAGACCCACCTTCGATGATCAACTGTATCCACGTTCACCGCACCAGTCTAGGGTTGATTCGCATGATCACGGCGACCTAAAATCTCAATAACAACGATGCTTTGATACGATGTTAGTTGAGAAAGGATTATACGACAAACAATAGGATTGTGATGAAGAAGCCGTAACCTTGACAATGCGGCTATATATATATATATACATGTATGTACAAGTTACAACTAGACCCCTATATATATATAACAATATACTACTAAACCCTCACTGACTACACTTATACTTCTAACAGTCATTATATGTCTAGGGGTCTTGATGTAACTTGTATATTCATAAACATATATATATATATATATATATATATATATATATATTTTTTTTTTTTTTTTATACGCCGAACTAGTTAGTGTTTTCGGCTTCTGAATCTCATCTCTTTCCTTTCATTCTCTGCTCAAACAACAGAAACTAAACAAGTAATAATACTGATCCTAATCTACCAAGGACACGTTCCAATTGACCAAAAGCCCTTTATTGACTGAGCACGATTCTTGGGCTTTGGCTTGGGCTTCCAAAGTAGCACGAAGGTAGGTTGTCCTGCATCATGTTTGCTTGTCATTTTATTTTATTATTAATAGGAGTATGTTGCTTATTTATTCCAGGTTTGATTATTCCGTATGTGCTGATCGTGCAAAGCAATTTTACCCAATGATTAGAAAGTACTACCCTTCTCTTAAGGATGGATCTCTGGAGCCTGCTTATGCTGGCATTCGACCGAAACTTTCTGGTCCAGGACAAGTCTCAGTAGATTTCATTATACAGGTTATTTTGTACCCTCTTTTCGTAAGAACTATTAGTTTATACTGTGCTAACTATTACAAACTCCTTTTAACTCCATTTTGGTCTGAAGTACCTACTATAAACTCAACTTTCATGTTTCAAATGATCTGCTGGTTGGTTTCTTATGGAACTTTATCTTGTTTCACCTTTTGAACTAGTTTAGCTGGTAACTTTATTGTTGAAAGGCCACAACCAATAGCATAAAGTGTTTCAGTATTCAACAATACGTGGGGTTAAGGGATATTGTGCTAATGTTGGCGTAGATTTGTTCACCACTAGGTTATGGCTTGTGTAAGTGGAGGTAGAGTGAAACATTTACTTTTCGCTCTTCAGGCCACATACTTGTGTTGAGACTACATGGTTGGATGATTTTCATGGGTGGGATGATAAATTAAACGGGTGAGACTAAAACGTGACAATTAAAGCAATTCTTAGCAACCAGAAAAGTCTTCCTTTAGACATTGGGACGACCTAGTCAGTTATTACAACCTGGATAACGTGCATGTTATTTTTCTTTAAACTTTCCTTGGTTTACATTTACAAGAGTACATGTAACAGCCATACTGTTTTAGCACAGGGAACGGTGGTGCCGTTTCATGACACTGAACTTCCCTTTTTAATGCCTGTGTCATGAACCACCTATTGTTGCCACCTGCCAAAACATTGGAATGCACTGTTTCCAGTCTTTCATAAGCTTACGGAATTACATTTGATGATCCTTTAATTAATAAGTGCACATGGGCAACCAATGAACAATATAGCTTGAGAAGCTATGTTACAAGGACTTGGGTGTGGCTGTCGGTTGTCGATACTTGTTTAGAAGTCGGATCCGGGAAAAGCATGAATTTGAGGATACGTGGACTCAGCTCAAAAAGTTGGGTGCGGGTACTTCGACATAGCTTATGGCTTTATATTTAACACTCTATCTGCTATGTTTTAATTATACATTATCGACATGATATTATAATCAGGGAAAATATAATTTTAGTTTTGGGAATCTATTTAAGAATAGTTGAGAGTTTGATTGCTGATTATTTGAAATTTAAAAAAAGAAACTATTGGCCTAACTTCTAAGACGTTGCTTCTCTACTAAAGTGAGACAAATGTGGGAATGCTAGCTGGGGCAATGCCAAGATTTGATTTGATTTATTTATTTTATTTAGGGAGGGGCGGGGGTGGTGGGGTGGGGGCTAGAATATATTGGGGATAGAATTTTAGATTATAATCTAAACTTTTCTGCAAAAGAGCTGGTGGGGAGGGAAGGAAGATCATTAAATGTGTATTTCTAGAACAAAGGGGGGCAAATGTTATAAACTTATCTTCTTAGTTCTAAAAATTATTTTTCCAAAACCTTAGGGTGGAATTTGTACACTTTTCTAAAACTACTTGCTTCCCTTCCCCCCTCCCCTGCATCAGCCAACTCCACCTTTGGAGCCGGCATGACTTCATCTTCAAAGAAAAGCTGGTGCCTTCAAAAGGGAAGAACGGCTCAAGCGGCGCTGCCACAGGGTCTAAGCAGCTGACAAATGAAGGCCTTTGACCTTCTCTATTAATTAGCCTTTCATCCTATCCTCGGTCAACATTGCTTCGCCCTCAAATAGATTCGCCATATGATCCGTGCGTTGATTTTCTTCCCCCCACACCCCAACTCCATTGATACTCGTGTACAAAGATTAAGGCCAAGATTGATGCGGAACACCGGCAAAAAGAATTCGTATAAGGCTGTTCGTGAGGAGTTTGGTGGCTGAAGTGCAAGAAATGGGGACTCGTGTTTAATTATTGGAGGGAACAGGGTGAGTGTGTAAGGCTCGAAGAATGGGAAGAATCAAAATTTGTTGGGTTGTTTTGGGAATGTGGATATTCCATGGAACAGTGATCCAACTAAAAGGTTGCTGGTTTGAGTGCCAGTGCTAGAAATTAATTCGGGTTTGTTAGTTGTCAACCATAGGTCCTAAAGAAAGAGTTTTGGGTGTGGTTATTACGAGGATTTCAGAATATTAAGAAGGAAAGAAAGATACTCCCTCCCTCCTAAAATGGGCGTCCACTTTGCGCGAATGGACTGGATACTTTCAATTATGTTTTCAAATTTATCCAAAACCCCCCACTATGGAATGTTGACGTGGCATTAGTGGGACCTACTTTCATAACAAAATCTTCCAATGTCTGGCTTGTAAATCAATATCTAGATGTCCCAAAGTCCATATAATTATGATATTGAGTTAGAAAAAAAGGTTCTACTATTGCCACGTCTGCATTTCCGTTGAGAGAAATAGACCGTCATTAGGGTTTTGGAGAAATCTGTTTGTTTAAAAGTTAAAACATACCCCCTCCGTCCCAAAAAAACTGCCCCATTTGACAAGTCAAAGTTTTTAAGATTATAGCTTTACTTGCTTGTACCTTCTTCAAATTGTATTAAAATTATTACTATTTTTAGAAATAGGACTATTTTTCTGGGACAAACCAAAAAGGAAAGAGGGATTGTTTGTTTTTTTGGGAAGGAGGGAGTAGTACACGTGTCAATTAGTAAATAGAAAAATGCAAAAGTATGCTAGTCCTTTTGGTCATTTTCCCTAAATTTTATATGAAAACTGCTTTTGGGAATGGATAGATTTACGGGATGAATGAGGTTAGCCATGAAAGGATCTGGAAAGAAATAAGTAGGTTAAAGCTCTCATATCTGTGAATAAGGAGGCATCATGAAGTTTCGACAATTGTAAACTCTGGGCCAAAAGTGTGTATATAGGTGAATTTGAGTTTAAACCCATAAGCCCCGTCTGCATATCTTAACAAATCTGTTCTATCATATACCTCTCAATTGCAAATCAATTTAACTGTGGAAATATATATTTCAGCTCTCTTTTGCTCGCAATGTATAACAAGCTATTTAGTACACCCTCCATGACATTCAGAGATTCCATGTTTGAAAAGATGGATATTTGCGGATATGCAAGTATCCTTTGATGTAAAACTATATTACTGGTAATATATATCAAACTTGTTCTTTTTTTGTTTCTTTTTTCCATAGATGAGGGGTGAGTTAGAAAATCATGGAAATTAAGCAAATTAGTTTTGGAAGTGAGACTCTGAGTGGACGATTTCTGAAAGACAAGTAGGATAGGTTGAGTGGAAGGCAGGGAATCTATGTACTTCATTTTTGTATCACATGTTTTACATTAATCTTGCATTAGGGGTATGTTCTTGATTGGTTAATGGGGTGTCCTGTATTCGTCCTTATTTTGGATTCCATTTTTGCAGGGAGAGGACTCTCATGGGCTACCTGGTCTTGTAAATTTGTTTGGTATTGAATCTCCTGGCCTAACATCAAGCATGGCAATCGCTGAGCATCTTGCTTCTAGATTACCAAATGATTGACCCCTGTTTAGTTTATGAAACTATTTGATCTTAAATTTAGCGCAGATACGATGCTTTCATAATGCCTCTGTTGGTTCTGAATGCTCTGAACTCTTGAAGGCAGGAGATAGTCTTTGTTTCGGCAATTTACTCTTTAACCTTCTCTAGTTCGGTTTTGTTTTTGCTGTTTATACTGTGGTTCCAGAGGACCTTGGTGTAAACTTTAATTGGAATTCATACTACTTTAATTTCATGAATTCATAATTTATAATGCCCTAGAATCTTGGAACACATAATAATCACTAAACATATAATTTTAAGAACATGAATTTAAGAACTAACCTTGATCTATGTTTTACTTGAAGTGGAAGACTTTGATGTAGGAATTTTCTTCCTCCTTGCCTTTACTTTAATCTCTTCTTGATGGTGAGAAGAAAACCCTAACTCTAGGCCTTTTCTCTTTTCTCTCTTGACGACTTTTCTTAGAGACGTGAAAAGAAAACCTAAAGTGTACAAAAATACGAATATGTACTTAATACAACAAAAAAAATTAATAATCCAGTAAATTGAAATGATTTTTTCAACTCAAAAGTCCCGATGTCTTTTGAATGCATCGCGATGCCAATTTAAGGCATCGCGATGCACAAATGTTGGCATAGCGATGCATAAATGTTCGCATCGCGATGCACAAATGTTGGCATCGCGATGCATGAATGTTCGTATCGCGATGCACAAATGTTGGCATCGCGATGCCCAATGTAAAGTTTATCTTTTTTGTCAAAAATACGAATATGTCCTTAATACAAACAACAAGTGAAATAAAACTTTAGTTTCAATCATCATACTTGCGTTTCAATTCCTTGGGCAATGCGTTCAATCTAATGGGTATCGCGATGCCCATGTAAAGTTTATCTTTTTTGTCAAAAATATGAATATGTACTTAATACAACAAAAAAACTAATATTTCAGTAAATTGAAATGATTTTTCCAACTCAAAAGTCCCGATGCCTTTTGAATGCATCGCGATGTCAATTTAAGGCATTGCGATGCACAAATGTTGGCATCGCGATGCATAAATGTTCGCATCGCGATGCCAACATTTGTGCATCGCAATGCCTTAAATTGGCATCGCGATGCCCAATGTTTTATCTTTTTTGTTAAAAATACGATTATGTCCTTAATACAAACAACAAGTAAAATAGAAACATTAGTTTCAATCATCAGACTTGCGTTTCAATTCCTTGGGCAATGCGTTCGATCTAATGGGCATCGCGATGCCCATGTGAAGTTTATCTTTTTTTGTCAAAAATATGAATATGTACTTAATACAACAAAAAAACTAATATTTCAGTAAATTGAAATAATTTTTCCAACTCAAAAGTCCCGATGCCTTTTGAGTGCATCGCGATGCCAATTTAAGGCATTGCGATGCACAAATGTTGGCATCGCGATGCAAAAATGTTTGCACTGCGATGCACAAGTGTTGGCATCGCGATGCCCAATGTAAAGTTTAGCCTTTTTGTCAAAAATACAAATATGTCCTTAATACAAACAAAAAAAATTAATATTTCAGTAAATGAAGTGATTTTTTCAACTCAAAATTTTTTGAATGCATCGCAATGCCTGTATTAGAAGTCGCGATGCTTAATTTAAGCAATCGCGAAGTTTGGTTTAAGCCATCGCGATGCACATGTAAAATTTTCGTTTAAGCCAGAAATACTAATATACCCTTAATACTGATTAGTCGCGATGCATTAATATCAGCATTACGATGCACATATTAACCATCGCAATTGGGAGATTTTAAAATTGCGATGAAGCAAACTAATTTAAGCCAGAAATAAAACAAGCGCGAAACACAAAAACAAAACGTTTCATCTCACTTCCATTGTCTACACAAAAAAAAACGTTTCATCTCACTTCCATTGTCTACACAAGCAAAAACTAAGTAAGAATTGCGAGAGGAAATCGACTACTGACAAAAGCATAATTTCTTCTCCACGAGCTGAATACACAACAAAAATGGCCAAAACGACGAAGGAAACTCAAACAACAGATGTATATTTCTTCTACATTATTTGAAAAATTATGTAATGCTTTTATTCAATTTGTGAGTCCGGGTTAAGATACTTGGGAATCGCGATTCTAGGGTTCTTAAGACTCGAAAATCACGATTCTAGGGTTCAATTTATTCTAGGGTTCTTAAGACTTGAAAATTATGTAATGCTTTATTCAATTCTAGGGTTCTTAAAACATAACTTTTAGGGTTCTAGCGTATAATATATGAATAATAATTCATAGTATGTGCATGGAAATACAACAAATTGGACATATAAAATTCATTTGGATTTCCTGTATTCAAGATGATTTCTATGCATATTGGTTTACTTTCTTCTGTTTCAATAAATTTACTCTTTGGTAATAAAATGGAATATCCCGTTGTTATGCAAAAAAGAAACAAACCGCATCATTAAAATGCGATGCCTCATACTACAATAAACAGTGAAGACATTTCAATTCAGGAAAATCACCTTCAAGCCCTGAAGAAAACACCATTTTGGAAACTGATTGAAGCCATAATCCAAGACAAAATTATAGAAAAATATTGTACGGTGGATAGTTCCGTCGGCAATGATTGTAGGTCATTACGTAAAGGATGACAAGTCTTTCTTGTTTGGAAAGAAAGACCTAGAGCTTAAAGCAAGGCATGCAAAGCTTCTGCTTGGAATCAATGACGGGGAGGAGGAAATCAAAATTAACTTTTACAACATTGAACGATCCGATTTCCTTCTAAGGCACTTCCCCGAAAAGGAATCAAGGAAATCAAAAGACTACAAGCTTAGCCCAACCCTTATATGTAGTCGGATTCAGGCCATTATGCCCAGTGAAGATCAAAGGGAAATCAACGACGTTGCAATTTTGACGACACTGCTTGTTCTTGCAACCTTTCTTGTCCCAACCAAGGTTCTAAAAATCGCTAGGCGGGCCCTAGGCGCCAGAGCAAGGCCTAGCGCCTAGAGGCCTAGTCGGGGCCTAAAAATTGAGGCATAATTACACTATGGATCCATACCAACATGCTGCAACAATAATAAATAGCTAAATATGACCAAATAAACTAAAAATAATGATCACATTACAATATTAAGTTAAAAATTAAAATTAAATTTACTATCATTTCAAAGTAGGGGGAAGAAGAAGAATACTTTAATAACTTGAGGGAAAAGAAGAAATATTTTAATAACTTGAGGGGAGGTTGTCATTTTAAAAATTAAAAAAACACTAAAATTAAAAACTCACACGCCTATCTCTAACAAATCCAATCTCACACGCCTTTTCCTCTCTCTCTCTCACTGTCTCACCTGTAAACTCATCAGATTTTTTTTTTTCACATGCCTCTCTCTCCTCACTGTCTCACGCTCAGACGACGCGACGAGATCTCTCACGGCAACGACAACGGCATCTCACGGCAATCTCTCTCGCTCTCTTACTCTTTCTTTCTCTCTCTTTCTCGCTCTCTTTCTCTTTCTCTCTCTCGCTCTCTTTCTCTCTCACTCTCTCTTACTCCTCTTCACCGGCAGCGTTCTCCCTCCCTCTCACCGGAGGTCTCCCACGCTCTCATGAAATTAGGGCTGGGCGTTGGCGGCGCCGATGCCGATTAGTCGGCGACTAGGGCGCCTAGTCAACGATTATCTTCTCCGGCGACTTTTTGCCCGATTTGACGTTAATCGCGGCGTGGTGCCGGCGACCAACGCCTAGGCGGTCCTAGGCGGCGCGTTTTAGAACACTGGTCCCAACTACTAGCAGTTACATACCATGGGCATATATCAACATAATATCGGACTTCGATAAAATTTCAACCTACAATTGGTCAGACCATATTGTCGACAGGTTGATAAATGCCTTGGAAACTAGAAAGGATGACAACGTGGAGAAATGCGTGCTGCTGCTACCAGTAACTTTTTTACACTCACTTGTAACTAATTTCAAATTTCCATATACAGTGCATATTGATTTGTTTGTACTAACAAGAGAGTTGAATTTGCACATGCAGTATTGGTTATGCGAGCGAACCAACATCATCAAACCAATTATAGAAGAGGATATCCCAAGGTTACTCAAATGGGATCTGTCAGCAATGTCAAACATTTTTAATAAATCAGATTTCAATTCTGTCATGAAGAAAAAAGTAAGTGTATAAAATGTGCCTTTAGTATCTAATTACAAATAACAAACAATACATTTTCGATGCATCTCCCCTAACATTGTATTACATTTACTTTCTTGCTTTTGCAGAAATTTCATCATTTCCCCAAGGCAACAACAACTGAAATAGAAACATTATGGGGAATAAAAACACATGAAGACGAAGAAATGTGTGTTGATAAGGATGCTCAACTTCAAATTGAGGGAGCGGAAAAGGATACAGATTTAATTGACACTGGCCTCTTTGACACTGAGGTTGATGATACGCAACATGTTGAAAACAACTGTTGCAAGAATTTAAAAGAGGAGCTGATCAACAAATTGTCCACCATTGAAGAAAAGGACAAAGAAATTGAAGAAAAGGACAATGAAATAACATTGTTAAAAACTGAGTTGCTTGAAGAGCAAACAGTAAGCAAGTCGCTCAACGCTAAAATGGATGAAAGTTCCTCTCAACTAGATGCCAAGCACAACGAAATACAGAGGCTACGGACTGAGTTGACTGAAAAGGGATTGACAATAGACGCTAAGGATGCTGAAATAGAAAATCTCAAATCTGAATTAGCCAAGCTTTTGGAAAAATCATTCGAAAAGCAACAAACTGACGCCCAAAATCTAACGTCGCATACGGATGAATTGAATTTGAAGCTACTTGAAGAAATTGAAAGCTTAAGAGTTGAATTCGTGCGAAAGAACAACTACGATGCTCCAAACTGAGTTGGTTGAAAAATCATTAACAATAGAAGCTAAGGCTACCGAAGTTGAAAATCTGAAATCTGAATTAGTAAAGCTTCAAGAAAAATCATCCGACCAGGCCCAAGAGCAATAAGCTGCAATGAATTTGAAACTTCTTGAAGCTGAAACTGAGGTTCAAGCTCTAAGCAATAAACTATCAACAATGGCACAAGAGATGGAGATGCTAAGGGCACAACCCCCAACCAAGCGAAACAGATGATACCATCCGATCGATTCTGAAGGACGTACAAACCACGTCAATAAATGAATCTGAAGAAGATACTGAAACAGATGATGATTCGGATGATTTTGTCAATGCAAAGACTAAAAAGAAAAGTGCCATGTCTCCCTCTTCATTGGCCAAAGGGGTAAAAGAACGAATAGACCGTAAGAGGAAGAATAAGGGTGATTCCTGCGGGGAAAAAGGGGATGAATTCAACGCTCAGGTTTATAAGAAAAGGAACTTAGATCCCCAAGCACCACTCAATGATGATCTTGAGCCTGTTAAGCTCATGAAGAAAGAAGTCAGGGATGCAATGCAACATATTTACCTAAAATTTGGGGGAGAGGAGTAAGTGAAACTAATATTGTTGAATTTTAAAATATCAAATTATTCATGCTTCTGATAATACTTACGTAAATATGTTTTTTGTACTGAAATATTAATATGCTCCTCACATTATGCAGCGCTTGTCTATCAAGCAGAGAGATTGTGCCAATAATGGACCGAGAAATGCAATGCCAATCTTACACAACGATAAACTAGAAAACTTTGTATGTATTGTACTTATTAAGCTTTGATATGTGATATTTTATTTTCAGAAAGAATAACTAGTTTTCTTTGTTTACAGCACATTGACACCTGGGCGTTCATTGTACAACAAATACTACAGAAAAAGAAGAAAGACAGAATTGAAACTGTTTTTACATCGGATAGCTGGGTAAGAATCATCCTAATTCCTTAACGTATAAGATTATTAATTGATTGCTGAAAACTAATATTGAAAATGTTATTTAGAATTTTGTTGTAAGAGGTGGGGAAGATTACGACCCGTGGCGTAAAAGATAGATAACATATTGAAAGAGGCCATGAAAACCGATGAAATATTCATTTTCCCAATCAACACACCAATGGAAATGAGAAGACGGAATCGTGATCCGGACTCTACTCGTTTTCTCTGAAAGCGAAAATGGCCTGGACCCTCTACAACTCTTACATCCACCCAAAAGCAAAAAAAGATTGGCATTTGGAAAGGGAAAAAAAACTAGTGAGTAATCTACGACTATTTAATCAAAATACAACAAAAAAAATCACGCATTAACTATTTTTTTTTGTGTGAATATTTTACTTTACTGTAAACCACGTTGAAGGAAAGATGCGTGAAATCATCAAAGATTTGCCCCTAGATAAAACCTTCAAAAGATTCAAAGGATTAAGCCAGAAAAACTTCAAATGTGAAATAAAAACATGTGCAGAATCACCCCAACAAGCGCCAAACACTGAAGATCTGCGGCATCATCGTGCATATGATAATTGAATGTCTATTAAAAGGGTATCGTACCCAAAAATATGACATTCATCAATGCAACAAATACAGGGCGAGAATGGTTGAGGGGATGATGATAGCAGGGGGGCACATGAAGAAATGAACTGGCGGACATCCAATTTTGTAATCATTGTAATTTTTAGAATTTTGTAATTTTTGTATATATATATGATGAGTACACAAGTCTTGTAATTTTGTAATTTTTGAATGAAATTTGAATTCTGAAGGTGGTTGTGGGGTAATGACTGGTAAAGTTACTGAATTGTCATAATTTTAAGTCAAATGTACATGTAATTTTTGTAAAGAATCGCGATGCAAGGTTTCAGAATCGCGATGCATGGTTTCTAAATCGCGATGCATGATGTCTATATCGCGATGAATGATGTCTGCATCGCGATGAATTACTTCTGCATCGCGATCTCTGATTTATGCATCGCGATCTCTGATTAATTCATCGCGATGGCTTTTTAAACGTTTGTAATAGCAATGGCTTTTTAAACGTTTGTAATTATTGTAATTTTTGTATATATATATGATGACTACACAAGTCTTGTAATTTTGTAATTTTTGAATGAAATTTGAAATTTGAAGGTGGTTGTGGGGTAATGACTGGTAAAGTTACTAAATTTTCATAATATTAAGTCAAGTGTGACCCACATGTAATTTTTGTAAAGAATCGCGATGCAAGGTATCATAATCGCGATGCATGGTTTCTAAATCGCGATGCATGATGTCTGCATCGCGATGAATGATGTCTGCATCGCGATGAATGACTTCTGCATCGCGATCTCTGATTTGTGCATCGCGATCTCTGATTACTGCATCGCGATGTATCATGCAACACAAAAATAAAATATCACTAAAATAAAAATGAACCATTGATAAAAATGACAAAAAATATAACTAAAAAAAAAAATTCTAAAATATGAAAACACAATTTCATTGACACTAATAGTTCAGTAAACATTGAAAAAAATAAAAATCAATGTTGTATTGCCTCTCTACATGACCTAGAGTTGTGGTTACAAATCTTTTTACATCTGCTACATTTCATTTTCCTTTTGCTTGTTGATTCACCAGTTGATGCAATCCTCTTCTTCTTTGGACGTCCGGCTAATCTGTTCATTATTGGTGGTAAAATGGTATCGCTTTCGGAAAAATTGTTTAGCTCGTATCTCTCCGTAATTGGAATTGGCATTAATATTCCCTCGTAACACTTGATGTAATAACTTGTCAGGAAGTAATTTTCAACAATATCATCAACCTTTTTTGAGCATCTTATTACCACAACTGCGGCATGGCAACATGGGAATCCTTGAATCTGCTACTGATAGCACGAACATGTTCGATTCTCCAAATCAATTGTAACGCTTGGATTGGACAGAACCTCGTATATTACGTCACGCACCATCCGGACATGCCATGTGACCCCAATGGTTAAATACTCCCTCCACTTTTTATCCATCTTCCAACATAATAATCTGTCCCATTTTCTTCCATTGCTAAGTCTTTCCGTAAACCATTTCATGATTTTTGATCTTATACAGTCAACCATGTGAGTAATGGGAAGAGCTCGAGCATCTAAAATCCAATTATTGAAAGATTTCGCAACATTTGATGTCATCTCAACATACCTGTTCTCACGACAATGTGCAATAGACCACTTATCGTATGGAATATTGGACAAGAAATCACAAGCAACCTGTCCCCCTTCTTTTTTGAATACTTCAAGTTTCTCATTGAATATTCTGACAGTCGGGGCATACGCACAATCCTTCAATATTGAACACATTTTGCTGCGAAACACGCTTGAATAACGTTTACCACCAAACATTTCTTTCAAATTACGATATAAGTGCACCAAGCAGAAGAAATGTTTTGAACTATCAAAAACATCACCTATGGCTTCCATTAAACCAACATTTCAATTGGATACAAACAACACATCCCGATCTTCTGTTGCTTCTTTTATTTTTGAAAGAAACCAAGACCAATTTTCTCGATTTTCAGCACTTACAACCGTAAATGCAAATGGAAAAAGCCCTGCATATAAACAATACGATCCTTAAAATAATGTTCAAACAAATAATTTTTTTAAAGTAACTGATTTTTTTTTAAGTACCTTGATTTCAATCCTTGGCCGTTGCAGACAAAAGCGTGCCTTTAAATCGAGATTTCATAAAGGTGCCATCTATAAACAATATAGGACGGCAATACTTAAAACCATCTACACAAGCCCGAAACGAAATAAACAAACGACTGAAACGATTCGTAATAGTGTCTGATTCAACTACTGCAAAACTGCCCGGATTACTCCTATGCAATGCTTTGATGTACCATTGCAGCTCCTGAAAAGAATCATCATAACCACCAAAAATCCTACTACGAGCCTTTTTAACGCTTCTCCATGCCTTACTGTAACTTACCTCAATGCCATACTGGGTCCTCATGTGATCAATTACATTGGCTGGGAAATAGCTTGGTTGACTACGAACATTTTCAACAATCAAATCTGCAATTATACCACAACCCATCCTTTTTGAGTAATCAATTGAATTAAACATAGTGACTTTACATATGTGTGTAAGGTTGCACTTGTATATGGATGCTGAATTGCCAAGACTTGAAACAGATGCCTTGATAAACCAACTGCAATCATCATCGAAATTCCTTCCACATACAACACTAACCCTCTCATTGTTGTTCTTCATAAAAACATAATCAAAACCAATCTTGAAGGAATACTTTATCAGTTGCCTCCGAAATTCATCCAACCCACCTTTAAAAATTTGCCCAACACCAGTAATAGTAGATGCCCAACCAGCAGTTAAAAGATCCTTTTGTGACTGATTAGGACATATGTCATAACATGGAACACTTTCATCATCAGTTTCCAAAAATACAGAATTGATATTGCTTTGATTCGATGATGATGCATCACGATTGGAATAACTTGAACTGCTATTACAGACTGAAGCATCCCAATGAGAAATCCCTGCATCGCGATGAGAAACACTAGCATCGCGATAAGGCAGTGTTGCATCGCGATAAAGAACTCCTGCATCGCGATGAGCCATATTTGCATCGCGATGAGCCATACCTGCATCGCGATGAGCCATATCTGCATTGCGATTAGGAATCCCTAAATCACGATGCCCGCTAAAGGAAATAGAATCAGACCCAACTCTATTCAATCCGTAGCTTAAAGCATTTTGATTTTCAGAAACGTCTACTGATATAATGCTAACTGATAAAATTTTGGCCAACAATACCATGTTTATGCAATCATTATCATTTGACAAAAAACAATTCGTATGAGATCCCAATGAATATTTCAAAGATAAATTCTGAGCTTCAACATTGGAATACTTACCTGTTATTAATCGAATCAAATCAGCTATTCCAAAATTTTCAGAAACTTTATGAACGATAGTACAACTTCTGAATTTCACCATTAACATGATCACATTCTCCATAATAGAAAAAATAGGGTTTTCACTCGAGTTTACAAAATCAATAGACGAAGTGTTTTAGGAAGAAATAATATAAAGCTTTTGGCGAGGCCTGATGTGTGTTTACAATCGAGTTTCACGTTGCATGAGGGACATTTTAGGAATAATATTTTGAAACTGCCTTTTAGCGGTTTAAAAAAAAAAGGTGGACTGGAGAGAAAAAAAGTTTGGGAAAATGGACCGCCAGCAATTTCTCCTATTTTATTCTCACTAAACCATCAAAGTGGGCCCTTAATATTAAAGCCCAATTAGATATTAAGTCATGTGGGACACTTTTATATGAAATAATCCAACATTCTCCCACTTGGTCCATATGTCGACTTGAGAATTTAATAACAACTTTAAGTGCGCAATGTTATAATATCCTCCATAATGTCAATTTGAGCTTTTCTTTAATTAAGTTAAAACTGATTGGATCATGGCGGTCACACATCATTTAATCGACATGATCCCTTCCATGTATCACAAGATCAATTTAACTTAAACGTTTTAACCATAATGAGGTGAACCATAAGCCTCAACCATACAGTCTTCCTAAAAAGGCTAAACCATAATACATTAAAACAATACAATGTAAATAAGCAGAAAACATATCCATAAATGATATCAAAGTGTCATAAGATAATGAGGAAATAACTGTTATGCATACGTATATATATACAAACTATCATGCTAACAAGGACTTATCCATGATACCCATCCTTTTGACATGTCCACGGAATGTCTTAGGTGGTAACCCCTTTGTTAACGAATCCGCTACCATAAGATCGGTGCTGATATGCTCAATTGACACTCTATGTTTCTGCACTTCTTCTTTGACCGACATGTACTTCAATTACATATGCTTAGCACCCTTAGAATACTTGTCGTTCTTTGAAAAGAAGACTGCTGCGGAATTGTCACAATAAATTCTCAGCGGCTTGGCTATACTGTCAACAATTTCAAGCCCTGAAATAAAGTTTCGCAACCACAATTCATGAACAGTGGCCTCAAAGCATGCCACAAATTCAGCCTCCATAGTAGAAGCAGCAATGACAGACACTACTACAAAACACGTGTTTACTGTCAGAGCATTCCGACAGTAATTAAAAATTTCCGACAGTAATTATGAATTTTCGTCGGGCTCCGCTTCCGGCGGTAAAGCTTCACGGTAATTTTCATCCGACGATAATCCGGCAAGAATCCGACAATTGCTGCCGGATCATCCGTCGAGAATTCCGTCGGACATTATTCCGACAGTAATTCGCCGGATTTTCCGACAGTAATTACTGTCGGAATAATTTCCGACGGAATTACTGTCGGATGATCCGACAGTAAATCGATAACGACCGTTAACAGTTAGGTTAGTTTACTGTCGGATCATCGTTAATTGTTTGACGGAACTCCGAAAAACCGGCACCGTTAGCGATCTTTTTATTTCGTCGGTGTTAACGGTAATTTCAAATTAAAATAAAAAATAAAATTTAAAATTTTGAAATTCGTTTTTTTCACCGATATAACAATTATCTATACAACAATTATATATACACAATCACACACATACAACATTGCATCAATATAATTAACAAATTAATAAAACATAAATTAAAATTAATATATACACAATCCAACAAAGTTTACAATACTAAAATAATGTGTCTACTATGGAGGGGGGGAGGGGGCTCAAATAGATTACGAACAATGGAAGACCTAGGCCGAGGTGGTGAGGCTCCATGAATGCCGTCGCTGCTCGCTCCGCCCTTGCATCATCTGTCGCGTCGGCCGATTCTCCTCCTCCTGCTGCTCCATCCGTCGCGTCGCCGATTCTCCTCGCCTGCTTCGCACTGCTCGAGTGCGTCTTCTCGATTAGGGCACGCCGAGCCGATCGAGAAGAAGGACCGAGACGCGGTCGCCGAGGAAGAAGTCGATCCGCCTCGTCTAAACAGCGGCGCCGTGGTCACCAAAGCCGTAGAGGCGATCTCCCTCTTCTTCCTTGACTCAGTAGTGACCGAGTGCCAAATGTTGCCGACAAGGCGTGCACCTCGGGGTCGTCTGGACAAGCCCCTCGGCGACCTGCGTGGACATACTCTCCTTATAGGCATGTTGTGTCACAAAAAACATAAAAACATTAATATTAACATTTACCATTAACTAATAAACAAAATAGAATTAAAATATTTTAAGTAATACTTACAAATGCTCTCTCTGCCATCTCATCGACAAAGACAACTGGCGAATCAGCACCAGGAGGAGCAGGAGTGGTGTGGGTCGCAGCAAATAAATCAGTCATCGGTACCTCGGTACCGTAGTATCGATTCTACAAATATAATGAATTAAAATTAGCGAAGAACACATATTAAGCTATAACACGATCAACTTATAAGAAAACAATAAAAACAGCCTATATATACACTCAAACCCTACTAAGACAGCCTATTTGAACACAATTCATTCTCATAACAACCTATTAAGACTCAAATCGTTATAAAATAGTCTATTTACCCTCAAACCCCTTCTAAAACAACTTATTTACACTCAGAACCTTCGAAAACAACCTATTTGCACTCAAACCCTTCTAAAGCAACCTATTTAAACTGAAAAACCCTATCATAAAGGCTTTTTTACACTCAAACCCTTCTAAAACAACCTATTTACACTCAAACCCTTCTAAAATAGTACATTTACACTCAAACCCCTTCTAAAACAACATATTTGCACTCAGTGCCTGCTTTCAGCCATGGATTTCATAGCATCCACATGGCTACCCAACAAATCAATTTAAAGCACCGCTAAAACAATAAAGCATGATATGAAGGGTTTGAGGAATTCATAAAGGCCTATTGACACTCAAACCCTTCTAAAACAGCCTAATTACACTCAAACCCTTCGAAAACAGTACATTTACACCCAATCCCCTTCTAAAATAACCTAATTGTTACCAGTGCCCTGCTTTCAGCCATGGATTTCATAGCATCCACATGGCTACCCAACAAATCAATTTAAAGCATAAGTAAAACAATAACATGTAATATGTATGTTTTGATGAATTCATAAAGGCCTATTTACACTCAAACCCTTCTAAAACAGCCTATTTACACTCAAACCCTTCTAAAATAGTACATTTACACTCAAACCCCTTATAAAATAACCTAATTGTTACCAGTGCCCTGCTTTCAGCCATGGATTTCATAGCATCCACATGGCTACCCAACAAATCAATTTAAAGCATAAGTAAAACAAAAACATGTAATATGTATGTTTTGAGGAATTCATAAAGGTCTATTTACACTCAAACCCTTCTAAAACAGCCTATTTACACTCAAACCCTTTTAAAACAGTACATTTACACTCAAACCCCTTATAAAACAACCTAATTGCTACCAGTGCCCTGCTTTCAGCCATGGATTTCATAGCATCCACATGGCTACCCAACAAATCAATTTAAAGCATAAGTAAAACAAAAACATGTAATATGTATGTTTTGAGGAATTCATAAAGGCCTATTTACACTCAAACCCTTCTAAAACATCCATTTACACTCAAACCCTTCTAAAACAGTACATTTACACCCAATCCCCTTCTAAAACAACCTAATTGTTACCAGTGCCCTGCTTTCAGCCATGGATTTCATAGCATCCACATGGCTACCCAACAAATCAATTTAAAGCATAAGTAAAACAATAACATGTAATATGTATGTTTTGATGAATTTATAAAGGCCTATTTACACTCAAATCCTTCTAAAATAGCCTATTTACACTCAAACCCTTCTAAAACAGTACATTTACACTCAAACCCCTTATAAAACAACATATTTGCACTGATCAGTGCCCTGCTTTCAGCCATGGATTTCATAGCATCCACATGGCTACCCAACAAAACAATTTAAAGCATAAGTAAAGTAAAACAATTAAAGCATGTATTAATTAATTACAATACAACACATTAAAGTCCTTACCATGCGCAAGTGGTGCTCGGAGGTGTTGATCGACCCCGAGGTGTGCTTCACCCCCCTCCCCGTACCGCTCAGCCTATTCTGCCTGTGGCGATCGGCGACAGCCCTAGCGTCATCGGAATCCCAACCCTCGGTATACCTATGAAAATGTTAAAATTGTTATAGAGATACAATATATACAAAATCTCTCATCTATTTAAGGAATGAAATTAAATCAAGTATATTATTATAATGTACTTACTGGCGCCAAACATCATCGACGAAATTTGGAGCCTGAACCCTCCTCTCAGTCCACGCCTTCTTAATGCAGTAAATCCGGTCGCGGAACTTCTTCGCACATCAACCTAAACGCCTCGTGCGCCTCGGCGTCGAGTGCTCGGCCAACAATAAGTCATTGCAAGTTTAACAAATTTAAACATATTAATTATAAACTTTGATAGAAATTATTAAATTATTAAACATTAACATATCTTATATATCCTTAGAATCCTTACCCTAAAATCATCCCACCACGGTCTCGGGTCGCGTAGGCACGCTAGAGTAATGTGGCGCTCTCGTGCCTCATCGTCGTAGAATACGTCCAAGGAAGCGAGTCGGATCGGGATACCGCCGCAAACGACAAATATATATTAAACAAATATATTATACAAATATGCAATTAACATGTAACCAATGTACAAGCATTAAAATTTTAAAACTGAAATATTATTACTTACTACTTAAGGCTGGAGATGGTAACGATAATCCTACCATCTTCTGCGTGTCCATCTGGAGTCGATGAGGACCCACCCGCTCATCGGCTCGTGGGAAAGTCGGGCGCATCCTCGGGCCGATCCAAGTCGGCTCGGCTCCTCCTGCAGTACAGGTATGTGTACCGTAATGCAAGTAGGTAGAAGTCGGACCTTAGGTGTCCGACTCCTACCTCTACCGGCTTCCCGACATGTCTATATATAAATTAGTATATTAATGTTGACAATTAACGCTAAGTTTAGATGACAATTAAGTTAAAATACATAACATAAATTAAAATCTCTCATCTTCATGATAATAAGTAACATACAAATAGCGTTCTACACATGACATTTAATTTCTAACAAAAATAAAAAGCCTAAACGGTACATCTTGCAAGACTACTCGAGTCTTCATTCTCAGTGTTTGCATTTTCTTCATTCTCAGATTCTCTAGTCTCAGCATTTGAGTCACTACTACAAAACTCAAGTTCTTCTTCAGTCTCATCCTCGGACATCCAATCCTCTTCACCTTCAGTTACCTCGTCGTCTTCTTGCATCACCTTCAATAATCGGGATTTCGTCTTGGACGGGAATGAGTGGCAAATCAACGGGCAATACTATCTCCGGGCCCAAGGAAGGCACGGGCATTTCATCCATTGGATGACTATCGAAGATACAACGGGAGGTACGGGCATTTCATCCTCTTGATAACATCCTTCTAATGACGATTACGTAGTTATGTCGTCGGACCGATATGCTATATCAATAGTGCTTCGGCCTTGGTCTTCCAAACACCCACCATCCCTCTCATCGCCGATAAGGGTATGGTGTCATGTAGACTTGTTGTGCTTGTGATGCTAAGATGAACACATCATCACCCGCATGTCTAGACGTGTGCTTCACATCGATTAGGTCAAACGAGTCGTGCTTTTTTATACCTCGTACAGCGTCTCGCCAGTCACAATTGAATAGGACTATATTTTTCCTCCCGAGATATCGTAACTCGATGAATTCTTTAAGGACACCATAATAGTCAAGGTTGCCTTTAAGACTGACACCGCTGTTATCTGTTTGTTTTCCCTCCCCGTATTCCTTTGTATGGAAGACATAGCCATTCACATAATATCCATTGTATAAAGTAACTCTCATCAACGGATTTGCAGATATGTGAGATAATCTCGCGACTCTTGGGTCATTAGGATGCTCCAAAACCTGAAAAGTATTTCAAATAGACATTTTTTAATGACTGAGCCATTAATAAGATGTCTACATATAAATCGAGCCAGGAAATGATATTTACATATTTGCGTTGTGACGACCCGAGTCCGGGGTTCGATGTTGAACCCCAGCTCAGTGCGCCAAACTAACAAGAACAATCGAAAAGAGCGAGTTACAAAAGCTCGAAACCAAAAACCAAAGCAGCGGAATGCTAAAAACAAGGCAGCGGAACAACAGATGAACTTGAGCCTCAAAGCTCGATTAACAAAATTCCAACAACATAAAAATAACCTCCACGGCTAAACAATACGCCGGAGAACAACACTAAAGATAAACCCAATAATTAAAACCTCGACGGCTAAATACACGAGCCGGAGAAACAATAATACTTAAATACCACGAGTCAGGAATCCAAAATAATATAGTACGACAACTGGCGCGACTACACTAGTCGGCACCAAACACAAATCTAACGAATACAACTATTTCTACCCATAGACTAAGTTTACATAACTTAGTGAACCTCATAATCTCACAATACAAGAAATAAGAAGGAAATGGCAATAAAAATACATCTTGCTAACTCCAAGCTCCATAACTCGCTGGAACTTAACCGCAAACCGAGGAGGTTGTTGGGTGAGTCTAAAAGACTCCGTAAGATACTATAATGTATTGGGTGTTATAAGTATGAATGTAATAGTAAACCAAGACTCTATATGCACTAATCTTGGTAATAAATTTTAACTTAATCAATAATCGACAAATTACTACGTGTGACTATATGGCATGGCATTATGCACAACAATATAGCAGAAGGTAAACATGTAGGAGCACATAAAGGCAACCAACCCTATACTCACGAGAGGCTCAATGATCGCCAACCGTCCCATACTAGTTGGAAATTATGACCAACATTCGCTTATATAGGAAACATATAAGAGCGGTAAGTAAACACATTTAAAGGGATACGGTGTCGAGGTACACCTCCGACCAAACCAATAGTTCCAACCAACCAACCAATATTGTACCAATCGTAGAGCCGTTGTTGACGTGCTCGAACCATAATGAAACCATAATCTTACGATAAAGAATCGTGAACCATTTTATTTGAAATTCACAAAAGAAAACCCGGTGCCACCGGTCACTACGACCGGAAAGAACACCCCGGTATAATAGCTTACCAACGTTGCGGTTTTGCCTACAAACACTTGGCGCTATTCCCCACCGTGGCCAACGGCGGGCGAGAACTCAATGTATTGGCCTTCGACTATTACGTAGCCCCTGCTCTTGTAATAATCGGCGTCAATACACCCCTCTCAAACGATCATGCCATGGACTTAACTAAATGCTCAAGTATAATATTTACTCGACATTTAAAAATAAACGGTCATACTCCAAAGTAGGAGCATACCACAACAATCACATTCAATAACAATACGAATGTTTCAAGTAGGTCACAATAAGCCTACAACAACAAATCAACAAAGTGTGCTAATAAACATTAAACACACAAGCAATCATCAAAGTAGGATGATTGTCCTATCACATACTAGAACAATTACACAATGTCCGTAATCACTGGACATATAACCAAAACATGACAATAGGCAAAGTAGGCCTAGTATACAACTCAATTAAATTATCTAAGTCCGTAATGCCAGACTTTACAATCACAACATACGTAAGTCTACACGTACTTACAACCATTAAGCGATACATAACGATAATACTTGATTCAGGATCTTTTTACAGTATCCTATAATCACTTGAGACACGCTGTCTCATATATAACATTAAACCATCACATAACATTATCGTCGTGTACCATGTGTATCACGACTCATTACAAATCACATCCTATTCGACTCCGCCAGAGTCAGTCATGACTAGTGTTCAATTCGCATAAAAGTTTGGTTTATAACGATATGCTTTACAGACTCCATTTGAGTCGTTACTAATATTCGAGACATCGGGATGAACCGTTGTATCATCCCTAATTAACCATTCTATTCTCAACACCATTATTCGGTATTATAAAGTACCCAAAACAACATCACAAATTCATAGCGAGTATACTAACGACAAAATATCAATGAGTTGCTATTATACAAAGTTTATTAACACAACATGATTTCTCCAGCATCGCGCAACGATACCGTTAAATTCACCAAATATTCCACAAAAATCCAAATATTACAATTGTTTCATATTTAGAAACTAGACATCTGGAACTATATTTTACCACTTTGAATTTCCTCATTTGGACTTATATTCATCAACATGCAACCACATAAAGATTGAACTACTACTCAGATTTTCCAGCAACAATTCATTCTGCGCAGCATTATAACAAGAACCATTTGAGGTACTTCCAAATATCAAAACTCAATGAAAATTTACAGGACATTACTAAACATATCAATGTAAAACATATCCAAAAATCATGCAATTCTCATGGACGGATTTTTCCCAGAAAATTCAACAACATGACTTAAAATTGTGACAAATCTGATTTTTATAACTAAGTATTTAATTCCAAAAATTATCATGTTGTTAGGAATATGCCTGTAAATCAGCTGATATATGTATGCATATTCCAACACAGTGATTTGCTTGTTCCCATTACAACGCATGTTTCACAAGTGGCTAAAAGGGCTGCGTACCGGTTAGTGTGGCAGCTTGTTGAAACAATGCATAGGTCATTAGACTAGGAAGTCTTTGTACATATCCGAGTCTTTGTCCTACCAGAATGATGACAAACCTTCATATGAATCAAGCTCTTCAAATTGCCAGCTGACGTGACTATCGGCAGATGTCTCACTAGCAGACATTTCCCTTCAGCTATGACTGCCTAAATAGCCATCTCTACATCAGCAGTTCTATATCGGCAGATTCTCGTATCCGCCAAAGCACTTCATCAGAGCATCTGCAGAGAAGCTATTTATTCAAGAGGAACATCGTGACCATCAGCGGTTTCTACATCAGCAGTTCTATAATGGCAGATTTTAGAAATCGGCCAAATCCCTCATCAAAACAACTGCTGAGAAACTGTAAGATCACGAGATACATCGGTCGTTACTCAATGCACTTCAAGACAAAATAGATCCGTTACAAGATCTGTCTGACAAATCCAAGATACGCATCGATGTCTGCACCTTCACTTTTATCCAATAGACATTTCCTCTTCGAACGGTGTTCGCGGTCTTCAAAGCGTCATTTCCGAAAAGGCCAAGCACGACGCGCACTACAGTCAAAGCAATGAAACGTCCACATCAATCAGCTGCATCCAGGCTAAGCTCGACACGTCCATCTATGTCCAGCCTGTGTCACAGATCATCTTCAAGACTCAAACCTAACTGAAGGTCTTTGCCCAACAAATCCAAAGATGTACTCTGCCTACATCACGAGATTCAGATCACCAACGGGCATAAACCTATTCAATACACCAACGGTCACTTCTTCTTCTCCAGCTATATAAGAAGACTCTCATCCTCATTTCTAAAAAGCACAAGGCATAAGAGCACAAATGCACAAGGGAGAGAGCACAAGCACTAGAACACACAAACTGTGTATGCTTATGCTTGAGAAAGGTTGTGGTATTGATCTTCATTTCTTCAATCCAGAACCACTCCTTCAGAGTGAGAAATCACAAGTGTAAGAACAAACACTTTGTGAGAGAGAGAGAAGAAAATCCAAAAGCGAGAAGCTCGCTGATCAACAACCTTGTTGTTGATTTGAGTTCTTCTTCCTTCGAAGAACTCAGTCTCTTCAGTGACCTCAACTCCATCATCCAGTAAAGAGACCAAGTATCTTACAGATCGTTGAAGCCAGATCAAGCTTGAAGATGTCTAATGAAGAGCCAGAACTTACATGTCCAGATTGCATTCATATCGGCAGACTTATACTACATTATAAGCTGTGCCGATTGTGCAATAAGGTGTCATCATTGTTGGTCGAGTGCTTAGCACTCAGTTGTTCAAATATATGCTATTTGAACAACTCCTAATATTCTCTTCTCACAACAAATATATCGAGTTGAAATTACAGGAAGATGTCTTAATAAATATTAAGTACATCTTCTAATGTATTTTCGATATATTTGATTTCGCTTTCTTCATTTCTCCTTCTTTTTCCTAAGGAGATTGCTAGGTTAGAGAGTCTAGGTTGATGTACTAAGCATGTTTGCCTTTGAGCAAACCTCTGCTGAATTTTAATATAATATATAATTGTTACATTCAGCCTTGATTTCTCTTTCGTATATAATTTGCTTTATCATGTGCAATCTGTTTAAGGAAAGTAAATGATGCATCTAATACAGATTATAGTCAACTGTCAAGCTCTCTTTCAAATCAAATCTTTACAGTTACTTTAATCTAAATTGTTAAACTTATCTTGTTTATTCTTCCATTGCTCAAACTCATTTCCATCAGCTAAGTTCAACATACATCTTCCAACTGCATATTTCATATCTGCTGATCTTAGATGTCCATGATCTACATCTGCTGATCTAAGATGTCAGATCACTCTATCTTTAGCTAATCATTCAGTATGAGGAAGATGATCTATGTGTAGTAATCATTTCATCTACTCTTCGATCTAAATGTAAAATTTGGATGAAATTTTTATTACACCAAGTATAGGCTATTCACCCCCTCTAGCCTATACACTGAGCAACCCTCGGACCTAACAATTGGTATCAGAGCTAGTACTCTGTAAACCTTATTTCAGGCTTAATAACCTGAGAGTTTAGATCCTGTTGCTCAGATTAGATGCATAGTCAAAAGGAGTCTTTTCAAAATCTTTTATCCACAAAAACCTTTTGACTGAGAATCCTGAAAGTCTTTTGAAAACCATCTACAAATCAAAATAAATTTTGTTTTCAAAAACATGTGAGAAAGAATATTGTGATGACTATGTGTTCACTATAAGAAAATTTATCATATATCAGAATTACATTGATATTGTGAAAAGAAGTATTATAGTGAAAGATGACTTGCTAAAGATTATGCATGTTTAATAAATCTGTTCTTAATTCTTGGCATCTTCTTTGGCAAATGGGTTAAACTCATATTTGATGGATGAATAACTTAGAATCCCTTCCAAAAACTTGCTCTCTTGACATAAGGCTAACGATTGTTCCAATCCAACACCTTCTCAAGAAAACTTTTTATAAAAGTTTAGAGCAGAGGAAATAAGAGGAGTTTCAAAGGAAATTCAAAGGAAATCAAAGATATGTCATCTTCAAAATCACTGAAACTGTAAGTTCTTGGCCTAAGGACATCAATGATGAATTTATCTTCCTTCAATGAAGAGCCTCAGCCGATCAAGAATACACTCAAAGAACCTATGCTCAGTATTAGAACTGGTGCTTCAACGACTATGAGCAGACGCGTTCAAAGAGTTCAATGAGGAAGTAACCCCAGCTCCTAATCTCTTAACTCTTTGGGTTACACTTATAAGCTGTATTTTGAATAATTATTCTTTTGTCATGCTTATTAAGTCTCATTTGCATTATTGGATTACTAGAGCTATCTTTAGCTCATAAATGTTGCTAATTTTCTCTATGAGTACTTTGGGCAGGAACTCATATGAAAGAAAAGGTCAATCATGCAACACCTCTCTCCATCGGCAGATAGTAACATGGCTGCTGATATATGAAGGACTGCTGATCACTCATGAGAATTCACTCATGTCCTTCACTCACTCAAGGTCAAAATCTTCACCTGCTGGACTTTACAACAATGAAGTGAAAAATTTGCTGATAAGTCCAAAGGAGTTGATAAAGACCCTCTCTCATGCCTACACATAACAGGTTAGCTATTTGCTTTCCAATGACCTGTGCTCATGTCTGCTGAACTAATATGCTTATACATATCATCAGACAATAATGCATAATAACCGTCATCTGCACTTTCATTAATATACATTGATTGTATGATTTGTTTTATGCAAATGGTTTTTCAAAAACAAATCAGCACTTTTCTATCAGCTGATTTCAAGTATTTTTCTGAAAACCCCGTAGTTGGCTGAATTTCCACATCTGCCAACCTACACTTCATAAGCTCAGTTTTATGTGCTGACTTATAGAAGTAAAATCCTTTAAAGACCTACTCTCTCAAGTCTATTAAAGGTGGAGGCACACTTTTCGAAGTTTGACTGCTTCGATTAAAGTTAAGACTATTTTCAAAATCTTGGAAAACGACAAATCAGTCAACATCAATCCTTACCAAGAATCTTGAAAATATCTAGACTTCACAGCCTATCCCTGCCATGGCGTGATCAGAAGGACAACACAACAGTAATGCTTCATTATTGAGTATCCTTCAGTCTAACCTCCGTGAGTATAAGTAGAGCTTCTTCTTCATTCCAATCTCTACTATGTCAAAACTCACAAACTGCCTATAGATTACACTAGTTACAAATCGATGATTCAAAATCTCACAAATGTTACAAAATCCAAGTCCTAAGATTGGATCAAGACAATTCCTTAACAACAGGGTATGATTCCTTCATATTCATTCAATGTTGTTTCGATTTTATATCTGTTACTTCACAAGAGCTGATCTATATTTCTCTCAATAATGTATTTCCAAAAAGCATTTATAAACTGTGAAAATTATTTCCCAAAATCTTTTTCAATACACAGTTTACAAATATGAGAGAAATTGTTTCAAGTCCTGTGTACCAGAAATCATTAATTATGGTTTCAAAATCTTGTTGAGAAAACAATTGATAAAGAGATCTTCTTTTGTCTCGTCCGATAATCATAGAAAGTTGACATCAAGCATAATTTATATGCTGCAACATATGATTGTCAGAACACTTAAGAACTCTTTTAGTCAATTAGTTTTAAAAGAAAGATAGAAAACCATAAATTAATGCCAGTAAAAGTGATTTCATTCTCTCTTCTAATTTTTAGCTATCAATCTCATTGATACTCTAAAATGTCTACAGATGAATCACTGGGAAAATCAATTAGCACATACTCATTCCACTTTTGGAAGTCTGCTTGCATACTTGAACTTCACAGAAAAGATCCCAGAAAAGAAATGTCAAATGTTTAGAAAACATTTAACATATTGCCATGTGCAACAAGTCTTCTGGTTATATATAGGTATGCCGACCATCACCTCAAAGATGGCCGATGCAGATAATTCGGCTGAATTAAGTAGCTAATATGGAATTGATGAGGATGATGAACTGCTAATAGTCGCCACCAATTCCCTCATCTATCAAAGGGGATTCATGGGCCAAGCAAGACATCTTTGACGGCCATCACCCTTCGGTGCTCTCATAATGACCGAAGAAGTGAAGATGTTCGCCTCCCAGAGTTGGAGGAGATCAAAAGGGAACACGGCCATCTTCTTATCATCCAACTCCTTCTAAATCCTTGACCAATGACTCCCAATCTAATGTCTAGGATTAGGACCTATAGGACACAAATTTGTAACATGTATCTCTTTCTGTAAATTGAATCATTATGTATCTTTCTCATGTAATCTGCAGTTCAGTCAAAAATCCAGTTGTATTGTTCTTGTAATCAGCTGATCCTTGCATCATACCGTGTAAAACTACTTGGATTATTGAATACAAGTTCGCAACTTTTCTCATGCTCATCTACTTGTCGCATTCCTTTGATAGCATGAACTAATGTGTTAAGTGTGTTGATCAAACTTATTATTCTTTATTATCTCCATTTTATTCTGGTGATTAAAAGAAATTGCTCTTAATGAAATGATCACTCCACCGAGACACAAACTCTGCTGACATCCCATCAGCAAACCTTTCTTGAACAATCTGCTACATCAAGTTATGGTCTTCTACTACTGCTTAACTTTCATCCTTAGACACCATGATAATTGCCTTTCTGAATTTAATCTTTTCACAAAGAGTAAATTCAAGTTCTGCCAAAATCTATAGTCTCTTAACAATAGGCAGACTACAGTATTCATGACCTTCATGTCAACCTATCAATGAATCGCTATTACTCAATCTCTATCCTTCATGATTAAAAGGTCAAGATTATTAGTAAATGCTTTGAACAACGTGTACGCTAAATTGAACCTTTCAAGACAATTCAACACTTTGTGTTCTTAGTTACGACAACTACAAAATCTTGTGTACCTTATGAGATTGCGATTATAAAGGCTTAATTAGTTGTTCTCATTATAATGGCTCAACACTAATTGGTATACGATTGAATTCAAAACACTCTTACACCTTATCATGTGATTCTTTGCTAAAAAGGATGTAGTTAAAAATCTCTAGTAACTCGACCTATCCTCAAGATAATCGGACATTCAAGAAATCTTGGGAAGACTAATATTTTCAAATATTAAGTCCTTCCTCAGGAGTGAACAGCCGATATGACCCCTGCTGTATATAGGCTACATCTCACTCTCTTCAGAACAAGTCTAGTCTGCAGATCTCTTCCTTTGGTGTAGAATGCTTAGATCTGCTGAATAGAAAGAAGAACGGACATCACTTCAGGTACACATGTAATATCTCACTTGATCTATTTAATATTCTTACTAAGCTTTATTAATCTTAAATAGATTGATGTCCATTATAAATAGAGTCTACTCAATCGGTATCAGCTGTCCTTACCTTAGCTGATATTAATCACACTACCAATGATAGACACAACAATTGATATCAGCAGTTCCTACTTTAGCAAATACCTAATACAACCTGCTGATAGTGTCTTCATTCATTAAAAGACTCATCAAATCTCTCAAAATTGGTATCAGACTTCAAAAACTGGTATCAGACAATCTTAAGACACATCCATCTAAAAACTTCCACATATGTGTCATGTACAACTGTGCCATATGGCTTGGACAAGTTATTTTGTCCCCAATTCATTCTTAAACAACCAATGCTGTTCTATTATTGATTAATTCACTCAAACAAATCGCTTGAAGTAAAATAACAGCTTATATTATCTCTGGAAGCAGTTGTACCCATTAATACCACAATAAAGGCAATCAAATTAATCTAATTATGTATTAATTTTAAACTTCTTGTTTGAAAATAATACTAATATCCTCTAGACTGCCTAAGTACTAGCCATAATTACACTAAAGCATGATGACATAATCCCAAATCAAACTATCATTACTGTCATTAAATGCACTCACTTCTTTAAGCCCCCAAAATATCTTTTCCCATTCCTCTAATCAAGAAACCCTTTCATCTTCTCAAAGTTGTATAAAATTGGTATCGGTTTCCAAAAACAACAAACCGACCGCTTTCCTCAAAAATTGGTATCATGTGTTCACCAAATTTGCCTAGTCCTCCTCATCGACCCATCTCCCACTGAATGGCGTCATCGAATGATGGTCCTTCTTGCCACTCCTCCTCCACCGGTGATTCAACGACCTCGTCGAACCTCTCGTCGTGTAAGGAATCGTCTTCGAGACCCAGAACAATGTATCCAATTTCATCCCTTGGATTCCCACAAGAAACAATACCGCTACTCGCTCCTGCTCCCATCGCCTCAAATGCTCACCTTGAGCAACCATCATCTCGGGAGGAGCTTCACCCAAACGCCAACTCTGCGTCAAATCCCGGTCAATGTTTCCTTCGATCGAATCGCAGACCTTCATCCTTTAACTCTACCTCATTAGGATGACTAGCTAGGTCTCTGTTTTATCAAATTAATATGTAATGCTTACTCTGTCTATATTTGACATTCTCTTTTGTGTTAAATATCCAAAATTTGTCCTGGTACATACACATCTATGCCTACAGTTTACTTTCTTAATGAACTTCAGCAATACCTCATAGGCAGACCTTACATCTCATATTTTAGATGTATATCTCATGCATCCAACAAAAGTCAACATAAGACTCAAACATACTTGACTATTTCGACTTGATATACTTTAAGAAAGAAACTATTTTGAATGCTTTACCACTCACCAATTGGTATCACTAATTAAACAGCTTACCCTATTTGGTACTCCTATTACAAAATAAAGCGTATCACACTACATTCTTGTAAAACCTTCTTACAAGCAATGGAAACACAATTTCTAACCTCGATATCCTATTATGTATGTCTCATACATAAAAATTGTGTATCATAAGCTATTTGCACACTAAGAATCTGTCAATATGACAAATAACTGTATTTACTCTATACGGCCTATATTCTCTGCAGAATTACATCCTGCAAATCACTTCTGCAGTTCTAAAAAGACAGCATTTACCAAGACCAAACTTCCTTCTACCTATCAAAATTCATACCTTATGAATTATCATCAGCCTATTCTCTCTCATATTTAGCTTCTAACACTACATAATTCAATTGATAACTCTCTATCTATCTTTAACTTGTGGCCATTAAGGAGGAGAAATTGTGAAGTAGTAATGGCCCCAAGAAATTGTGAAGTAGTGTAGTAAATGTGAAGTAGTAATATGTGAAGTAGTAATAAGTAGTAATGGCCCCAAGAAATTGTGAAGTAGTGTAGTAAATGTGAAGTAGTAATATGTGAAGTAGTAATAAGTAATTGTAGGCCCCTAATAATTATAATCACAGTAAGATTGACACTATGCAGAACACTAGTCATTAAGGAGGAGAAATTGGAAGAAATTGTGAGGGCCTCCCAAAGTGTGAAGTATTAAGGAGGAGAGATGGAAAATTAGTAAGATAAAGAGAGAAACAAATATTAAGGAGAAAATTGAATATAGGAGAGATTGTGAAAATTGCAAGCAATCAACGAACCTTTAAGGAGGAGAGACCGTGAAGAAATAATGGCCTCAAGTAATTATAAAGGAAGTCAGGCCTTAAGAAATTATAGTAGGACTAACACTGGAGGAGAAATTATGAAGTTGCAATGTCCTCCCGAAAAGTGTGAACTTATAAGGAGGAGAGATAAACAAACATTAAGGAGGAGAGATAGACAACTTGTAGGACTGTTGTGTATCTACCCATACAGCAAAATACTATATGACTATTATAATACGCTGACTATATGAAGATGCTTAATCAATTCGATTAAGAACTAGATAAAAAGTTAACTATACTTTCTACTTCTTCTTGGAGCAACATTCTTGAGATCATCCGATGCAAGAAACACACTCTTAAGGCAATACTATCATTTGCCTAAACAATCATTTCAATTATTGCTTCGTATTTGTTCTTTCAATTATTGAGTCGTAAATACTTAGCAATAGGTGACTATACATACGCTATCGCTTGTAAGTTCAACCTAGGGCATGCCTTGATATAAACCGAATATTCGGTAGTGGCATGTTATTACTAAGGATTGAACAACGCTTTATAGAGCTATATGTATAAGTCAATTGTAGTAATGGTCCCAAGCAAATAGGAGGAGATTGTTAGGAATATGCACGTAAATCAGGTGATATATGTATGCATATTCCAACACGGTGATTTGCTTGTTCCCATTACAACGCATGTTTCACAAGTGGCTAAAAGGGCTGCGTGGGTTAGTGTGGCGGCTTGTTGAAACAATGCATAGGTCATTAGACTAGGAAGTCTTTGTACATATCCGAGTCTTTGTCCTACCGAATGATGACAAACCTTCATATGAATCAAGCTCTTCAAATTGCCGGTGACGTGACTATCGGCAGATGTCTCACTAGAGACATTTCCCTTCGGCTATGACGCCTAAATAGCCATCTCTACATCGCGGTTCTATATCGCGATTCTCGTATCCGCCAAAGCACTTCATCGAGCATCTGCAGAGAAGCTATTTATTCAAGAGGAACATCGTGACCATCGGCGGTTTCTACATCGGCGGTTCTATAATGGCGATTTCGAAATCGGCCAAATCCTCATCAAAACAACTGCTGAGAAACTGTAAGATCACGAGATACATCGGTCGTTACTCAATGCACTTCAAGACAAAATAGATCCGTTACAAGATCTGTCTGACAAATCCAAGATACGCATCGATGTCTGCACCTTCACTTTTATCCAATAGACATTTCCTCTTCTGAACAGTGCTCGCGGTCTTCAAAGCGTCATTTCCAGAAAAGGCCAAGCACAGTACGCTGCACTACAGTCAAAGCAATGAAACGTCCACATCAATCAGCTGCATCCAGGCTAAGCTCGACACGTCCATCTATGTCCAGCCTGTGTCACAGATCATCTTCAAGACTCAAACCTAACTGAAGGTCTTTGCCCAACAAATCCAAAGATGTACTCTGCCTACATCACGAGATTCAGATCACCAACGGGCATAAACCTATTCAATACACCAACGGTCACTTCTTCTTCTCCAGCTATATAAGAAGACTCTCATCCTCATTTCTAAAAGCACAAGGCATAAGAGCACAAGTGCACAAGGAGAGAGCACAAGCACTAGAACACACAAATTGTGTATGCTTATGCTTGAGAAAGGTTGTGGTATTGATCTTCATTTCTTCAATCCAGAACCACTCCTTCAGAGTGAGAAATCACAAGTGTAAGAACAAACACTTTGTGAGAGAGAGAGAGAAGAAAATCCAAAAGCTGAGAAGCTCTGCTTGATCAACAACCTTGTTGTTGATTTGAGTTCTTCTTCCTTCGAAGAACTCAGTCTCTTCAGTGACCTCAACTCCATCATCCAGTAAAGAGACCAAGTATCTTACAGATCGTTGAAGCCAGATCAAGCTTGAAGATGTCTGATGAAGAGCCAGAACTTACATGTCCAGATTGCATTCATATCGGCAGACTTATACTACATTATAAGCTGTGCCGATTGTGCAATAAGGTGTCATCATTGTTGGTCGAGTGCTTAGCACTCAGTTGTTCAAATATATGCTATTTGAACAACTCCTAATATTCTCTTCTCACAACAAATATATCGAGTTGAAATTACAGGAAGATGTCTTAATAAATATTAAGTACATCTTCTAATGTATTTTCGATATATTTGATTTCGCTTTCTTCATTTCTCCTTCTTTTTCCTAAGGAGATTGCTAGGTTAGAGAGTCTAGGTTGATGTACTAAGCATGTTTGCCTTTGAGCAAACCTCTGCTGAATTTTAATATAATATATAATTGTTACATTCAGCCTTGATTTCTCTTTCGTATATAATTTGCTTTATCATGTGCAATCTGTTTAAGGAAAGTAAATGATGCATCTAATACAGATTATAGTCAACTGTCAAGCTCTCTTTCAAATCAAATCTTACTGATTACTTTAATCTAAATTGTTAAACTTATGCTGTTTATTCTTCCGCTGCTCAAACTCATTTCCATCAGCTAAGTTCAACATACATCTTCCAACTGCATATTTCATATCTGCTGATCTTAGATGTCCATGATCTACATCTGCTGATCTAAGATGTCAGATCACTCTATCTTCAGCTAATCATTCAGTATGAGGAAGATGATCTATGTGTAGTAATCATTTCATCTACTCTTCGATCTAAATGTAAAATTTGGATGAAATTTTTATTACACCAAGTATAGGCTATTCACCCCCCCCTCTAGCCTATACACTGAGCAACCCTCGGACCTAACACATGTCTTCTCCCAATTATACATGCAACCTCAAACAACAACATAATATATCATAACATTAGTTAGAGCAACAAATCACATGTTTCTTCCAAGGATTTAACACAAAAATGATCAACTAATACCACCTATATGCTCTACTCTTCCATTTCATCTCATAATCAATCAAAACATTATAGTTACTTACTTCTAACGAAATTACACCATGGAAACTAGCATGCAACCCAGGAAATGTCTTCTCCTAGTTAAGAGCTTCACAATGGCGAAGACGGATCGTCGATCGGGTACCAAATGGCAAGGTTGTGCCACTTTCTCTCTCAAGAACACTCTTTGCTCTCTCTCTAAAACTCAAGGTGGAAGGAGATGAAATGGGGTGAATTAAGAGACCCCTAAGGTCACTTAAGGTCTAAGGATGTCTGATTTAAGTGGTCAAGGGTCGTGGTTAATCCTAGCCCTTGGATTAGAGTCAAATAGTCAAAGTCAAAAAATCACAAAGTTGGTCGCGGGGCGCTAGGGCGCGGCATTGGGCGCGCTAAGGCGCGGCGAGCGCGCTAGGGCGCGGGACAGGCGCGCTAAGGTGCGGCCTCTGGCTGAACTTTGTTCTGATTTGTGCAATCTTCAGCGAACAGGTGCGCTAGGGCGCGGCCAATGCGCGCTAGGGCGCGCTGGGCATTCTCAAAGGTGTTCAAAATGATGTCTAAAAGTTCTCACATGATTCTAAGGTGATCCCAAACCCAAACCAAGTCCAAACAACATCCGAAACACAATCTAAACCACATAAAATGAAGCTACGAATGCACACCAAATCGAATGCGAACAACTACGAAACTTCTAACACATATTAACATACTCAAAAAGTGTACAATAGACTCAAATGCCAACATATTCGGATGAAATTTGCACATGAAATGACGATGTCAATATAAAAGACGTAACATAGAAAGAATGTAAATGATGCAAATGGTGCGGGCGTTACACCCTCACCCCCTTAGAAGAATTCGACCGCGAATTCAAAGATTGACCATCTACGGGTGCTCGCATACATCATGGCAAGGTTTAACCATATCTTACACAATAGAACCGCTAATGATAGCGAGTTGAAGTACAACGAATAAGGTGGGTCATACAAAGTTAGAGGTCATCAACCTCAAGTAGTGCTCACACACAGGGTTTCTAACGGATGTGTAAAATTTTGAGACGTGAGAAATCTCAAGTTTTCAATACGAGACTAACTATCGTCTCATGTCAAGTCCAAATTTAGAGTTCCTCTCATAGAGTCATGCAAACTCATCTCAAACTCATCCCAACGCCACGCTTCGCGGCGCTAAACGGATCTCCACTTCTCGTGGTACAATCCTCAACAAAAGTCGCAGAAAATCCGCGATTAACAAGGTCTAGGTTTACACGGCCTTAAGGTTCACAAGGTCATGCTATGCGACGACATTCTATCATTAAGGCAACAGGCTAGATTCAAATGGGGTCACACTTCGAAATCACGCGAGTCATACCGACCCTACAGTGAATAATAACATTACTAGTCATAACACCGTCGAACCAACGTGAACGAGATCACGAGCTAACATGCTCGTTCCACGAGTACTAATGTCAATAAACCATATGGTCAACATAAATTATAACAAGAGTTTCAAACTCTAATACGATCGGTAGAAAGGATCGGCATCATTGGATACCAACGTCGAATACCATACACGTTGCACGAAATATAGGGTGTCTCACACCCAAAAGATTGCGATCTCAAGTTAACTTCAAGATATAATATTCTAACGAATGAGTACCGGTCGGTACACAAGGTAGTTCAATAACAAGGAGACAAGTAATAATAAAATAAGCCACGAAGAATATGACTCTTACGGATTCCAATCACTAGGTCTCACCTTCTAACCTTGACTCGCTCTAATGGAGTCTTGGGTCGGTGCGGGAGGGTTCGGGGACACTTGCTCCAATCGAGGTGACTCACCTAGGGCCACATTTAGTTGGTCCTCAAGTTCTCTCGTTCCGCAATGCGTGTCGAGTTGAAATATGGTCGGGTGCATGACGACATCCTTGCAGTCTTCCTAGTTCGTGCCATCCTGCTATAGGCATACAATAGAGACATTAAATCTCCAAGGGAAGTGAAACACATTAAGTGATTCAACTAAGGCATGAATATCAACATAATACTCTCAATTCTCAACTCAAAACATATATCATGTACATAGGGTTCTAAGGACAACCACCTCATTATGCCAATGGGCATACGCACAAGGTGTCACGATCTATTCGTATCGCAAAAGTCTACAAGGCAAGACTGAATTAACATAATGTACCCGGTCTACATCACCGCACATACAACATAGCAATCACACGCTCACCGCGGGTGGCAAATCAATTCGCTACCTCTAAGGTGAAACAACATATAACATACGTGACAATATACAAATCACAAATGGCTAATAACATGCCCAAAAATACTCATGTTCAACTAAGCACGACGGCTCACAAAATATCAAGTCAACTCGAACTAGTACACGAAACAGAAGATACGCAATCAACACACAAGATACACAACTTGTCCAAGTACACCATTTCATTTCCTTGTCCATTCCATTTGGTAATAAGGTTCGGCAATTTCTACCTAATATGCTATCAACTTAGTCATCGACGAATATCTCTTGACAACCAAATCGGGGCCCTTCAAGTGGCTTCAAAAGCTTTCATCGCGGGCGTTAGGGACAAGTGTTTACAAATATGCCCTTTGAGTCGGTCTCATGCACATCGGTAGCAAATACAAGCAAATGTACCTAAGTGTAACATATGTCTCTAGTATGCACAAGTTTCGCATTCCATGATGTGATATGCAAAAATAAAGCGTCTAGGTTGATACGGACTCAAAATCTCGCACTAACATAACTCGACACTCACATTAATCACTAAAGAACTCGTGACCCAGAATCTTGGGTCTTCCACCTCTATTTCCTCAAATGATCACCAATATCAAACTTAAGACGTTCCCTAAGACCTCTCGACTATACTTCTCAGAATCAACGAGACAACCTACAATGGTAAAGTTTCGCTACTAAACTTATCAAGCGACTCACACTTAGTCGTCAACATTCTAGCGAGGCCTTCAAGCGCACTCATTAATTCCACAAGTGAAACAACTGACTACAAACCGTTAGTCTCCGCTTTCAATAGCGTAAGAATTCAATAATTCCAGTCCTACATGGACTATCTTCACAACTTACAGACCTCCAAGATATATCTAAACACAAACACTCGACGTTAATCGCTCAACCCAATACCCAAATCACCTAAGCCGAGGATCCTGTCCTGACGAACAGCTAACTTAACCTCTGATACCAACTGTGACGACCCGAGTCCGGGGTTCGATGTTGAACCCCAGCTCAGTGCGCCAAACTAACAAGAACAATCGAAAAGAGCGAGTTACAAAAGCTCGAAACCAAAAACCAAAGCAGCGGAATGCTAAAAACAAGGCAGCGGAACAACAGATGAACTTGAGCCTCAAAGCTCGATTAACAAAATTCCAACAACATAAAAATAACCTCCACGGCTAAACAATACGGAGAACAACACTAAAGATAAACCCAATAATTAAAACCTCGACGGCTAAATACACGAGCCGGAGAAACAATAATACTTAAATACCACGAGTCAGGAATCCAAAATAATATAGTACGACAACTGGCGCGACTACACTAGTCGGCACCAAACACAAATCTAACGAATACAACTATTTCTACCCATAGACTAAGTTTACATAACTTAGTGAACCTCATAATCTCACAATACAAGAAATAAGAAGGAAATGGCAATAAAAATACATCTTGCTAACTCCAAGCTCCATAACTCGCTGCGCTGGAACTTAACCTGCAAACTGAGGAGGTTGTTGGGTGAGTCTAAAAGACTCCGTAAGATACTATAATGTATTGGGTGTTATAAGTATGAATGTAATAGTAAACCAAGACTCTATATGCACTAATCTTGGTAATAAATTTTAACTTAATCAATAATCGACAAATTACTACGTGTGACTATATGGCATGGCATTATGCACAACAATATAGCAGGAAGGTAAACATGTAGGAGCACATAAAGGCAACCAACCCTATACTCACGAGAGGCTCAATGATCGCCAACCGTCCCATACTAGTTGGAAATTATGACCAACATTCGCTTATATAGGAAACATATAAGAGCGGTAAGTAAACACATTTAAAGGGATACAGTGTCGAGGTACACCTCCGACCAAACCAATAGTTCCAACCAACCAACCAATATTGTACCAATCGTAGAGCCGTTGTTGACGTGCTCGAACCATAATGAAACCATAATCTTACGATAAAGAATCGTGAACCATTTTATTTGAAATTCACAAAAGAAAACCCGGTGCCACCGGTCACTACGACCGGAAAGAACACCCGGTATAATAGCTTACCAACGTTGCGGTTTTGCCTACAAACACTTGGCGCTATTCCCCACCGTGGCCAACGGGGGCGAGAACTCAATGTATTGGCCTTCGACTATTACGTAGCCCCTGCTCTTGTAATAATCGAGCGTCAATACACCCCTCTCAAACGATCATGCCATGGACTTAACTAAATGCTCAAGTATAATATTTACTCGACATTTAAAAATAAACGGTCATACTCCAAAGTAGGGAGCATACCACAACAATCACATTCAATAACAATACGAATGTTTCAAGTAGGTCACAATAAGCCTACAACAACAAATCAACAAAGTGTGCTAATAAACATTAAACACACAAGCAATCATCAAAGTAGGATGATTGTCCTATCACATACTAGAACAATTACACAATGTCCGTAATCATGGACATATAACCAAAACATGACAATAGGCAAAGTAGGCCTAGTATACAACTCAATTAAATTATCTAAGTCCGTAATGCCGGACTTTACAATCACAACATACGTAAGTCTACACGTACTTACAACCATTAAGCGATACATAACGATAATACTTGATTCAGGATCTTTTTACAGTATCCTATAATCACTTGAGACACGCTGTCTCATATATAACATTAAACCATCACATAACATTATCGTCGTGACTCATTACAAATCACATCCTATTCGACTGTGTCATGACTAGTGTTCAACATAAAAGTTAATCAAATCACATCCTATTCTCACGACTATTACTTTTCTTCTAAAGGTTCTCTTCCTATTAGTGTTTCTTTAGGTCATGATGAGTTAGGTCTAGTTTTCAATTGCCTTTGGCTTTGTATTTCAAGTCCTCCCAAATGCTTGTATCTTTTCGTTATTAATAAAATTTTGACTCCATTTAAAAGTTTGGTTTATAACGATATACTAACTCCATTTGAGTCGTTACATTAGAGACATCGGGATGAACCGTAGTATCATCCCTAATTAACCATTCTATTCTCAACACCATTATTCGGTATTATAAAGTACCCAAAACAACATCACAAATTCATAGCGAGTAAACTAACGACAAAATATCAATGAGTTGCTATTATACAAAGTTTATTAACACAACATGATTTCTCCAGCATCGCGCAACGATACCGTTAAATTCACCAAATATTCCACAAAAATCCAAATATTACAATTTTTTCATATTTAGAAAATAGACATCTGGAACTATACTTTACCACTTTGAATTTCCTCATTTGGACTTATATTCATCAACATGCAACCACATAAAGATTGAACTACTACTCAGATTTTTCAGCAACAATTCATTCTGCGCAGCATTATAACAAGAACCATTTGAGGTACTTCCCAATATCAAAACTCAATGAAATTTTACAGGACATTACTAAACATATCAATGTAAAACATATCCAAAAATCATGCAATTCTCATGGACGGATTTTTCCCAGCAAATTCAACAACATGACTTAAAATTGTGACAAATCTGATTTTTATAACTAAGTATTTAATTCCAAAAATTATCATGTCTTCTCCCAATTATACATGCAACCTCAAACAACAACATAATATATCATAACATTAGTTAGAGCAACAAATCACATGTTTCTTCCAAGGATTTAACACAAAAATGATCAACTAATACCACCTATATGCTCTACTCTTCCATTTCATCTCATAATCAATCAAAACATTATAGTTACTTACTTCTAACGAAATTACACCATGGAAACTAGCATGCAACCCAGGAAATGTCTTCTCCTAGTTAAGAGCTTCACAATGGCGAAGACGGATCGTCGATCGGGTACCAAATGGCAAGGTTGTGCCACTTTCTCTCTCAAGAACACTCTTTGCTCTCTCTCTAAAACTCAAGGTGGAAGGAGATGAAATGGGGTGAATTAAGAGACCCCTAAGGTCACTTAAGGTCTAAGGATGTCTGATTTAAGTGGTCAAGGGTCGTGGTTAATCCTAGCCCTTGGATTAGAGTCAAATAGTCAAAGTCAAAAAAATCACTAAGTTGGTCGCAGCAGGCGCGCTAGGGCGCAGCATTGGGTGCGCTAAGGCGCAGGCGAGCGCGCTAGGGCGCGGGACAGGCGCGCTAAGGCGCGGCCTCTGGCTGAACTTTGTTCTGATTTGTGCAATCTTCAGCGAACAGGTGCGCTAGGGTGCGGCCAATGCGCGCTAGGGCGCGCTGGGCATTCTCAAAGGTGTTCAAAATGATGTCTAAAAGTTCTCACATGATTCTAAGGTGATCCCAAACCCAAACCAAGTCCAAACAACATCCGAAACACAATCTAAACCACATAAAATGAAGCTACGAATGCACACCAAATCGAATGCGAACAACTACGAAACTTCTAACACATATTAACATACTCAAAAAGTGTACAATAGACTCAAATGCCAACATATTCGGATGAAATTTGCACATGAAATGACGATGTCAATATAAAAGACGTAACATAGAAAGAATGTAAATGATGCAAATGGTGCGGGCGTTACATGCGTAACCACGACGGAAACTCTTTCTCTGTCCTGATATCTCGCAATTCGTCAGATATATCATCTCCGGCTTGATCTTCGAACATACTGCATTAGGTTTAGAGTTTATGCGAGTTATTTGTGCATCTTGCAAATTTAATTTGAATCGGACGACTATCTAAAATTAAATGAAATTGATAATTAACTTACTTGAGATATTCCTCAACCTCAGGACAATTAAGGAGTATATAGAGTCTCGCAGCTTCATACTCCTTATTGCTTAGCATTCGAGTCTTAACCGGTTTACCGAGTGGCCGACCCGGAGCATTAAATAATGTGATGTCCTCATTGACATCGGGCTCTCCACCATCATAATTGCGCCCAACCCGAGTCAATCTCTTTTCAATATCGGGATGAAAATATTGCGCGGCAAAGGCAACAATTTCCTCTATAATAATAGCCTCGCATATTGAGGCCTCAACCTTTGCCCTGTTTCTCATCTTCCTTTTCAAATGACCGAGATACCTAATTGCAGATGCATGACAGGATAAAAAATGTTACTCAAGCTATAACCGACTTTTAAGTATGTTATAGATCATGAAAAATGATTATTATGAGACGAGTTATTACCTCTCAAATGGATACATCCATCTGTATTGAACTGGACCCCCAACCCTAGCTTCATATGCCAAGTGGACCGGTAAATGCTCCATAGAATCAAAAAAAGACGGAGGAAAGATCTTCTCAAGTTTGCAAATCGTCACGACAATGCTCGCTTCGAGTCTTCTCATGTCATCAACCCGCGAGTCTTTGGATGATAACGCTCGAATGACTCACTCGGCTCGGTTAACGCAATCCATATATTGTCGGGCAACAAGTCTCTAAGCGCAATAGGAAGTAACATGTTCAGTAACACGTGACAATCATGACTCTTCAAACCATGAACCTTTCCTTCGTCTACATTTACACAATTTCCGATGTTAGAAGCGTAACCGTCTGGAAGCCTCAATCCCTTCAACCACTTCAACACTAGAAGTCTTTGTTCCTTGGTTAGCACGTATGGAGCGACGGGTTTCATTGTTTTACCATTGACCTCTTTTAGCTCCAAGGCTGGCCGCTACATATGTCTTTCATGTCCATTCGGGCTTTGGGTGTGTCCTTGGTAGTTGCCCTCCAATCCATAATGGTGTTAAAAATATTGTCAAACAAATTCTTCTCAATGTGCATGACGTCAAGATTATGGCGTATCAAATTATCTTTCCAATAAGGCAACTCCCGAATATACTCTTTTGGTCCAATTATGCTTTACACCAAAATCTCGCAGTCTATCCTTTGCATACATCTTCCCCCACCTGGTCTTCTGTAGTTTAGACACCTTTTCATAAACAGCTTCACCGCTCAAACGTCTAGGCGCCTCATCACGCTCAACCCTATTCTTGGTGAATTGCTGCTTCTCTGATCTAAAAGGGTGGTCATCCGGTAGAAATTGACGATGACAATCAAACCAACAAGGTTTACGAGAGTGCTCGAGTGTGAACGACTTAGTGTCATCCATACAGATAGGACATGCAAGCTTCCCATGTGTGCTCCAACCCGATAACATCCCATAGGCAGGGAAGTCATTCACCGTCCACATCAACGCGGCTTTCATTTTAAAATTTTCTTTTTTGAATGCATCCCATGTTTCCACTCCGTCTTCCCAGAGCATTTTCAACTCGTCAATCAAAGGGCGGAGATAAACATCAATGTTCTTGCCAGGGCTAGTCGGTCCAGGTATGAACAGTGACAAGAACATATAAGGATCACTCATACACAACCACGGTGGAAGATTGTAGACGGTAGCTATAACCGGCCAACAAGAGTAGGACTTCGCCCCAGGCCCGAAAGGAGTAAAACCATCCGCGCATATGCACAACCTGATATTTCTAGCTTCGGAAGCAAATTCAGGATGGGTTGCATCAAATTGTTTCCAAGCCAAGTCGTCTGACGGATGAGTCAACACGCCATCCTCGCGCGGGCTTTCTTTGTGCCAACGCATAGCTTCTGAATTAGCTTTAGATGCGTAGAGGCGTTGCAATCTCGGAGTCAACGGCAAGTAACGCAACCGCTTATAAGGTTCATTCTTCTTGCGTTTGAACGCCCTCCGTTTCGGCTTATATCGATCATGGCCACACACGGAACATTCTTTCAAGTTTGAATCTTCCTTGTAGAAAAGCATGCAATCATTCTTGCACGCATCAATCTTCTCATATTTCAACCCAATATGCCCAACCATCTTCTTTGTCTGATAGAAGTTCTCTAGCATCTTATTCCCTTTCGGCAAAGCTTTTTTCAGTGCTTTCATAAGACGATTGAAACCAGATTGACTAATATTGCAATCGACTTGATGTTTAGGAACTCACCACGGTCTCCAAAATGGTCCGCTCGAGCCAGGATACAACTTCTCCGTTCGACTCCATAACTTCAATGAACTTACTAGGCTGGGATTTGGCTCCTCTTGACGTGCGTTCTCCGACCAGTCAAAATGAGGACCAGCAACATCCCTAACCATATCTTCCATACCACGAAATGGTTCATCGTTCACACTCGTATTTACCGGTTCAGGTTCACGTACATGAATCCTCTGTTGGTTACTTTCCGGCCTAGACACTACTCTGATTTGCTCACCGTGAGCTACCCAACGCTTGTACCCAACTTGAAACCCGTGCTGGAGAAGGTGCTTCTCAACAATCATCGAAGGGAAGTACTTTCGATTTTTGTAGCCATCACATGGACACCTTATGTTGTTACCACTCATGTATTTGGGGTTCGCTAGAGCAAATTCGATAAAACTCTTCAAACCTCTAATGAACTCATCTGTAATACCACTACGATTCGGCAACCTCCGATTATACATCCAAGCTGCGATCGTCGATCGACATAACTCCTATTAAGCAACAAATGATTAGTATGAGAAAAATACACTTATTACGGTAATCACAATTCATCGGTCGACATCACGTCTGTTACACTGTCTAAACCCTAAATATTATCTAAATCGGTATCTATCATCATACTCTCGTTAAACCCAGATCTAAAGCTGATCGTCCCAAATTTCCCACATCAATGTAGGTTTATTGGATTCAAGATGGGAGATCATTCAATTGAAGTACCTCTTTCATTCGCCGTGGAGCAATTACTCGATAAAATTTGTGTACGTCGTCGTTAATTATCTCTGCCGCCGAATTAAGATTATTTAAGAAGAGGAATTCTTGAAAGCATCCAAGGGCAACGGAGTTTTGTAATTCCCTATGTCGTTGACAGCTCTCCATCGTTCATTGAAGCCTAAAAATATTCTTTGGTGAAAAAGAGTTCTCGGCACTTGGAGTGAGCTCACAAGGATTGCAAAGTATCCTTACACTGGAGTTAAGACTAAGCTTTAACAAAACTTAGTAGCATCTCCAGATAAGAATAGTTTTCAACCCTTTTGAGGTCGGTCCCAAGTGCCGAGAACTCTTCTTCACGAGCAATATTTGTAGGGATCTATGAAAGGACGGACAGCTATCAACGACATAAAGAATAGCATCTCCGTTGTCCTTGGATGCTTTCAAGAATTCCTCTTCTTAAATAAGCTTAATTCGGCGGCGATAATTGACGACGTACACAAATTTTATCAAGTAATTGCTCCACGGCGAATGAAAGAGGTACTTCAATTGAAGGATCTCCCATCTTGAATCAATAAACCTACATTGATGTGGGAAATTTGGGACGATCGCTTTAGATCGGGAATGGAGAATATAATGATAGATACTGATTTAGATAATATTTAGGGTTTAGGCATGGTTTAGGGTTTAGATAGAGTTTCGGGGGTTTAGATAGAGTTGAGTGTTTAGGGTTTAGATATGATTTAGAATTTAGGGTTTAGTTCGGGTTTAGGGGGTTTAGATAAGGTTTAGTGTTTATAGGGTAAAGAAACAAGCGAAATTCATTAATGAAAAATAATATCCTTTTGTTCTACCCGTTCATTCTTAAAGTTTGATAACTCTAAGAACCACCGAAGTGCGGGTGTCCGGATATTATAATTTATTAATGAATGATCACAAAATATATGTTTAATTGATTTAAGTCAAAGTTTATTTCTTAGCTTACATCCTAATTTTCTAAAAACTTGATTTTTTTAAAAGATAAATATATTTGATTAATTTTAACTGGATACGGTTTAGATATGGTTTAGGGTTGTTTAAGGGTCCAATTTAGGGTTTAGGTTGGGGTTTAGAATTTAAGGTTGTGATTAAGGGAAATTTCTGAAACTTTATAGGGTAAAGAAACAAGCGAAATTCATTAATGAAAAATAATATCCTTTTGTTCTACCCGTCCATTCTTAAAGTTTGATAACTCTAAGAACCACCGAAGTGCGGCGGTGTCCGGATATTATAATTTATTAATGAATGATCACAAAATATATGTTTAATTGATTTAAGTCAAAGTTGATTTCTTAGCTTACATCCTAATTTTCTAAAAACTTGATTTTTTTAAAAGATAAATATATTTGATTAATTTTAAGCTGGATACGGTTTAGATATGGTGTAGGGTTGTATAAGGGTCCAATTTAGGGTTTAGGTTGGGGTTTAGAATTTAAGGTTGTGATTAATGGTAATTTCGAAACTTTATAGGGTAAAGAAACAAGCGAAATTCATTAATGAAAAATAATATCCTTTTGTTCTACCCGTCCATTTTTAAAGTTTGATAACTCTAAGAACCACCGAAGTGCGACTGGTGTCCAGATATTATAATTTATTAATGAATGATCACAAAATATATGTTTAATTGATTTAAGTCAAAGTTGATTTCTTAGCTTACATCCCATCATCAAAGGAATAGACTTGAGTCAAAGGGTGCAATAAATGCAACACCTCGAAGTCACGCGAGTCATAGGACTGTTATGAATAATTGCACTACCGGTTTATCACAAGCCGACAATATAAAAAGCTAACGGAATCGCAAGTTAACATGCTCGTGATGCACTATTCACGTCAATAAGTCACAAGGTCAACATAAATAATAATAAGAGTTTCGAACTCTAAATACATTCATCGGAACGGATCGGTATCATTGGATACCAATACCACATACTACACATGCTAGTCGAAACATAGAGTGTAACACACTCTCAATGATTACATTCCCTATTGGAGTCTTGGGTAGGTGCAGGAGGGTTCGGTGGGGTCACTTGCTCCACTCGGGTGTCTCACCTAGGGCCACATTCAGTTGGTCCTCAAGTTCTCTCGTTCTCGTAATGCGTGTCGAGTTGAAATAAGATCGGATGCATAGCGACATCTGGCGGTCTTCCTAGTTCGTGCCATCCTGCTACAGGCATACAATAGAGACATTAAATCTCTAAAGGGAAGTGAAACACATTAAGTGGTTCAACTAATGCATGAATATCAACATAATACTCTCAATGGAGAATATGTAATATCAACATATTAAACTTGAACAACTTAAGAAGTCTAAGAAGGAATTAGTTAAAAGTCTACTAGCATTTTAAATGAGTTTAAATTAGTTCAAAGTCTACATACAACAAAATATGTCAATAAAATAAAGATCATATACGTACAACAAAATATGTTTGAGAGGTCGGCAAATAATAGGAGGGTTGGGGTGGGGGGCAAATGCCTTGAAGAGGAGATATCTTTTGGCATTTAAGAATATAGCGAGAAAAATGAATGAAGAATAAGAAAAAGACAATTGATTAACCAGGGAGGGGAAAGGGAGAAGTCTAGCTATACTCGAAAGAAGAAGAGATCAGTTCATACTTATTTATATTAATGGAACTCACATAGATTAGAAATGAAAAATGCGCATCTTTATACACTTACACTATGAGCATGTAAAGTATAAATGAAAGCTCCCTTCTATTAATGTATATGTGGATATAAACCTCAATGCATAATTATTTTAGCTTAACCATGTAGTCCGCCTAATTAAGTTAGTTTCTTGCACTAATGTACTTGAATATAAAACTCCACTATCTAATAATTTTATTACTGGATGTAGCATTAGAAATGCCTTATGTAGCTACTTTAATGATAGCATTTGAAACTAGAAACTAGAGAGAAAAGTTCTGCAAAAATAAAAACAAAAAAGAAAGAACTACTGGTTGAAGTGTACTTTTAAAGAGACAGATTTACTATTTATGCTTTCGTTTGTGTGATACATAACATTATGAGGATAAAAAGATGAGTGTTGGGTATATACATATATATCCTTTACATTCTCATGTAATTTTTAATTAAAACAAACAAAATGTAGTTTATTTTGTGTAAAGTTAACATGAACTAATTGGCCTTTTTTATTTTTTAACAGTTTTAACTGCTTTGAAAGCAAACAACAGAAAAATAAAAACAAAAAATTAACAAAAAATCAAACCAACTACAGTAATATTAATCTCAGCAAACAACAGAAAAATAAAAACAAAAAATTAACAAAAAATCAAACCAACTACAGTAATATTAATCTCCAACAGTTTAGAACAATACACACACAATATATCAAGAAAAATCAAGAAAGAATTAAAGAAAAATATATCTCATCTAATTACCAATGAATTTCAAACCATGAACCAATCAGTTTAGAACAATACACACACAATCCACGTACTAGCAAACAACTACAGTAATATTAATCTCAGCAAACAACAGAAAAATAAAAACAAAAAATTAACAAAAAATCAAACCAACTACAGTAATATTAATCTCCAACAGTTTAGAACAATACACACATATATCAAGAAAAATCAAGAAAGAATTAAAGAAAAATATATCTCATCTAATTACCAATGAATTTCAAACCATGAACCAATCAGTTTAGAACAATACACACACAATCCACGTACTAGCAAATGGGTGTCAAATTGGGATGACAAAACTACCACAAAGAACAATACATCCAATAGTTGTGAATGGAATGAAACGAACAACAGTAATATTAATCTCCAACAGGCGATGAATCGAGAGAGAGAGAGAGAGAGAGAGAGAGAGAGAGAGGGAGAAAAGATTATCGGCGTGAAGAGTTGCTCGGAAGCGGTTACCGGTGAAGATAAAACGGTGGTAGTGCGGCGCCGCGGAGGTAGTGTAGGGAGAGAGAGAGAGATCTAGAGACCACGGCGGCGATGACGGCAAGCGACGACAGTGATGACGGCAAGCGACGACGGCGGTGGGGTGGGGGACGGGCGAGGCGGAGACCACGGCTCGAAGAGAGAGAGAGAGAGAGAGATGAGAGAGAGAGAGAGAGAGAGAGAGAGAGAGAGAGAGAGAAGAGCGGGGAGGGGGCATTCGATTTAGGGTTTTAATTTCAATTTACTGTCGGAGAACTCCGACAGAAATTCTCCGTCAGAAATACTATCGGAATTTTACTGTCGGAATCTGACAGTAATGTTAATCTCCAAAATTTTGACGATGCAAAGAAGAATATTCTTCGAATATTCCCTTATTTACTGTCGGAATATTACTGTCGGACGAAAAGGTATATTCTGAGAATATACCTGTATTACCGTCGGATATTTACTGTCGGATTATTTCCGACAGTAATATTTATCCCGCCAAAAAATTAACATTACTGTCGGAAATCCCGACAGTAATTTCCCAATCTCCGACAGTAATTACTGTCGAAAAATTCCGACAGTAAATGTTCCGACAGTAATTAGCATGTTTCTAGTAGTGAGATTGCTTTCCACTTCTCCATGATATTGCTCCTCCAGCTAGAAGAAACAAATAACCGAATGTTGACTTTTTTGAGTCAACACATCCGGCATAATCTGAATCTGAATATCCTATAACTTCGAGGTGATTAGACCTCCTGTACATGAGCATGTGTTCCTTGGTGCCTTGTAAATACCGAAGGACTTTCTTTGCAGCTTTCCAGTGGTCTATACCAGGATTACTTTGATACCGGCCTAGCATTCCAACAGCAAAGTTGATATCAGGCCGAGTACAAGTTTGTGCGTACATTAAGCTCCCAACCACTGATGCATAAGGAATCAAATTCATTTCCTTTCGTTCCAAATCATTCTTTGGACATTGCATTTGACTGAACTTGTCCCCTTTCTGTATTGGAACAATTCCTGCTGAACACTTTTCCATTTTGAATCTCTCTAAGACCTTATTGATGTAAGCTTTCTAAGACAGTCCCAACATTCCATGTGACCTATCACGGAATATTTCTATTCCTATCACATAGGATGCCTCACCTAAATCTTTCATTTCAAAGTTCTTAGAGAGAAATTCTTTTACATTACGTAACATCCCAACATCATTAGCAGCATGTAAAATATCATCAACATACAAGACTAATATTATGAACTTGCTCCCACTGACCTTCATATAGATACACCGATCAACGGTGTTTTCTGTGAAACCATAAGAAGTAATGGTATCATTAAACTTAATATACCATTGACGGGAGGCTTGTTTTAGTCCATATATTGACTTCTTCAATTTGCACACTAAACTTTCCTTATCTGTGGTCACGAACCCTTCAGGTTGATCCATATAAACCTCCTCTTCCAATTCACCATTTAGAAAAGTGGTTTTAACATCCATTTAGTGAAGCTCCAAATTATAATGAGCCACCAAAGCCATAACAATTCTTAAAGAGTCCTTCTTAGATATCGGGGAGAAGGTCTCTTTATAGTCAATGCCATCCTTTTGTGTATAAGCCTTTGCAACGAGTCTGGCCTTATACCTTTCAATGTTTCCATTCGGTCACGTTTAGTCATAAAGACCCATTTACAACTGTTGCATTTTAGCCTAGATTTGCTTGAATCCATAACCTAAGTCTAAGACAAGGTGACTAATGGGCCTGCGTGTCTGTTAGTGTGGCAACTTGTACTTAGGCATAGCTTGAATAGCTTAGGGTTGCTAATTGTATAAGTCTTGAAGAAGATAGCCTATAGGACATCGGACGTCCTCTGCACAATAGGCAAACAATGCATTAGCAGTCTTTCCTTTGAATATCGGACAAGCTCATATCGGCCAAGCTTCATCAGCAATGTTGAAGAACCTTAAGAACGTCCGATAGAGATCTGCCTAAGACATGTCCTAATTTGAAGACTTCATTGACTTCGATGCAACGTTAACCTGCAAATCACATTCAATGAAGGTTTCCATTCTTGGCATACACTCAGAAAAGGACATTCTTCCTGCAAGCACAGACCGCCTATTTTTAGCAAAGAGTCAGGAGACAGACTGCAAGTTGCAGGACAGCCTATCAGGAGTCAACAACCAGATTAGAGCATTAATTGCTCTTAAATTCACGTTTGAAAATCCCCAACGGCTCCTAGCTTCCTCCTGCATATAAAAGGAGACTTCATTGCTGCATTCAACACTCTTCAACTACTCCAACTACTGAATCTCCATAGTCTTCAAGTTCTTAAAGGCTTAAACGTCCTATTTGTATACATTCATTGAAGAGCTTCATACTTAGACGTCTAGTCCATTAAAAGCTCTTCATTGATTGCAACACCTAGCTTTTCATAGCTCACGAGAATTGTATCTTATTGATATCAATTCTCCCACACAAACACTTGGTCAACAAAATTTTTGTACACTATCCATTAGAGATTTAGTTTGTAAAATATCTAGTGGAAAAACTTAGTACACGATTTTCAAATCCAAAGTTGACCACTTTGGTTGTGGACGTAGCACTTATTTATAAGTGTGAACCATATTAAATATTCTGTCTATTTGTGTGTGATTGTGAATTGACTGTGTTGCTTTAAATTTCCGATTTCCAAGTGTTAGGCTGCGATCTTGACTGTGAAGATCGGCCATTCTCAACTTGTCTGTGCTTCACAAGACTTCCGCCTGCAAAATTTTTAAAACCCTAGTGAAGTAAGATTTTTGAATCAATTTCAAAAATTGGACATAGGCTATTCAACCCCCCCTTCTAGCCTATATAGAGCAACCTTGGACCTAACAACAACCGACTCTTTTGGAACCTTTAGGCAACTCTACTAAGTCCCAAACTCGATTGTCATACATCGATTTTATTTCTTCTTTTATAGCATCTAACCACTTTTCTGAATTGTTACCATTCACCGCTTGACTAAATGAGGTTGGATCATCATCAATGCTTAAGTCACATTCATGCTCAAGATTATAAACCACATAGTCATCAGAAATAGCAGGTCTCTTTTGCCTTATAGACCGTCTCAATGCTATTTCCTCTTGTGGCTCAATAATCTCTTGCTCGACAGTAACCGGTTCATCTATTATATTTTCATTCAGTGGGGTTTTAACATTAACTTGTTGTTCTGGTATGTTGCGAGACTGTGATACAACAATAAGAACAACAACTTCTAAAGGAATATCGGGTACATGCATTTCAACCCGAATTTCCTTAATGTCAAGTTTTCTTGGTTCCCCACTCCCACTGACTAAGCCATTCTCAATGAACCGAGCATTGCCTGACTCAACGATTCTCGTACTATGGTTAGGACAGTAAAATCTATACCCATTTGACTTTTCAGGATAGCCAATGAAATAACCACTGACTGTCCTAGCATCAAGTTTCTTTTCATGTGAATTATACAACCTTACCTCCGCTGGGCAACCCCAAACATGAAGATGTCTCAAACTCGGTTTCCTGCCTATCCACAATTCATAAGGTGTCTTAGGAACTGCCTTACTAGGAACCCGATTGAGAAGGTATTCAGCGGTCTTTAATGCATGCATCCACAAAGATGAGGGTAAAGAACAATTACTTAACATACTTCTAACCATATCCATTAATGTACGATTTCGTCTCTCAGCCACACCATTTTGCTGAGGTGTACCTGGCATTGTATACTGTGCACAAATGCCACGACTTTCGAGAAATTTTACAAATGGACCTGGATATTGTCCCTTCTCAGTGAACCTTCCATAATATTTACCACCTCTATCTGATCTCACTATTTTTACTTTTTTATTTAACTACCTTTCCACCTCATTTAATTATGAACACCTCAAGGACGTTCACAGCATGAGACTTTTCATGCAGTAAATAAATATAACCATAATGTGAGTAATCATCATTAAAAGTGATAAAATACTGTTCACCACCCCAACTAGGGTTATCAAAAGGACCACAAATATCAGTATGTATCAATTCAAAAAGTTGAGTGCTTCTTGTGGCAGATTTTTTTAGGTTTAATATATAATTTGGTCCCTAAACTTTACACCTTTTCCTGGCTCGGTTATAGAACTTTGAAATTTCCTATTGTGGTCCCTGAACCGCACTTTAAGCCTTACAGTTCGTCCCTCAAGTGACGGCCGTCACTTTTGACGTTAATAAATGTCTAAAATGCCTAAAATGCCTATACTAAATGCCAAGTGTGATTCCTAGGTGGTCAAGGAGAGCTGAGTTGGAATTTAATTAATAAATTTGAGAATAAATAGTAATAGAGATATAATTTTTAATTATAAAATTTTATATTAATTTAAATAGTAATCATGTAATTATTATACAATTGTTACCTAAATTAGAATATATATATATATATATATATACATATATATTTTATGGCTGTATTAATTTTTTTAAAATTTTTTTTAATAAATTAAACTACAATAAATAATTTAAAAATCAAATGCAAGCTATCAATCTCTCACTCTCCTTAAATTAGAATATATATACATATATATTTTATGGCTGTATTAATTTTTTTTTAAAAATTGTTTTAATAAATTAAACCACAATAAATAATTTAAAAATCACCTCCACCAGTCTACCGCCCATCCGTGCTCCGGCGATTAACATCCCTCCTCGCACCAACCACCAACAAGCCATCATTCTAACCCCAGTCCCTCAATCCCAAAAAAGTCCCCACCGTCTTCCCACCTTACCAGTTCCAAACCCCAACCAAAATCATCCATTCGATCAAATCCCCATAGATCCCACAGAGACCGACATGCTTTGCGTGGACTTATAATCCTGTTTACAACAATGTAACAACAGCAGGGAGGGAATATGTTATGAACAACAGCATGACTGTGATTTGAAAAAATCAAACTGTATAACTGAAAGAATTAGTTTCATTGTCTCGAACAGAAATTATTTGTACAATTCATGTAGAGACCAAACCGGTGATCTTGCTCAAAAGTCTGCGTCATTTTCGCTTAGGCATTCCCATTCGACATTGCTGCCCGTCCTACTCCTTCAATTCTGCTCCGCAGTATATTGAGGTATAGCATACGAGACTTCGAGCGACGGATGAGTCCGTGGACGTGTTTTGTCTACCGTCTTAATGAAATGTGAGATTTATGTTGTGTGGAAACCACCAAATTTCGTGGTGATTGGCATTGAACGGTAGAATGGGTTTAAATGATTGCGTGGTAGCCACGCCTTCCACTTGAACACAAATATACTAAACCAAATTGTGATTTTCCATATTTGAACAATCCGTATCACCAAAAATCCTCACAAGAACAGTACCATCCTTGAAGTGATGGAACCTATTAGAATCCCTAACAATAATCTCCCTCTTAGTAACCTTAGAAATGAACTTAGTCGCATTGTGACAATCTCCACACACCCGCAAGTTCTTAAAGATTCGAATAGGAGTCTTGGGAGGAGTGCTGATAATTCCATATGCGATAGCCAATCTTTCACTATGACTCGTAAGTATATTGCTTCTCATCCTCCTCAACGTCCCGCAACACAAAGCTAAAGTCCGGAACATAACCAAGGATCTTAATTCTAGCAGTTAGAGTTTCCAACTCCTCGTAGATCTCATCACTTTGAGGATGAGATTGATTCCCTGTATAGAACACTTCAATCTTGTTATTTAGTTCAATTGAGCTCCACCCAGGAGTCTTCCTCAATCCCTTCTCTCTAGCCAATAATCATCTCCCTTCTTCAAACCCTAATCTAATTCGTCGATGAAATTCCCCCAATTCTTCAAACCCTAATCAATTCATCAATGAAATTCTCCGGTTCTCTGGGTGTGATTACAAAGAACCCAGAAGAAGAGGGAGAAAGAGAGAGAGAGAGAGAGAGAGAGAGAGAGAGAGAGAGAGAGAGAAAGAAGAGAGAGAGAGAGAGAGAGAGAGAGAGAGAGAGAGAGAGAGAGAGAGAGAGAGAGAGAGAGAAAGTGGGCTTTAACTTAGCAAAAAAAAATCCAAGTAAGAAAATATTGTCCACCGTGGAATCACACACTCAGCATGTAATAAGGGCATTTTAGGCATTTTAGACATTTATTAACGTCAAAAGTGACGGCCGTCACTTGAGGGACGAACTGTAAGGCTTAAAGTGCGGTTCAGGGACCACAATAGGAAATGTCAAAGTTCTATAACCGAACCAGGAAAAGGTGTAAAGTTTAGGGACCAAATTATATATTAAACCATTTTTTTAATGTGATTTTGGTTTGCTTTCCCTTAATGCAATCCACACATATAACCCAGTCACTAAAATCCAATTGAGGAAGGATTTCACTTTTCACCAACCTCATTAACCTTTCTTTGGAAATATGACCTAATCTTTTATGCCACAAGAAAGCAGAATTTTCATCAGATGCACTACGTTTCATGCCTACACTATAATCAACATGATACAGGGATTCGACAAATTCATTATTAAGATTAAAACGGTAAAGAGAATCACACAAAGTACCAGAACCATAATAGTACTTGTTTTTAAATAATGAAAAAACACCGTTTTCAAACTTAAAATTAAAACCTAAAACATCCAGCTTCCTTACTGAAACAAGATTTCTAGCACAATCAGGAACATAGAGACACCCTTCGAGATCTACATGACAGCCGGTGTCCAAGATCAATCTATACGTCCCAATGCCTTCTATCCGTGCTTTCATCCTGTTTCCCATAAACAAGTATTGCTCAGTTCCGTTTATGGGCTGGATCGTAAGGAATCCCTGTACAACATGAGACACATGAGTAGTTGCACCAGAATCTAATCACCAGGTATTATTAGGTACTTCTATAAGGTTTGATTCAAAACATACATAAATATTATGCATACCTTTCTTTTCGAACCATTCCTTCCTTTTAGGACAATCTTTCTTTACGTGCCCTTCCTTATTGCAGAAGTAACATTTAACCTTTTTCTGGATTCGACCCTCATTAACTTTCATCAGGGCCTTGTCCCTTTTCTTGTTCTTCATACCTGGTTTGGCCTTGCTGTTGTTATTTCCATCATAGACTGTGAGGTTGATGGAGTGATCCCTTATCTTCTTTAATCTCCCTTCTTCCTGCACTAACATGGCCTTAAGTTCATTTGAGTTCCATTTATCCTTAATGGTGTTATAGTTCACCTGGAACTGACCAAATTCAGCAGGAAGGGAGTTCATGATAAACTATACAAGGAATGAGTCACTCACATCCATCCCCAAAGTCTTCAGTTTTGCTGCTAAGTTGGACATTTCTGTTACGTGATCATGAATTGACTTAGACCAATCAAACTTTTTTGTAGTTAGCTCACCCATAAGGCTACCCACATTGGATTTATCGGCTAAGTCTGATTGAGAATATTCTTTGATTTTCAGCAAGAACTCCCTAGCATCATCTGTCTTTGGCATCGAAGGCTTGATATTTTCTGTCATGGTCATCCTCATAAGGTTCAAGCTCAGCCTGTTAGACCGCTCCCAAGCCATATAGATCGACTTTTCATCTTCCGAGCTAGTCTCAGTAATGGCTGCGGGCTTCTCATCTGTCATTATGGCTAGGTCCAAGTCCATAACACCCAGAGTAAACTGGATCTGTTCAGACCAATCAGCATAGTTCAGCCCGTTGAACTTGACAATCTAATTTCCTGATGCGAAGAGATTCATAGAAACTGCAAACATTCATACATGCTTATCTTTTAGTGCTTTGAGTTAACTTTAATAGATTCAGATATATTTATGTAAAACTTTAAGTATGTATTTAAGTTCACCTTTGGGCAATCCCTAAATACATAAACATAATTGATGCCAATAGAAAATACTTTAATGGATAATCATTACATACATTAGCTAAATAAGTTTTCTATCTTTGGATATACGACTATCTAACCAAGGCTGAATGATTTATCCCTTTAATGTTATAGATTACGAGCAATGGTCCATCTTTGGATGACCTCCTAGCTAAATAATCTATAATATCAATTGTTCAATCCACCATTCTTGTCATTCATTAAGGGCATCTCTTTATTCATGAACAATTGTAATTTTATTAATTTAATTTGTTGATATTCCATTCAGCCAGGCCACTTTGGTGACTAACAAGCTATTTAATATCTTCACGTTCTATTATATTTTTCATATTTTAAGTCTTGAACAAAATAAAATTTTATTTAAAAATTAACATACTGTCAAATTTAAAATAAAATCTTATTTGAAAATTAACATACTGTCAAATTTGTTCATCCTTAAAGTTCATATGCATAAAACATGAAAAACCAGAGACTATACAGTGCTAATGCGCAAGTTTCAACCTTGCATACTGTTCAATATTTTATGTCCCTTTCACAATCAGATGTGGTCCCATGCTTAAAGCCATTCACCATGCATACTCAAGAAAACTCAAATATGAAGAATTGAATTGTCGGCTTAAGCTTTCTCTTTATATTACCGTGCTGACCATGGATCGTACTGTCATATCCATTAGTCCATCGATTCAACTCGAGCGAGAGGTCTCACCGTCCCAGACTTGTTAAGCAATTCAATTTAACAATAATTTTCGGCGGAATATATTTTAATCATCAAATTGAATTATCAATCATAATAGGAAAATTATGAGTTTCATAATCCAAGGCTCTGATACTACATGTAAACTTTAATTGGAATTCATACTACTTTAATTTCATGAATTCATAATCTATAATGCCCTTGAATCTTGGAACACATAATAATCACTAAACATATAATTTTAAGAACATGAATTTAAGTAACTTTTCTTAGAGACGTGAAAAGAAAATCTAAAGTGTATTTAGGGTTTGCAACTTTAAGTCTTTTTATAGGCAGAGAAAGAGTGAATCCTTTTCCATATATAATTCCCAAAAACTTTAATAATATTTTATTCCCACTAAATCATCAAAGTGGGCCCTTAATATTGAAGCCAAATTAGATATTAAGTCATGTGGGACACTTTTATTTAAAATAATCCAACACTCGGATCTCCTCGTAACATCATCATTGAGATTGCGAATCTTGATCAGAGAGTTTTGAATACAATGACAGGGCTCAAGTCATAGCAGTAGAAGATCTGTCTTCGACTTTGCTGCTACTGGAAAACTGGGAGAAAAGTGCTTAATCTGTGTCATTTTGACAATCAAATGGATCTGATTCCAATTCAAATCCCCTCATAATGTTAAGATCCTTTATCAGTATGCAACCATGTCGAAACTATTCTCTTAAATGGACAACACCAAATCTCATAGTTAGGACACACTTCTCTCTAATCTCAAGTATCCACAACATTTTGCATGGCGTACAGTCTCGGGCAGAGTTAGCTTTTACTCTAGTGGCAGGTGGTCCTTTTCTTTTGTATGGTTCACACAAATCAAGCTCTTGACACGGGTCGCTTTGACACCAATTGCATTATATTTAGCAAATAAACTGAAATTCATGTCACGTGACTATTGGAATGAGTTAAATCAATTGTGTTAAACTTGAGTCCTATATTTCAGGGTTTTTTTTTTAATTTTTTTTGAACATATGGACTTGTCAAACCCCTTTGTATCTTATATGACCACACTTACTCCAAATATCTTTTATGGCTTTTTTTTATTTAAAAACCTTATAAGTGTAAAGGTTTGGAAAGTTGATTGTTTCATTTATGAGTAGAACAACTATTTATAGTACAAGAGAAAGCTAGAAGATAAACTAAGCCTAACAAACTTAGCCTGACAATATACAAGATGAGATATAATAACATCGGGAGATATCTATTCTAACTAAACATATTTACCACTAAAATATTGAAACAACAATTAGGAGATAATAGCATGACTAGGTCTTGGCTTTATCTTTAACATGCCCATCTGATTGGAAAGGCCAATCTTGGATATTAACATGTCAAACGGATTGAGGCAACAACTTTGTACTCGGCTTTTGTAGATGACCGAACAAGAGATCGTTGCTTTTTGGTACGACCAAGAAAGTTCTTTGATCCAACGTGGAATTGTAGTCATCTTTGTTTCCAGTCCAATCAGCATCAGAGAAAGCATGAAGATTAAGTGGCCAGTGACTAAAAATTGTAAAACCTTTGTTGAGAGTACCACATAAATAACGAAGAAGCCATTTGAGAGCATCCCAATGAGAGCTTCTCGGCTTGTGCATGAATTGAGATAACTTATTTACCACAAATGCAACATTGGGCCGTGTGAGCGTGAGGTATTGAAAACTCCCAACAGTTGCTCTATATTCAGTAGGGCTGTCAAGAAGTTCACCAGAAGTAAGAGTTAAAACATTGTTGACCACCATGGGGGTTGGAAATGGCTTACCATTGAGCATATGCATACGCTCAAGGAACTTAACAATGTACTTCTTTGGATTGAGGAAAAGACCATGAGAGGTTGGTGTGACTTCCACGCCCAAGAAATATGATAAGAGTACCAAGATCTTTTAAAGAGAACCTGCTAGCCAATCTTATGATGAAAGTGTTTAAGGAACTTGCATGAGGACTAGTTACTATAATGTCATCAACATATACAATGAGATAAATAGGGGAAGTGGAGTGATGCATAATAAACAGCGAAGCATCAACAGTTGCTTTCTTGAAGTCCGAACCAAGAAGAAAATTGACTAGTTCTGTGTACCAAGCTCGAGGTTCCTGTTTGAGCCCATAAATGGATTTACGCAATTTAAAAACATGGGTAGGAAAAGCGACATTCACAAAGTCAGGGGGTTGTGAGATATATACTTCCTCACGAAGTTGCCCATGAAGAAAGGCATCATTAATGTCAAGTTGGCAGAGATGCCATTTATTCGTGACAACAAGAGTGAGAAAGGTACGGATTGTAGCTAGTTTTACAACCGAACTGGAAGTGTTCGTAAAGTCAATACATGGCCGTTGTTGGAATCCTTTGGCAACTAGACGAGCACGATAACGTTCTATACTCCCATCAGGGTTGTATTTGATACGGAAGGCCCATTTACATTTGACAATATTTCGGCTATGTTCAGGAGACACCAAGTCCTAAGTACCAAGATGTAAGGCTGTAATTTTAACAATCATTGCTTGCCGCCAAAGAGGGTCCTTGAGAGCTTGGTTGACAGTGGTTGGTTCTGTTTGTTTAGGATGGAGAGTAGTGTGATGAATGTATTTGGGATTGGGTTTGTGGATATTATTTTTGGAGCGAGTAATGATGTCAGGAGGTAGAGGGGACGGTGAAGAGGGTAAGATGGCAGTGGGAGATGAATTACTGAGTGGGGTTGAAATTGGAAGGAGTGGTGTTGTAGATGATGTGTTCGGGATGGGTTGGGCCTCGGAGTGTGTTGAAAGTGACAGTGAGGCAAGCTGTTGGGAGGTGGAATGGGCAGCTGTAGGGGTGAGCAGCGGGGAAGTGAGCTAGGGGTGAGCTGAACCGAGGGACTACTGGGCACGAAAACTATGGTGGGGTTATTGTCATTAGCCGGGAAAGTGGGGTTAGGCACAGGCTGAATTATAGGCAGTGACAAGGAGCACCAATGGTCTGGATTAGGTATGGGAGTCGCATGAGAGCGAGTGCTAAGACGAGCATAATAATTCAGTTTCTATAAACCGAACATGCCTAGACGTGTAGATTTTGAGTGGTGGGATCTAAACAATGATAAGCACTTTGAGTTTTATAGTACCCAACAAAGATGAAAGGCAAAGACTTGGGATCCAATTTGTGGTTGGCATAAGGTCTTAACCAAGGATAACATAAACAACCAAAATTCCTTAACTTGAGATAGTCGGGTGAAGTAACAAAGAGATGATGGTAGGGAGATGAGTGTAAGAGAGTGGGTGTGGGAAGCTTATTGATAAGATAGACAGCTGTGGCAAATGCATGAGACCAAAATTCGAAAGGGAGTTGAGCGTGAGCAAGAAAAGATAATCCCATTTCAACAATGTGGCGATGCCTTCTTTCGACATATCCATTATGTTTGGGAGTATGAGGTGGGAAATACCATCAATGGAGAGAAAGTTAGCTAAGGCTTGATATTCCCCCACCCCAATTGTCGGAATATAAGATTTTGATATTTTTCTTGAAATATTTTTCCACTAACGCCTTGAATCTAATAAACACTGTTTTAGTATCATATTTATTTTTTGTGAAGTGATCAACAAAAATAATATAATATTTGAATCCATCAATGGAGTGTAATGGAGAAGTCCAAGAATCAGTGTGAATAAGATCAAGAGGAGCATTGGATATCAAAGTGGATTGACTAAATGAAGCTTATGACTCTTATTACATTGACATGAATCGCAATGAAAAGAAAAATCACTTGAAACCTCAAGTTTAAAGTTTGAAACTATGTATTTGAAGATGGATAGAGAGGGATGGCTAAGTCGATGATGCCAATCTATAGCCGATACTTTGACACTAGAAAGGGCTAGAATAGGTGCAGGAGATGGCCACTCATAGATGCTGTGCCTAGTTGGACCGTGGACGAGGTGTGCCGCCGTGAGACGATCCTTCACAACAATAGATTAGAAGTGAATTCAATGAGGAGATTATTTTCGAGCAAAGTTGTGAAATAGAAATAATATTTCATGTCATAGTGGGTACACATAAAACATTTGACAAGGATACATATTTAGATGAGGAGGTAGGGAAAAAGAATGAACCAATATGAGTGATAGGAACACCCGATCCATCGCCAATAACAATTTCTTCCGTACCATCGTAAGGGTGATGGAGGGAAAGATTTGCTAGATCATGAGTTACATGGTGTGATGCACCAGTGTCCAAGAGCTAAGGGGACGGATGTTAGAATATTTTTCTTGGAAAACAGGGCATGAATGGATGGAGTGCCAGCAGTGTGGCACCATTGGCATTTTCCTTGATAGCCACGAGAGCTAGGTTGGGTGAGATTTTTGTGGTTATATTGGGCGGTCTTAGGGGTGGAGTTGGGATGGAAGTCGGTTGGAGGGATGTAAGGTTAATTATGGTGATTGAGGCGAGTGGTGGTGGTGTATGCGAAAGCATGTAAGGTGGGTAAAATAGGTTGAGTTTTGACCATAAGTTCACGGTTGAGTAGCTTCTCATGAAGTTCATCAAACGAGCGTGAACAACATCCATGATTCATTGAAATGTGGAGTCAAGTGATTCAAGAACCTTATCAGTGATGTCTTCGAGGTCAATAGGATTACCAAGAAGGGCCATTTGGTCAGTTCAAGCTTTAATTGAGTTCATCTATTCAGTAACAGATTGAGGACTTTTTGTTAAAGCTTTAAAAGTGGCTTTCAATTATTTGATATGCCCACGAGTGGGACAGGCAAAGGTGTGAACAAGAGTATCCCAGACCTCTTGAGTGGTACGAGATCGAGAAATGAGTGGAAATAGAGTAGGTTCTAAGGTATTAATGAGTGCACCAAAAAAGAATTTGTCTTGATGAAGCCACGTGAGGTAAGCCGGATTGGGTTCAAAGACATTGTCCTCGGTGATGGTGGTAGAAGGGAGAGGGTGAGTGCCATCAAGAAATTTGAAGAGACCATACCTGTGACGCCCCGACCCGGATCTCTGTACGAAATCCCAAGGTCGAGTCGCCAAAACAACACAACACAACACCAAGAAGAGCACGTGGTGCAACCACCCGTACTTACAACGAAATACAACAGATAAAATAAAACTTGATATAACCTAAACAAGTCTTCAGCGACACTACAGCCGGAACCCAACAACTAAAATCACAAGTCTAAGGCTTGGGAAAATAATACGGCTACAACAACATTGGCTACAACATGCCGGAAATATATAAACATAAACCATGAGCCACAACATGCTAGGGAAAAAGGAACTAAACCGTATCAAGTTATAAACACAAGCACGACATACACATGTCGGCTTCCAAAAGAATAATTAAGGTTTACAACTCTAACAAATACTCCCCAAGTAAAGTCCACATAGCTTTGCACAACCGTCGTCCTTACCAAAAGAAATACTGTTAAACAACAACAAGCTCTAAGAGCCACTAGACCAAAATATAACCTTCGAGCTAAACGGAGTCTCACCGACCTCACTGGGAACCACTAGACTGGCTCGAATCTAAGGAAAAACATATAAACAACAAACGGGGTGAGTCGAAACTCATTAAGATACTAAATGCAACTACATGACATGGCATAATGCTCAAGCTGAAATCATAACATGGCATTAACATTTATATACCACAACAAGACATGTATCATCATCATTGATATACAAATTATTCAACTCACATAGCACCTTGATTAACACATAAGTGCTTGTAAATAAATTATGTTATAAAGGATATCATTTCTCTTTCTTCTTCTTCGCATTGCTCCTGCAAGACACGAAAATACAACAAACAACTATGCTTCGATACCCATATGTGTAGTATCAACGTCACAGGTATCACTCTTCGGTTATTGACCCCCCCGGTATCACTCATCGGGTTCCCAGAATCACTCTTCGGGTTACTAGAAAACCAAAGTCATGCGTATTGCTACAACAGTGAGGCTGCTTCCCAACTGTGACCAACAGGTGAGGGTGTGAACTCTAGTATGGCGACCCATAGCGATTCCAAACATTGATTTGTAAAGGCTAAACGTCGTCCTACCTTGACTAAACAACAACCATGTCAGCTGGACTCAATGCAATGCACAAGTTGGTATAATACTCAATCTCATGCAAATAACCACCAAGTTCAAAGTAGTCAACTTGATAAATGTCAAGTAGATTATATTATTCTACCAAGAATTTTCATCAAACATATTGTTTCGACAAATTTAAACAACCACTTTAGAGCTAATTACAAGTCTCTAATCTACCAATATCATTTACTCGGAGGACCAAAATCCATATCAAACGAACTCTAAATCTCGTAGGATTTTAATATGTTATTCGGTAATTCTTACTCTAATTTAATATCAACTTCTTAGAGTCTTTACAACACTTCTAAAAATCTAGGTATAATTGCTATATGCAAAATTTCTCAATTAAGTCTCTAACTTGTTCTTGAGTCAAATTCCATAGTTGAGTGCTCAAAATCAACATACAACATCATCCAAACCCAACACTTAACACATAAACATGATATACATCTCATCATATCATTCAATTATGAAATCATCAAGAAATCAAGACATGCATGTACATTATATCTCAAATATGCAGCAAATTTTTAAGCATACATAGGGGGGCTAGTAACTTACCTCAAAATGCACAATCAAACCAAGGAAAACAAGATCAAAGTCTTACTAAGTAGTCTCCTAGTCTTCCTCTACACATGCATGGTCTTGGGTTGAGAATCAAATGACTGAATTGAGAGAACATTCACCACACACACTAATCTCATCTCACAGCACACACAATAATTCTCTCTCTAAGCTAGTTGATGTTTGGGAAAAATGAGAGCATAAACTTTACTCCCTAAGGTGTATTATAGGTGGGAGGAGACTTTGACTCAAGTCAAAGGTAGTGGAGAACAAATGGGCTGAATGTATTTTAAATTAAGAGTGAAAGAACAAATTTTTGGAAAGTAGAGTCACCTTACTGGTGACAGGGCGATCGCTCTGGGGCGAACCAGGGCGATCGCTTTATTTCCAGAAAATTTCTGCCTACAAAGCAATCGCATAGGGAGCGATCGCTCTGTCCCTAGTTTGAAATCCTTGATAAAAACACTCCAAATTAACTCCAAAATGATACCAACTAATACACAAGTGATTATAACTCCTAAGCATGATCAAAACACTCCACCAAGACTCCCAAATAGTCCGAGAACATGGCTAGAATATAGCACAAAAATTATAAGATTGAAACACAACTCATACATGTCAACTTAGCAACTTAACATGTTAAAATTACAAATGCTATATTGTTCAACTCAATCATGGCATACAAACATGAAGGACTATATATATATATATATATATATATATATATATATTTATAAAACATGCATCAACCATATGCTATTCTAATGAGTTCATCAAGTATAGCAAAACCCAGGGCATTACATCCTCTCCTCCTTAAAAGAATTTAGTCCCTAAATTCAGTCCAAAATCATCAACGAACTAAGGATATTTTCCATATAGTCACATTCTGTTATTCAAATTACATTCTCGGTTGCACGAAGTCTCTTACAAAAATCTTGTCGAGCCATTCCATGAATACACTTTGAGGAGACAATCCTCAACAATATCCATCACAATAATGTACATGTTTTCCGCCGATGTATAGTTGTTTAGTAATCATTCGCAAGTAGACTTCTCATTTGTTCAACCGGGTATTGAATCATCGTAAGGTCTTAAAGCTTGGCTTCCCTGACTTTATTACCGTGTAGTGATAAGTCATTCTGTCTTCCCATAGTCTCAATCAATCATTGTTTTAACACTCCAATGACAATCATTGTGGCAAATAAATATTCTCTGAAATCCATCATACATGTTCAAGTATTCCCCAAATGTCATAACTATTTCTCAAATTAAAAGAAGGTTTAAAGATAAGATATATATACTCGAAGTAATTCTTGGATTCTTTATCGATTACACTACTCAATGTTCAATGCAGTTCCCTGATATCTCATTTCTTGCAAGGGTGTTGATTCATTTGATGTGCATTTCTTCGTCATTGGTAGTACATAGTCACTTGGTTATCAATCCATCATAATCTATAATGTATAACGATCTCAACATACCCGAGATAACCTCGTTATAAATGGTAAATCTTCAATCTTCAATATAGTAGTTACCATGTTAAACTCCGTTGAATAATAGAAGGTACATAGTTAAGATCCTTAAGTCTTTCCGCTCATTAACAATGTCCCATATTCTGTTCATATTGTGAGAGTAGAAACTTCAAATATTTGAATCCATACATAACGCGAACTTAACTTCATTATAGTAGTATTCCGACTCAAGTCGACATTAACGCAATGAACTCTAAGTCAGTGAATAAATTAATTCCACTTATATTATATCAATTTCTTCGATTCAGAAGCTATCGCTTTCTATACTGATTAAGGTCACAACTCAATTCTTCTCTTACGGTTCACTTTGTATTAAAACTGAAAGTGAATATGGAAACCACAATTGACACTTTATAAAACTCCCCAAGTATGACTTGCACACATGGTTTAAGATATCCATCAATCGCTAATTCAACTCATGGAGATCTTTTAGGTTCTTTGATTCCTTGGTATCAACTCAATACATGTTCGAATTCCCGTTTTAGATGACATATAAAGTAATCAACAACGAACATTTCTGGACACTCTCATAAAGTAGAGAAATCCTCTAACTCTGGCGTAGTTTCATTCACAACCATAACATGAACCCAAATACTCAACTCAATCATGTGGTAACTGTATACTAACTTTCCGAACAGAAATGATATGCATGCTATTAATAATCATATCAATACAACCCGCGCATATTTGCCACAGGGAAGAACATAATCACCTCATGATGATACACTACCACTACATGGCATGCACACATTAACAATCTATATCATGTATCTTATAAATATCATGTATAGGCATAACCACAAAGTTGACATACAGTGTATAGTTACTAACTCGTATATCACAACTTCTTATACTCTCAAGCCATGTAAAGGTAAGACATACAACTACCATGCAATATGTGATTACCTATTGGTCTATCACAAGCTTATCATACCAATAACAACGATTATATCTCTTATCGGGGTATCTCCCTCAATCACAAGATAAAACTAGGAAACATATTACACTAGTTTCCAAGAACACAATGCAACATATGAATGTATCAATCATGAACTACCATAATACGTGTACTCATAATATTATAGATAGAATACCTCTTAGCACCGACGTAGACTCCGGCACTCCGCGCTGATCAAGTGCAAACACTCGACCCTGAACCTTAGGTCTACCTTCACTATCTCTCTTCGTCCCACTCGTTTGTTGATTGACACTTTCTGATTGACTACCCTTCAGCTTAGGACAATTCCACTTTAGGTAACCGGTCTCTCTACAATAATAACACTGACCCGACTTGATTCCCAACTTGCTCCCACAATTATCTTTAGAATGCCTATACTTTGAACAATAATTACACACCAATGAATCACTTCTCTAACCCTGATCATGAGTAATATTATTACTTTGTCCACTTGATTGTCGTCTTGGTTGCCCGTCTGACTGTCCTCTACTTCGATTCCCTCTGCAGTTGTTATTATTATTGTAGTCACCACTGTTACTAGAATTCTGTACTTGCCCATGATATTGTGAAGATTGCTGAGAATTACCCATGTTTCCTCTTCCCTTTTGTTCCTCAATGTCCCCTTCTATCACGTAAGCGTGATCCATTGCACTACGATAATCGGCATGCTGTAGAGAAAGTAACTATTTCTGGTACTCAGTCTTCAATCCTTTTACAAACTTCTATGCCTTCCTCGCTTCATTAGGAACCAAGTAACTACAGTAACATGCCAATTCTATGAACTTGGGCGAATACTGAGCCACCGTCATACTACCTTGCTCCAAATCGTAGAACTCTCGTTCTCTCTTCTCGCGAACCACTTCTGGAACATACTGTGCTTTGAACTCTCTTAAAAAGTTAGGCCAGCTATGTGGTACTCCCTGTAATTCCCAGCTTCCTTGTAACACTTGCCACCAATGTTCCGCTGCTCCCTTAAGCTTGAACACCGCTAAGGTCAACTTCTCATCATCACGGCAACCCAAAGCCGCAAAGATCTTGATTATGTGCTCGATCCATAACTCAGCCCTAGTAGCATCTGGTTCTCCCAGAAAAGTACGAGGTTTCATCTTTAAAAATTTCTCAAGCATGCTAGTGTGGTTCTTCTGTCTCATCCCAGGCTGTGGTACTTCAATTTCTGGTTGAGGTACTCTATCCTCAGGTTGTCGTACTGTCCTTGCACTCATCCGCTGGGTCATCTCATTCATTAGTTCTATCATTCTTCTATACATGTTCATAAGATCCTCATTCTGATTGTTTGGATTCGGTTCAGGAGGGACGTTACACGGACGATTAACACCCTCATCTCGATCATCATTCCCACCGGCACTCGTACCGACCCTACTAGTACTCGCTCCATGTCTAGTCTGCACCATTATTAACCTACACACAACACTCGACGTTAAAGTTTCAACAACAAACCATACCCACCTAGGCCATGGAACCTATCCTGGCGAATAGCTAACATAAGCTCTGATACCAACTATGATGCCCCGACCCGGATCTATATACGAAATCCCAAGGTCGAGTCGCCAAAACAACACTACACAACACCAAGAAGAGCACGTGGTGCAACCACCCGTGCTTACACCGAAATACAACAGATAAAATAAAACTTGATATAACCTAAACAAGTCTTCAGCGACACTACAGCCGGAACCCAACAACTAAAACCACAAGTCTAAGACTTGGGAAAATAATACGACTACAACAACAACAACAACATCAGCCATAACATGCCGGAAATATATAAACATAAACCACGAGCCACAACATGCTCGGGAAAAAGGAACTAAACCGTATCAAGTTATAAACACAAGCACGACATACACATGTCGGCTACCAAAAGAATAATTAAGGTTTACAACTCTAGCAAATACTCCTCAAGTAAAGTCTACATAACTTTACACAACCGTCATCCTTACCAAAAGAAATACTGTTAAACAACAACAAGCTCTAAGAGCCACTAGACCAAAATACAACCTTCGAGCTAAACGGAGTCTCACCGACCTCACCGGGAACCGCTAGGCTGGCTCGGATCTAAGAAAAAACATATAAACAACAAACGGGGTGAGTCAAAACTTAATAAGATACTAAATGCAACTACATGACATGGCATAATGCTCCAGCTGAAATCATAACGTGGCATTAACATTTATATACCACAACAAGACATGTATCATCATCATTGATATACGAATTATTTAACTCATATAGCACCTTGACTAACACATAAGTGCTTGTAAATAAATCACATTATAAAGGATATCATTTCTCTTTCTTCTTCTTCGCGTTGCTCCTGCAAGACACTAAAATACAACAAACAACTATGCTTCGATACCCATATGTGTAGTATCAACGTCACCGGTATCACTCTTCGGTTATTGACCTCCCCGGTATCACTCATCGGGTTCCCGAAATCACTTCGGGTTATTAGCAAACCAATGTCATGCGTATTGCTACAACAGGGGGGCTACTTCCCACATGTGACCAACAGGTGAGGGTGTGAATTCTAGTACGGCGACCCATAGCGATTCCAAACATTGATTTGTAAAGGCTATACGTCGTCCTACCTTGACTAAATAACAATCATGTTAGTTGGACTCAATGCAATGCAAAAGTTGGTATAATACTCAATCTTATGCAAATAACCACGAAGTTCAAAAGTAGTCAACTTGATAAATGTCAAGTAGATTATATTATTCTATTAAGAATTTTCATCAAACATATTGTTTCGACAACTTTAAACAACCACTTTAGAGCTAATTACAAGTCTCTAATCTACCAGTATCATTTACTCGGAGGACCAAAACTCATATCAAACCAACTCTAAATCTCGTAGGATTTTAATATGTTATTCGGTAATTGTTACTCTAACTTAATATGAACTGCTTAGAGTCTTTACAACACTTCTAAAAATCTGGGTATAATTGCTATATACAAAATTTCACAATTAAGTCTTTAACTTGTTCTTGAGTCAAATTCCATAGTTGAGTGCTTAAAATCAACATGCAACATCATCCAAACCCAACACTTAACACATAAACATGATATACATCTCATCATATCATTCAAACATGAAATCATCAAGAAATCAAGACATGCATGTACATTATATCTCAAATATGCAGCAAATTCTTAATCATACAAAGGAGGGGTTAGTAACTTACCTCAAAATGCACAATCAAACCAAGGAAAACAAGATCAAAGCCTTACTAAGTAGTCTCCTAGTCTTCCTCTACACATGCATGGTCTTGGGTTGAGAATCAAATGGCTGAATTGAGAGAACATTCACCACACACACTAATATAACCTTACAACACACACAGTAATTCTCTCTCTAAGCTAGGTTGATGTTTGGGAGAAATGAGAACATGAACTTTACTCCCTAAGGTGTATTATAGGTGGGAGGAGACTTTGACTCAAGTCAAAGGTCATGGAGAACAAATGGCTTAATGTATTTTAAATTAAGAGTGAAAGAACAATTTTTTGAAAAGCAGAGTCACCTTACTGGTGACAGGGCGATCGTTCTGGGGCGAACCAGGGCGATCGCTTTGTTTCCAGAAAGTTTCTGCCTACAAAGCGATCGCATAGGGTACGGTCGCTCTGTCCCCAGTTTTGAAATCCTTGATAAAAACACTCCAAATTAACTCCAAAATGATACCAACTAATACACAAGTGATTATAACTCCTAAGCATGATCCCAAATAGTCCGAGAACATGGCTAGAATATAGTACAAAGATTATAAGATTGAAACACAACTCATACATGGCAACTTAGCAACGTAACATGTTAAAATTACAAATGCTATACTGTTCAACACAATCATGGCATACAAACATGAAGGACTATATATATATATATATATATATATATATATATATATATATATACTAAAACATGCATCAACCATATGCTATTCTAATGAGTTCATCAAGTATAGCAAAACCCAGGGTATTACAATACTCGACAATGGTAGCCTCTATTTGAAGCTTCAACGATAGATAATTTGTGGAGCTAAGCTTGAGGATATTGGAGAGCACAACTACAACCGGTGGGCATTTGGGATCAACTTCATTTGCAATGGTATGAGGGGAAGACATGGTAGTTTTGATGAGGATTAAAACTGCTCAGATACCATGTAATGGTTTGGAAAGTTGATTGTTTCATTTATGAGTAGAACAATTATTTATAGTACAAGAGAAAGCTAGAAGATAAACTAAACCTAACAAACTTAGCCTAACAATATATAAGATGAATAGAATGACAGTAGGAGATATCTATTCTACCAAAACATATTTACAGTGAAAATATTGAAACAATAATTAGGAGATAATAACAAGACTAGGTCTTGGCTTTATCTTCAACAATAACACCTTTTTTTTAACGATTTACACCGTAGTTCGAACGACTCAATGCTTCTTCAAATGAGTCGTTTTGAATGACTTACAAGGTCGTTCGAACGACTCAAGGGTCATTTGAATGAGTCATTTTAACGATTCGCAGAGTCGATTAAACGATTCTAGGGTTGTTCAAAGGAGTCAAGGGTCGTTTATCATCATAGGTTTTGAGAGAGAGAGAGAGAGAGAGAGAGAGAGAGAGAGAGACACATAGACATAGAGAGAGAGAGAGAGAGAGAGAGAGAGAGAGAGAGAGAGAGAGAGAGAGACAGATAGATGCATGAGAGATGAGCATGATAGAGAGACAAATAGATAGACAGAGAGATGACGAAATAGATAGACAGATAGACGATAGACGAGATAGACGATGCATGCAGCGAGATGCATGCAGACGAGACGCATGACGAGCAAAAACAAACGCATGATAGACGTACGACGAGACATGCATGACGACAAAGACGACCGACGACGTTAGATAGACGGATAGATAGACGGATAGATAGATAGATAAATAGATAGATAGTAGGGTTAGAGTGAGATGTACCTCGAGCAAGGATGATGACGGTGTTAGGACGAGGGTAGTAGATGAGGCGCTATGTGAGGGAGGTGGAAGAGGAAGAGGGAGGCGGAAAAGGAAGGGGGCAAATTTGTGATGAATGCAAATGTTGGTTAGGTTTTAGGTATTAAGTATGTGGTGGTTAGGTTTTGGGTATTAAGTATGTATTTTGGGTAGTTTGTATCAATTGTTGATCAAAGGTCATAAAAGATAACTTGTCGGGTTTAAAGGCTGTACTTGATATATAATTTCAAGCTGACCCACCTAGTATGGCATTTAGTTATCAGGAAAATATATATTGTAACATGCTTGATTCCATTTCTAATTAGTTGAGGATAGAACTGTCAATCTCAACCCGGTACCCATGTACCCACCCAACCCAACCCATTATTATCTAACAAAATCCAACCCATTAACATAGTGAGTCAAGATGGGTCACCCGTCACCCATCTTAACCCAATGAATTTCGCGGGTTAAAACGGGTTGAAAACGTAAACTTGTTTTAACCTACTATGCAAGTCGAGAAATTGAAAATCGAAGGCATCTCGTTGCAATTGTACTATTGCAGCCTTTCTAAGCCCTAGTTCCTTCTCATTCTTCTCCCTCATCTCTCAAACCCATGGCTAACAAAGCAATCTATTGTTAAATTCCATCAAAATAGCTGCTCCGAAGTGGTAATCAAGGCATTCATCTTCAACAAGGATTTTTTTTTCCAGAGTGTAGCCCTAATAAATGTGACGACTCGAGTCTGAGATTCGATGTTGAACCCCAACTCGGAACGCCAAACCCAAGAAGAACAAAATAAAGTGAGCCACAAAAGCTTGAAACTAAATCGATGCAGTGGAATATTAAAAACAAGGCAGTGGAATAACAAAGAACTTGAGCCTCAAGGCTCGAATAACAAGAATCCCAACATATAATAATAACCTCCAAGGCTAAACAAGCGCTGGAGAACAACAATGTCTAAAACACCACGAGACAACACGCTCGGGAAATTAATAGTAAAATACCAACGGGCACACGGCCACAATAACCAAGAAAACTGGGGTGATAAAAAATAGTACAACCGGCACGACTTCACAAGTCGGCACCAAATACAAGTCTATAAAATACCAAAATCTCTACCCGACATACTAAGTTTACATAACTCAGTTTTAGTCGCGATCTCACAAGTACAGAAAATAAATATAAAATACTAACTAGATACAACTAGAAGATCTTCGAACTAGAGTCTCACTGCGCCGAAACGTATCCTGCAACTAAGGAAAACAAATATGGAAGGGATGAGTCGAATGACCCAGTAAGCTACTAATGAAACAATATGGCATGGCATTATACACATAAGAATAGCAGGATAATAAACAAGTTGTAGCACATAAGACAACTAACCCTATATTCACGAGAGGCTCAGTAGCCGCCAACCGTCATGCACTGGTTGAAGACCACGACCAACATTCGTCATATAGGAAGCACATAAGCTCAAAATAAACACATAAAGGTGGATACGGTGGATTCGAGGTACACCTCCGAAATCCCTTGAAACACTTCCGACCTTATCGCTCCATGAAGCCGTAGTAAACGATCGTACTGCCGCTCCATAGAACTATAAAGGATGCCTCTGCTGCTATCCAACAAGATAATAATGATAATAGATTCCTGCGCTTCTGCTCCAGAGAACCATACTAAACAATTGTGCCGCTGATGCTAGACACATCTCCCAATGTCGAACAACGAACAAAAATAGATGATTGTGCTGCTGCTGCCGTACACAAATCACAGAGGGACCGGTGCTCGTATCCTCAAATAAATATAGGTACCCGATCGCGTCAAGCACGATCTACAAGTACTCAACTAATAATGTACCCGACCGCGACCCACACGATCTGTAGGTACCCGTTGTGGACCATTTTTTGTATCCACGTCGATGGATCGCTCGATCCCCTATGACCCGAGACAATACGGCTCTAGCCACTTATAGGTATCACGCGGGACTGGTGTCCGTTATCCCAATGCATACAAAACAATGTCGACAATGCACAGTCGCCGTTTATTCCGTTCAACTGTGGGGCTAGAGAAACCCCTACCGTGGCCAACGGTAGGGCGAGGCCTAGTGTATTGGCCTTCGGCTATTACGAAGCCCCTGCTCCCGCAATAACCGAGCATCAATACACCTCCAATTAAGTCTCTACTACTCGGAGACAACAATCGTCACAATAACAACAACAACATGTACACAATGAACTCCACAAGTCTCTAATATTCGGAGACCACAAAATTAACAACAATTCATCAATACCCATCATTTAACATGCTAGAGTATCGCATTGAACAAGTATAGCATGTAGGGAGTTCATATGCACATAAATAATATGTAAACATGGCGATACTACTCTACGATGCTCAAAATCTAAGAAGGAGATTAGTAACTTACTATACAACGCAAATCCTCCACGAAATCCAAGGGGCTTTAGGTGGAAATGTACTCCTCCGCGAACTCTACGCCGTTACAGAGTCCAAACGTCGATCCTAAGCTCAATCCAAGTCCAAATCAAGCTTCCTCTCTCACAAAACTTCACATTCTCTCTCTAAAACGTGGGAGAAGAGGTAAGGTGGTGATGCCTCAATAGATCGGATGATCTCTCAGGATAGAAAGGTGCTCCTCGTCGCCCTCTACGCTACGGTGAAGATGGCTCGTCGATCCGACAAGTGGAGCTTAAGATATCGCGAAATCTTTCCTTCTTCTCTCTCCTTTCTCTCTCTAGAATCTCTCTCTCTCTCTATTTTCTGGTTTGAGGATGAGAATGAGGGAGAAATAGAGTTGGGTTATGTTATTAATACCATGGGTAAGTGTTTGGTCCAATCCCGGGCTTGTTTGAGCATTTTAAACAACTTAAAAATGTTAAAAACCGAGAAATAACAAAAATCGGACGAACAGGGTACGGGGCAGGGCGATCGCTCTGCCCTAAACAGGGCGATCGCTTTGCCTTCTGGAAGCAGGGCAATCGCTTTGATCTGCCCAGGGCAATCGCTTTATGTCCAGATTCTCTGGACTCTCCGAAAATGCTCCGAAACGCCCCCGAAATGGTCCTAAATGATCCCGAAGTGATTCTAAGTCTTTGGGAAGGTCGAAATACTCGAGAAAGGTTCCCGAAAGGTCCGAAAATAAGGCTAGAAGTTCAACGTAACATTCACGCAATAACCATATAAAGGTTTGAGTACAAATCGGGTCATACGAGACACTTGAGATGACTCGGCGTGCGGGTTAACGACGAGATTAACATGATCATTAGTCGTGAAAGAGTCTAAAGCAAGGTTAGGTCAATCAACCAAAGAGAAGATGTAACGTATATGAACGCTAATCGATGTCAAGGATAAATCTCGAACGGATAAAGGAACAAAGCGCAACTCACCATGAGTTAAACGCGCGTCAAATATGATTCTCGACCTAACACGTCACGCTTAACGAGCATGACACCTCACTCTCTTAGGGTTTTAAAGTCAATATCAAGAGACTACGGGTGAACCCGGAATGAAGTTGGGTCGGGGTATTATATCCTCTCCCCCTTAAAAGAATTTGACCGCGAATTCAAGGATCAAACGTCACGGGGAAAAACATACATCACAATGAGGCTATACCATAGCCTACGCAATCACGCTTCTATTGGAAAGGAACGAAAGCCCAACAAATAAAGGGAGTGGTCAAGTTAGAGGCCATCAACCTCAAGCATTGCTCACGAGCAAGGTTTCTAACGAATAGGTGAAACTTCGAGACGTAAGAAATCTCAGGGTTTCGTTACGAGACTAACTACCATCTCTAGTCAAGTCCAAATTCAGCGTACACTTCAAAGTATCATGCTGACTCCTTTCGAACACATCCCACCACCACGCTTCTGCGCGCTAAACAAATCTCCACTTCCCGTGGTACAACTCTCAATAATTACTCACGGGAAATCCCGCGATCAAATAGGTCTGGGTTAATACGGCCCTTTGGTTCACAAGGTTATAAGACGACATCCTATCATCAAAGGAATAAGCTCAAATGGTGCAACACATGTAACACCTCAAAGTTATGCGAGTCATAATGACTCTATTGTGAATAATAACACTACTGGCTATATCACCAACCGACAAAATAAAAGGCCAACGGAATCCCAAGTTAACATGCTCGCGATGCACTATTCACGTCAATAAGTCACAAGGTCAACATAAATAATAATAAGAGTTTCGAACTCTAAATACATTCGATGGAACGGATTGGTATCATTGGACACCAATACCATATACTATACATGCTACTCGAATCACAGAGTGTATCACACTCTTAACGATTACATTCTCAGGTCAACTACAAGACACAATATTCTAACGAATGAGTACCCAAATCAGAGTACACAAGGTAGTCCAGAAACAAGAAAACGAATAAATAATAGAATAAGTCACGATGAACATGACCCTTACGGATTCCAATCACAAGGTCTCACCTCTTAGCCTTGACTCGCTCTGTTGGAGTCTTGGCTTGGTGCAAGAGGGTTCGGTGGGGTAACTTGCACCACTCGAGTTGTCTCACCTAGGGCCACATTCAGTTGGTCCTCAAGTTCTCTCAGTTCTCGCAGTGCGTGTCTGAGTTGGAATACAGTCGGATGCATAACCGACATCCTTGCAGTCTTCCTAGTTCGTGCCATCCTGCTACAGGCATACAATAGAGACATTAAATCTCTAGGGGAAGTGAAACACCTTAAGTGAATCAACGAAGGCATACTTATCAACATAATGTTCTAAACTCTCAACCCAACACATATAACATGCACGTAGGGTTCTAAAGATAACCACCTCACTATGCCAAAGGGCACATGCGTAAGGTGACACGATTTATTCATATCGCAAAAGTCTATAAGGCGAGACTGAATTAATACAATGTATCCAGTCTACAACACCGTACATACAACACACCAATCACACGCTCACCGCTGGGGTGGAAAATCAATTCGATATCTCCAAGGTGAAAACAAACATATAACACATGTGACAATATACAAGTCACAAATGGCTAACCGTATACCCAAAAATACTCATGTTCAACTAAGCATAACGGCTCACACAATATCAAATCAAATCAAACCAATACACAAGAAATGATACACAATCCAAACACGAGGTACACAACTTGTTCAAGTGTACTATTTCATTTACTTGTCCATTCCAGTTGGTAATAAGGTTAGGCAATTTCTATCTATCATGCTATCAACTTAGTCTTGACAAATATCTCTTGACAACCAAATCAGGGGCCCTTCTGAAGTGGCTTCAAAAGCTACCGTCACCAGGGCGTTAGGGACAAGTGATTACAATTATGCCCTTAGAGTCGGTCTCATGCACATAAGTATCAAATACAAGCAAATGCACCTATGTGACACAATGTCTCTAGTATGTACAAGTGTCGCATTCCATGATGTGATATGCAAAAATAAAGCGTCTAAGTTAGTACGGACTCTCATACTCGCACTATCGAAACTTGACACTCCACGATGAACACTAGTGGACTCGTGACCCAGAATCTCGGGTTTTCCACCTCTATTTCCTCAAATGATTACCAACCTCAAGACTAAGACGTTCCTTTAAACATCTCGACTATACATCTCAAAATCAAGGAGACAACCTATAATGGTCAAATCTCACTACTAAACTTATCACACGACTCACACTTAGTCGTCAACATTCTAGCGAGGACTTAAGCGCACTCACCAATTCCCACAAGAGAAACAACCGACTACTAATCATTTGTCTCCAACTCTCATAAGCGTAAGGACCCTACTAATCCAGTCCTACATGGACTATCACCACAACTTACCAATATCCAAGGTAAATTTAACACAGAACTCGACGTTAAACGCTCAACCCAATACCCAAATCACCTAAGCCGAGGATCCTATCCTGGCGGACAGCTAACTTAAGCTCTGATACCAACTGTGACGACCCGAGTCCGAGATTCGATGTTGAACCCCAACTCGGAGCGCCAAACCCAAGAAGAACAAAATAAAGTGAGCCACAAAAGCTCGAAACTAAACCGATGCAGTGGAATACTAAAAACAAGGCAGCGGAATAACAAAGAACTTGAGCCTCAAGGCTCGAATAACAAGAATCCCTGCATATAATAATAACCTCCACGGCTAAACAAGCGCCGGAGAACAACAATGTCTAAAACACCACGAGACAACACGCTTGGGAAATTAATAGTAAAATACCAACGGGCACACGGCCACAATAACCAAGAAAACTGGGGTGATAAAAAATAGTACAACCGGCACGACTTCACAAGTCGGCACCAAATACAAATTTATAAAATACCAAAATCTCTACCCGACATACTAAGTTTACATAACTCAGTTTTATTCGCGATCTCACAATTACAGAAAATAAATATAAAATACTAAGTAGATACAACTAGAGGATCTTCGAACTAGAGTCTCACTGCGCCGAAACGTATCCTGCAACTAAGGAAAACAAATATGGAAGGGATGAGTCGAATGACCCAGTAAGTTACTAATGAAACAATATGGCATGGCATTATGCACATAAGAATAGCAGGATAATAAATAGGTTGTGGCACATAAGACAAGTAACCCTATATTCACGAGAGGCTCAGTAGCTGCCAACCGTCATGCACTGGTTGGAGACCACGACCAACATTCGTCATATAGGAAGCACATAAGCTCAAAATAAACACATAAAGGTGGATACGGTGGATTCGAGGTACACCTCCGAAATCCCTTGAAACACTTCTGACCTTATCACTTCATGAAGCCGTAGTAAACGATCGTACTGCCGCTCCACAGAACTATAAAGGATGCCTCTGCTGCTATCCAACAAGATAATAATGATAATAGATTCCTGCGCTTCTGCTCCAGAGAACCATATTAAACAATTGTGCCGCTGATGCTAGACACATCTCCCAATGTCGAACAATGAACCAAAATAGATGATTGTGTTGCTGCTGCCGTACACAAATCACAGAGGGACCGGTGCTCGTATCCTCAAATAAATATAGGTACCCGATCGCGTCAAGCACGATCTACAAGTACTCAACCAATAATGTACCCGACCGCGACCCACACGATCTACAGGTACCCATTGTGGACCATTTTCTGTATCCACGTCGACGTATCGCTCGATCCCCTACGACCCGAGACAATACGGCTCTAGCCACTTATAGGTATCACGCGGGACCGGTGTCCATTATCCCAATGCATACAAAACAATATCGACAATGCACAGTCGCCGTTTATTCCGTTCAACTGTGGGGCTAGAGAAACCCCTACCGTGGCCAACGGTAGGGCGAGGCCTAGTGTATTGGCCTTCGGCTATTACGAAGCCCCTGCTCCTGCAATAACCGAGTGTCAATACACCTCCAATGCACATATGCCAGCTGGACTCGATGCAATGCACAAGTAGATGTTTACCCATGCCAAACTAATCTAAGTGTGTTCTATTGAATCACAACTTAATAAACTAAATCATGATGTGTTCTATTGAATCACAACTCAATGAAATCAACATAATGTACTTGTAAATACTAAACACACAATCAATCATCAAAGTAGGATGATTGTCCTATTGCTTACTAGAACAACCATACATACACCAAATCATTTTAGTCCGCACTTGCTAGACTTCACAATCATAATACACGTAAGCCTATTCGTACTTGCAATCATAATTCAACGTGCTACTAACACGCGCAACTTAGGATCTCTACGGTATCCCACGATCACAATACTCTCCATCTCATGCATATATATTCCACCTCATTTTTGTCGTATATTATATATATAACGACTCCCTACAAGTCACATCGCCCAAAATGGAACGATACCCAAGGTATGTCATACTACCTAGAATACAACTAACTCGTCATCCGACGATTGAGACTATTCGTCTTATATGAAATGTCACGCACTAAGGGCATGACTATACGATAACACTTAAGGGAAGACCAAAATGGATAATTAACCCTTGATAAGGCGTAAGGTTAAGTCAACGATTCACCGTACATCGTAGTCAGTAATGTTTGACCAAGTCAACCCAAGTCGAGTTCCATCGGGTCATGATCTCAACAATTCATCATCCCACACCGTAGGAGACTACAATACAACCTACATTGGTTTATACTACACATTACCACATTACATGACGTATAATCTCTACGTCTTATACAACTCCGCTAGAGTTGGTCACCAACAACTAAACCTCGGACGAACCGTAGTATCGTCCCTAATTAACCGTACTAACGTTCGGGGTATATACTACCCGTATAAATCTCACGAGTCATCGTAAGAGTACTAACGATAAAAATCTCAAAGAGCTACACATTCTCGGTAGAACTAAAACAAGTTATCGGCGGCTTTACTGCTGGAACCCAACTATAACATAAACCCACGACTCTATAACTCGGGAAACAACAACAACAACAATAATCACGACGCAATCTCGAGGAATCTCTACTACTCGGAGACAACAATCGTCACAATAACAACAACAACGTGTACACAATGAACTCCACAAGTCTCTAATATTCGGAGACCACAAAATTAACAACAATTAATCAATACCCATCATTTAACATGCTAGAGTATTGCATTGAACAAGTATAGCATGTAGGGAGTTCATATGCACATAAATAACACGTAAACATCGCGATACTACTCTACGATGCTCAAAATCTAAGAAGGAGATTAGTAACTTACTACACAACGCAAATCCTCCACGAAATCCAAGGGGCTTCAGGTGGAAATGTACTCCTCCACGAACTCTACGCCGCTACAGAGTCCAAACGTCGATCCTAAGCTCAATCCAAGTCCAAATCAAGCTTCCTCTCTCACAAAACTTCACATTCTCTCTCTAAAACATGGGAGAAGAGGTGGGTTGGTGATGCCTCAACAGATCAGATGATCTCTCAGGATAGAAAGGTGCTCCTCGTCGCCCTCTAGGCTACGGTGAAGACAGCTCGTCGATCCGACAAGTGGAGCTCAAGATATCGCGAAATCTTCCCTTCTTCTCTCTCCTTTCTCTCTCTAGAGTCTCTCTCTCTATTTTCTGGTTTGAGGATAAGAATGAGGGAGAAATGGAGTTGGGTTATGTTATTAATACCATGGGTAAGTGTTTGGTCCAATCCCGGGCTTGTTTGAGCATTTTAAACCACTTAAAAATGTTAAAAACCGAAAAATAACAAAAACCGGACGAACAGGGTACGGGGCAGGGCGATCGCTCTGCCCTAAACAGGGCGATCGCTTTGCCTTCTGGAAGCAGGGCGATCACTTTGATCTACTCAGGGCGATCGCTTTGTGTCCAGATTCTCTGGACTCTCCAAAAATGCTCCGAAACGCCCCCGAAATGGTCCTAAATGATCCCGAAGTGATTCTAAGTCTTTGGGAAGGTCGAAATACTCGAGAAAGGTTCCCGAAAGGTCCGAAAATAATGCTAGAAGTTCAACGTAACATTCACGCAATAACCATATAAAGGTTTGAGTACAAATTGGGTCATACGAGACACTTGAGATGACTCGGCGTGCGGGTTAACGACGAGATTAACGTGATCATTAGTCGTGAAGGAGTCTGAACCAAGGTTAGGTCAATCAAACAAAGAGAAGATGTAACGTATATGAACGCTAATCGATGTCAAGGATAAATCTTGAATGGATAAAGGAGCAAAGCGCAACTCACCATGAGTTAAACGCGCGTCAAATATGATTCTCGACCTAACACGTCACGCTTAACGAGCATGACACCTCACTCTCTGAGGGTTTTAAAGTCAATATCAAGAGACTACGGGTGAACCCGGAATGAAGTTGGGTCGGGGTATTACAGCAAATCACTAGAACAACCAGATCGTTCCTCTCTCTCTCTCTCTCTCTCTCTCTCTCTCTCTCTTTGCAGATTTCATGATAGAGAGCTGCTATTTACACCCCCAAATTTACTTAGTAAACCCCTTTACTAAGTACATCCCCCAATATTTTCAACCCCTTGAAATGCTAAGTACACCCCACCTAATTTTCTATTCTACCCTTGCCAATATTTTCCCCAAAAATTAACTAAACCTACTAAGTATACCCCCTCCCTCCTTCCTCTTTCACACCCTCACCCCAAACCTGTTGTTGTCTTCCCCCCCCCCACCAAGTTGCCGGAGTACCTTGGAAAGTCACTTCCTTTTCTTTTGCATCTCTGAGTGATCGACTAGTTGAGAATAATTAAAGTGACATACGGGAGGTCTGATTGGAGGATGGCATTAGGGAAATGCTCTTTGTGGCTTTTCGCTTGCTAATTTCCCTGCAAGATGAATGTTTGAAATCTCCCTCACAGGGCAAAAATACATCAACCTCCCTCATTCCTCTTTCATAGTAATAAGGCTTGATATACATTGCTTTCAATGATGAGCATTTTTTTTTTTGACGGTGTTCGGTATCGTGTGACCATACACCCATAGTGGTGTTCAACACCCATTAACCGAACATCACTATGGTTGTTCGGCACCCCTTACCGAACAGCTTCAACTGTGTTCGGTAGGGGGTTGCCGAACAGTAATTAAAATTTTTTTTTAACCTAAAAAAGTGAAAAATAGCATTTAAATCAAAATTTATAATGATATTTTTGTAATATATGTGGGGGTGTGCTTAGTAAATGTGGGGTTGTAAATAGCAACTCTCTTCATGATATTGATCTCTTGGATAATCTTTATAGTTGACATAATTCACACCTTTGTCCCATCCAGCAAGTGAGGCCTTGGTCTTGCCTCCCATCTCTGCGTTTCTGCTATCAATTATCCAAAAGCCCATTTGTCATCCCACCTGCTCTTACGTCTCTGTAAGCCTCTTCTGTCATCTCCGATCCACATCTATATTTATATATATATATATATATATATATATATTCAGTCATCTCCGATCCACATCTATATATATAATGACAACTGAGCCTATAAAAGGAAATTTTCCGCCAAAATGTACTTTTCAAAAATAGAACTTAATTTGTTTTTATGAAATCCATGTTATAAAATTGGGTCTATATTATGCATGCATCTTAATTCAATTAAATAGAGGGTTTTGTTGCGAAAATTGTTTATATTGAAAATATAAATGTCCATTATCTAATTTTTCTTTTATAGAAAAATGTCAACCGTAAATAAACTTATTGAAACAAGTATTACCGTACATTAATATTACAATCTATAATACAATAACGCTCACTTCTTACGTGTGCAATTAATAAAACCTAACTACTGGCCCAGATTTACTGAGTTATTGCAATCCAACGGATGTAATTTACTCAGATTTTCACACGCCTGACTGACGGTTTCGGCCATTCTACGGGTTCGGCGTCTGACTCTTTCTCCCCCAACTAGCTTCTGACTCTCTCCTTCTCTCTCTCTTTCCTTCCACCATGAAAGGATTCCTAATTCCTATTACGACTTTGTAAAGGATTGTGGTTACAAAACCCACAAAAATTCAGCCCCCTCAATCTTTCTCTTCACTCAATTACAAAACCCAACCCACAAAAAGCGCCCCCCTCTCAGTCTCCGGCATCTGTTACTCTCCGTCTCCGGCATCGAAGGTTAGTCCCTGCTTTTGATTTAGTTTTTCTTTGCTTTGATTTCGTTTTTGTTTTCTTTGCTTTGATTTCGTTTTTGTTGGATTCATCAGCGCCCTCAATCTCTCTCTTCACTCAAAAATCCAGCGCCCCCAATCTCTCTCTTCACTCGGTCTCTACAGCTCTCTCTCCGTATCCAGTATCTGTTACTCTCCGTCTCCGGCATCTGTTTAAGCTCCGCCACGGTACGAAGGTTAGTCCCTGCTTTTGATTTAGTTTTTCTTTGCTTTGATTTCGTTTTTGCTTGGATTGGATTCATCTCTTTGATTGGTACGAAGGTTAGTCCCTGCTTTTGATTTAGTTTTTCTTTGCTTTGATTTCGTTTTTGCTTGGATTGGATTCATCTCTTTGATTGGTATATTCTCAATCTAAGAATCAATAAATTATTCAAAAATTAATCTCTAGGCTTCAAAACTGAAAAATTGATAATTTACGACAGTAAATGGTCTAATGTGTGTTAACACATATCCAGTAAGTAATTGACTTAGATTCATTCCCCAAAAGTTTCAAAACTGCGCGCGAAAGGATAATAGGATCGCCCTGCAACTCAAATAGATTTACCCTCTTCATCATCTGAACAATTTTCTGGGTGAACCCTTGCATTGCTGACTTTAAAAACCACCAAGTCATACAAATATTATAAAATTAGCCTTCATTCTTCAACAACAACAAAAAAAGATAAAGAGGAAAGTGAATGGGGGTGTCCGGAGATGAACATAAAGAACATGTAGACTATGCACTGTCTTTATAAACCGCACATGATCATATCTTCCCTTGAAATTCTATTAAAAACCCAATCCAAATGCTTTTTTTTTTTGTGAAAAAAGAAATCCAAAAATGCAGTAAAATTAAATCAAATTACACAAGTCCATAAAAAATTTGAGATGAAAATGGGGATCTAGGAAGAGTGGTAACTCACATTGCCAGGAGAAGGTTCAAGAGCATTCCAAAGAACATCTAACCCTCCATTTTGGGCTATTATTGATTGTAGGTGATACTAGACTGGATCAACTGGCATGGGTACCCATTATTAACAGCACCATGCTCATCCTCGGCAGCTTAGAGGAAACTGTAGCTCTCACTCTCACTCTCTCAAGCTTGGATTTAATATCAACATACTTCTCTCGCTGTAAGTCTTAAAATTTAATGGAAGTATGTACCTAACTTTGGAGGTGCTTAGTTTTGAACCTTTTGTCTGCCAACTTGATACTATCCTAGAGTGAAATTTGTTTCATCATTTTTTTCCTTTTTGTTTGTTTGTTGGGGAGAGGGGGGGAATAGGGTTCTATATACCCTGTTTGTTGGGATATTTACAAGCATATAGCAGGAGTAGAAGCTAAAAGATTGTGAGACCCATAAATTAAAATGGACAGCTGATACTGTACAGATATCATACTCCCTTCTTCGTTCCTAAATAGTTGTTCTGTTTTCTTTTTTCGTCCGTTCCAAAAATTTGTTTTGTTTCCAAACTTTCTTTTTTCAGAAAACACTTTTACAATTTTATCTTTACTTTTTTATCCCTACTTTTGAAAGATGGTTTCATGAGAATTACATATTATATTACTATTTATAATAAAGTTAATTATTTTTTAAAAAAATGTGTATTCAGTCAAACAAGAGAAGTATTTAGGGAAGGGCGGAGTATAAGAATACATGGACACTCATCTGTTTTTACCATTTCCTCTGTGTATTTGTTGTGTGAATTTTGATTTTTGTCTCCACCTTTGTTTGGTTGACCAAAAAAATTTGTGTCCAGTTTTTTTGTCTTTAAACCCAGTTTTTACTGGAATTTCAGTGTGTTTGGGGCGTATTGAAGACTATCCTTTTCTTGTTTGAATATCACCTTTTTTCATTCTCCAGTACATATTAAAATTTTTCATTTTGCAAATTTTTGGCAAGTTTAATGAAATAGTTTTGGGTAAAGGAAGAAGGGAGAGGGAGTGAAATCATGATTATAAGCTTTATTCATAGATACCTTGGTGGACTTCAATTTTACTTTGGTTTTTTTTTTCAATTTTGATTGGTCAGTTGTTAATTGATGTTAAAAGATTTTAGTGATTTCTTAATTCTTCATTAGTCACATAGACCAAAGAAAGTTATTGAATCTGATCTCATCCAATGCAATGTCAGAGTTTTACTTGCAGTTTGACATTACTTGATAGTATGTGTTGTAATTCTTAGTTTTTGGGAAAGATTTTCTTTCGTGTATCATTAATTTAATCAAGTTTAGTTATCTTTCGTGATCGTCATGTTCGTAGGTTAATTAGTATCTACATTCTTATAGCTTCAATTCATCATGATAACCAATTTTTTTTTCATGCAAAATCCACATGATTGTGGTGGTAATTCTTTTTGGTAGTTAGGTTGCAGTGCTACTTGATTTTGTTTTGTTTGGTTTTGAGGAATTCACTCCTCCTTCATAGTTTTAAATTTTTTTTGGTTTGTACAAATTTAGGCTTAGTAATACAGTCTTTACCACCACAATTATGCATCACTTTGGCAGAGGAACAACCACAAAAAATTCCAACTATTTCTTATTTAGAAAATTATGACTCCCTAATATTACATTGTTCATAGTAAATTTTTTTTTTGGGGTGTTAGGGTGTAAGGGGTTGGGGGTGTGTTAATGAAAATTGAAATTTTAGTGGAAGTTGTTAGAAGGTCTTAAAAATCACACATATACCTTTTATCCTCTCATTAGAAGGCCTTAAAAATCACACATATTCCTTTTACCCTCTTATCAATAAGCATTTTTTTGGGGGGAGGGGGGTGTAAGGGGTTGGGCGTCTCTTTATGAAAATTGAAAATTAGAAATTTTAGTTGAAGCTGTTAGAAGGCTTTAAAAATCACATACAAGGTTTTTTTTTTTTTTTGGTGGGGTCTCTACAATTTTTATAAATCTTTCAACTTTATCTTTCACTTAATTTAGGTTGTGTTTTTTGTTTAATTTTTATGCCTTATCTTCCTGTAAACGCCCATGGACCAACCTTCAAAGGTCTTCTACTTCATTTTTTTTTAAATTCTTCTTCTTCATTATCTATGCAGCAACAAGTTCCACCAAATGGATCAACCTTCACGTTCAAGCCGTGGAAAAGAGCCAGCACCATCCCCACCATCTATACAAGAGGTATGATTATTTACAGCAAGATGTTTTCATTTATAAATTTATAGAAAAATACAAACGCATAATTTGGAATGGAAGATGTTATTTTGGTCGGTTCCATGTTTTTTCATGATTTTATGTTATCATTAGTTTTGGTTATATTCTCTTTGGTTGTCACAAAAGTTACCAAACCATATACACATATGTTTAGAATATTCCAATGCCAATATTTATATTATCCCACACTTATATGATACATACATATGTTAACCTATATATATATATATATATATATATATTATCATTTATTTAGTTAACTTAATTGATCTAGGACGATGATTACGAATTGGTCCGGCGATTGAGTCAACAGACAGCGCAACGAATGTTCCTACCATCTTTGAATATGGAGTTAGGAGAAAGCTCATCTTCTAGGATTCAATCTTCTGAGAGGACACCTATTGTGCCAATACGTCCACCCCCCCCCCCCGTGGTAGACGTGGAATTGGACAAACAAGACGCTTCGCAAGAGAAAGAGCCGAACGAGAAACAACTCAACAAAATAGCCAAGCACGTTCTTCAAACATTGTTTTGCCTCCTTCGAGACGGGCATTAGGACAAAGGAGACGACAAATGCGTGACTCACAACAACCCACTGCTCCTATTATGTAACTTAATTTCTCTTTCAATACTTTTTAATTCTAATAAACAAACCTTAAAAGCTTATAATTGGACCTTTCAAATGTAGCCCAACTATACTCGAAGAACCTCTCACAACTGAAGAAGAACATGGACAGATTGGTGACTTTGAAGAGGACAAGTTTCATCTACCCGCTATTGAGAATCAACAAATTTTGAATCAAAGTCGTCATTCCCTTGGTAAAATATATGGACATCATTTGCGAATACTGTAAAGCGTTGCACTGGATTGATGAGAAATTGGTTCACTCTTCTAGGGCCAATCCCAAATTCTCGACATGTTGCTCTGAAGGGCAAATCAAGCTACCTACACTTCATGATCCACCCAGTCTATTGAGGACATTATATGATGGCACTGATAACCGATCAAAGACATTTTTACAGCACATTCAACAATATAATGCTGCAAATGCCTTTACAAGTCTTGGATATAAATTGGATCGCAGTGTCCTCATCGGCAGGGGTCCTTATAGCTTCACTATCCACGGTGAGTTACGACATCGTACTGGTGCATTATTACCACAGCCAGATACAAATCCCGTATATGCTCAACTTTATATATACGATCCGGTGACTGCCTTAGATAGTTGTGCACGTCATAATCCAACATTGAATCGAGAACTATTGGCCAACATCTAAGAATGTTTGTTGCAAAATAATCCATTTGTAACTATCTTTTGTCAAGCACACGAAATATTACGACAACAAAATCAAGATGAATCTAATCAAAATTTACCGGCGTATTTGCGCTACGATCCGAGAAGAGATCAACGCCAGTATAATGCACCAATAGTAGATGAGATTGCAGTAATCTTGCCTGGTGATGGTAGTGAAAGGAGGGGATCAAGAGATATTTTTGTACATTACAGAGGAAACCAAGGCTTGATGCAGATCAGTGAATGTCAACCGGCATATGCACCACTACATTACGTGCTATTGTTTCCGTTTGGAGAGCTGGGATGGGAACCGTCAATGACACTATGGGATGTCAGTAGAAATGCTACAAGTACTAAAATAAGAAATCATCTCACAATGATAGATTACTATAGTTATCGTCTATTCCAACGACCTTCAGAGTATTCTACCATTTTAAGAGCCCAAAAATTGTTTCAGGAATTTTTGGTAGATACCTGGGCTGCAACAGAGCAAAACCGTCTTGACATCAAACAAAACCAAGGGCAGTTTGTTCGTGTTGATCGTTATAAAGATCTCCAAGAAATCCATGATGAAGAGGGACCAAGACCCGATCAAATTGGCAAAAGATATATTCTCCCATCTTCTTTCACCGGCGGACCGAGGCAAATGTACGAAATTTTTCAGGATTCTATGGCTATTACTCAAACATACAAACATCCGGATATTTTCTTAAACATGACAGCCAACCCAGCTTGGCCAGAAATTACTGATGCTCTATTACCTAATCAAACTGCAGCTGATTGACCAGATTTGGTTGCTCGAGTTTTTGAGTTAAAGAGAAGACAATTGATGAAAACGGTAAAAGAAGGGAGAGTGTTTGGGCAAATAAAAGCATATGTTTTCAGAGTCGAATTTCAGAAAAGGGGATTGCCTCATATGCATGCTCTATTTTTTCTCGCAGAACGGGATAAGATCAAAACACCAGAACAAGTTGATAGGGTAGTATGTGCTGAGTTACCGGACCCAATTAGTAAGCCTGCACTTTTCGACACAGTTAAGAGATGCATGTTACATGGACCATGCGGGAGGAGAAACCCTTGTACGCAATGTATGGACAATAATTTCTGCAAGAAAGGGTACCCAAAATCATGGGCAGAAACGACTTCTATTGATGACAACGGTTTTCCAACTTATCGTCGGCGCGACAATGGGGTGGTACTAACAGTGAATGGAAAACAAATGGATCATAGAGATGTCGTACCGTATAATCCTTATCTAACAGAGATATTTAACTGTCATATTAACGTGGAGGTATGCGCTGGATTGAGATATGTGAAGTACATTCACAAGTACATCTATAAAGGACATGATCGAGAAACAATGGTTTTGGGAAGAGGTGATGAGATCTAACAGTATCTTGATGCGAGGTATGTTGGTCCGCCAGAACCTGCATGGCGGTTATTTGGCATCATATTACATGATGAATTTCCTAATGTTGTTCGATTGGATCTCCATCTACCTGGAGAACATAATGTTTCGTATGATTCAAGAAGTTCACGAGATCAGCTAGGTCAACAAGCTGAGGAGAAAGTAACAAAATTAATGGCTTTTTTAAATTGTTGTACTTCTGACGAATATGCTCGAAATTTAACTTATCAACAAATGCCACAGTATTACACGTGGCAAAGAAAATTTTAGAAACGAAGACATCGCAACCATCCAATCAAGGCTATTGGTAGAATATATTTCGCTAGCCCCTCCAGTGGTGAGAGATTTTACCTGCGACTATTGCTAATTACTGTTAAAGGGCCAACATCTTGGGAAAATTTACGAACATACAATGGTGTTCAATATAATACGTTTAAAGATGCATGTGTTGCACGGGGTCTTTTAGAAGATGACGAAGAATGGGCTCAATGTTTGGAAGAAGCATCAGTTATGAAGACTGGATACCAATTGAGAAGATTATTTGCGCTTATTTTAACATAATGTTCTCAATACAACCTGATGAGTTGTGGAATAAGTTTGCAATGAATATATGCGATGATCTTCCACACCAATTGCGGACGAACTTCGGAATTCCAATTCCGAATGATGGTCAAATAACGGATTATGGTTTACATCTCTTGAATGAATTATTGCAATAATCGAGAAAAAGTTTACAAGATTTTCCACCGATGCCCCTCCTAATTTAAAATTGGGCACAACCCACAGGCAACAACAGACTATTGTGGGAACATAGACAACTCCAATTACGATGATTAAAAGCATTGAGAGAAAATATCAATTGCTTGAATGAAGGTCAACGTGTGAAAGCATTCGTGATGGATCTCTTGTGGTTGAAAATCAAGGAGGACCTTCTTCTTGAATGGTATAAGTAAAACATTTTTATGATCGCACAACCATTAGCAAGAATGAAGGTGTCAAAGCCTCTTGGTTGAAAATCAAGGAGGATCTTGAATGGTGGTGCATAAAACATCATAGCGGGAAAATGTCGAGCCCTTGGTCATATCGTGATTTGTGTGGCATCATCTGGGATTGCATCGTTATTGTTGGTAGCAGGTAGAACTGCGCATTCCACGTTTTGTATACCATTGATTGTATTGGAAGACACAATATGTTCCTTAACTAAACAGTCAATTCATGCCCAACTATTCAGGGAGGCGAAATTGATAATATGGGATGAGGTCCCAATTGATGTGATTCCAAGATCGTGACAAAGCGGAACCAACCAAAAACGCGGATTGAACACAGAAACAACAAATTGAAACGAAAAGATAGGGATCTTCCCTCAACCCTAGGGTGGATTTAATCTCTAGAACCTTGGGGTGCAACCTTAACCCACTAATCGCAATTGATTAGGAACCAAGATCACGAAACCCCACAAGCCTGCAGCTTAACAAACTTGATAACTTCAAGGGTTTGAGAATTCTAGTCCAAGAAATCTCTCAAAAGCTCACAATATTGTGAAAACTCAATTCAATTTAATAATCGTCAATGTTAATGTTTTACAATGAAAGAGAAGAAGTATTTATATTACTCAATATCTAAAATAGTCCTACCAAATCTAGGAAACACTTAACCCTACTCAAAGTTCGTTTTAGGGTTGAAAAATACTCAAAAATACCCTAAGTTACCAAAAATACGGACTAAAATGCGTTCTGGTCAAAAACTGAAAAACTGCCGTAGGCGCTAAGGCGCCTAGCGCTAAGACTGCAGTTATAGCGCCATAGTTTCTGTCCAAAGGCATTTTTAACGTGTTTAAACTTTCCAGAATTGACAAATAGGTCCTCAAAGTCTCTAGGAACATCCTCTAAGCCTCCAAACATGTTTGTAAACTTTGGATCAAGTTTATATGAGTCCCTTGAGTCTTTATTTCATGCTTATTTGACCCTCCAATATGCAAACAATCCTTTCTTCATTGCCTTGAACATCCTTGGTTGATGTGTTGGGTTTGATCTCGTCCTTAAGTGTCATGAGAGCTTCAAGAACATGCGTGAACTCCTCCTCTTGGGCCTCGAATGGGCTTGCGTGACTTTGAACCCAATCGATTAGAATTGGTTCACTTGACTTGGGCCTTGAGTCTTGGCTCGAACCATGGTTCTCATCATTTCCTCCCTCTTCGAAAGGATTCGTCCTCGAATCACCTACATCAAAAGGACGCAAATCAGCAATAGAAAAATATACTCTCACATGCAACTTACCATTCAAGTTCATTCTAAAAATATTGGCAAACGCATGATCTTCCATGATCCTTGATTCAACCTGACATGTAAACTCAACAACAGAACACAAAGCAAGATGATTAAGAGTACTAGGAGAAAACAAAATTAGCTTCAAAGAAGAGCACATCCTAGGCATGCGAGGTAGGTCCACAATGTTATGAAACAAGAAATCCTCCACATGCTTAGGAGACTGAATGCAACCATATTTTCCATAATATCCAAGCTCTCCACAAAAGTTATGGGAATCAACATGTAAATTCTCATTGTTGTTGAAGCCCAATAACTTAGTATCCAAAAGAGAAAGTAAGACAAACCTTTGAGAAAATGTATGGACTACAACAATCTCATTACCCGGTTCATAGCCCCATTTGAATCTCAAAACTTTCCTGCTTACTTCAGGAAACACGTCAACGAAACCTGTAGAGAAGTGACAACACATGGAATAGAAAATTGAGGTGAAATGTTAGCATAAAAAGAGCTCTCCTTGGAAAAGAGAACGATCTCACTTTGATTCTTCCGCAACTCCCTCATAACCTCACTAGGTTTAGCAAAAAGAATTGGTTTCGCTCTCTCAATGCCATACGAATTCTCAACTATTTATTTGTCTTCCTCAATCCCTCGTATTTCCACCCTCTTGTTTTTACCTCCATCTCTCTTTCTTTCTTCTCCACTCGGGTTTTCTCTCAACTCTCTCCCACCACTCTCTTTATTTTTCCGCTCATTCTCACTAGCCTCACGTTCCTTGTTCTTTAAGACCTTGAATTCATACACTTGTTGAGGTGTTAGAGACACAAGTGTAGTGGTTTTGCCATTATGCTTCACAATATAGTTATTAAGAAACCCATCATGTATCACATGTCTATCATACTGCCAAGGTCTTCCTAAAAGTACATGTCCCACTTGCATGGGAACTACATCAAACATCACCTCATCCTTATACCTCCCAATAGAGAACGAAATCAAGGCTTGTTTGGATACTTTAATTTCTCCACAATCATTAAGTCATTGTAGTTTATAAGGTTGTGCATGTGTTACAACAGGGATACTTAATTTTTCAATGACTTCAGTGCTTACAACATTCGTGCAACTACCACTATCAATGATAAGATCACATACCTTCCCTTCAATGAGACAACGAGAATGGAAGAGATGTTCTCTTTGTTGATCACAATATGCCTTCACATGCATATTCAATACCTTTTTTACCACAAGAGCCTCCCCACATGCGGCTTCGGCGATATTCGTATCATCTTCTTCACTATCTACCACCACACCCTCATCCTTGTCATCTTCCGAGTAATACTCTCCCCCACGAAGAACTACAATTCTCTTATTAGGACATTGAGATGCGATATGACCCCTCCCATTGCACTTAAAACAAACAATCTCCCTCAACTTAGGTGTATTTGATTCCACACCCTTTCCTTTATCAACTTCCTTACCCCTAGAAGTCTCCCCAAAGGACTTGGAAGGTGTAACACTTGGGTCCTTATCCCCTTCGAATTTGGATTTATTAGGGCTTTGAAAAGATGAAGACGAATTATAACCTCGAGTAAAAGTACCCCTCCTCTTAAGTTGTCATTCTACCTTGACGGCGGCATGGATAACTTCTTCCATCTCCTCATACTCCCTCAACTCGACTATATTCGCAATTTCTCTATTTAGGCCATTGATGAACCTAGAGATCATTGCTTCATCATCCTCAACAAGGTTGGCTTGAGTGAGAGCCATCTTCATCTCCCTATGATACTCTTCCACCAATTTTCTCCCTTGGGTCAAGTTTTGAACCTTCCTCAACAAATCTCGGTGGTGGTAGCTTGGGACAAACCTCTTATGCATAACACGTTTCATTTCTTCCCACGTGTTAATGCGACCCTCACCAATCCTCCTACGGTTGATTACTAGCTGTTCCCACCACACACTAGCATATTCGGTAAACTCCAAAGAGGCAAGTTTGACTTTTTGAGCCTCCGTATAGTTATTACACCCAAATAAGACCTCAACTTTTCTAACCCACTCCAAATACTCCTCTGGATCGGCCTTACCCTTAAAAGGAGGAACTTTTATTTTTATGTTTGAAATTCCTCTTTCTTGCCGTGGGTTATTCATCCTCTCTCCTCCCATCCTATCTCGTCTCCGATCATCTTCATACTCTCTCTCTACCCACTCATCCTCATCATCTACATACCTCCCCCTCCTCGGTTAGAATCGAGGTGGATTCTCCTAATGTTGTGCCTCCCCTCTCTCTTTTAATCTAGCCAAACGCTGAGTAATATCTTCCATCATTCTCAACATACGTGCATTAGGATCCTCTGGACCCTCTCTAGCTGCTCCTCCATTACCCCTAGGAAACGGTGCTTCATTATTTTCTTGTGACATGTTGAGACAAACACACACAACTCACAATCGCTCGTGTATCACTCTTGACTCACTCACACACTCTAATTTCTCGGAGATGTTCTTTTACCCACAAAATTATCAATATGGAGTGCAAGTTTTGAAAACATTACGAGTTGGAACGAAAACAATGCAATTTAGGGTTTAGATTTTTTTGGCAAAATTTCAAAGTGAGATGCAATTTCACAATGAAAGCAGGAAAAGAATTGAATTTTAATGGATGTTGGAAAGATTTGATGGACAAGATGGATGTATGAAAGTATTTCTAGCACTACCACTTTAGTGCAAGTGACAACTTTGAAGCAATTTTCCAAAACCCTTTTTTTTTTTTTTTGTCCACAATTTCGGCTCCTTCCAAAATTTTTTTTTTTTTGACTTTTGCAACTTCTTAATCAAGTTTTAATTTTCTTGATTCAAGGAATTTTCTTTGGAGCAATAATAAATTTTTTTTTTTTTGTAAATAGGGTTTGGAAAGAAATAATAAGAAATAAAGATTGCTAGAAAATTTTATGGGAGAAGGAAACTATGAATTCAATGAAATATAGGAAAGATGAAACAAATTTTATGAAGAACGCTAGAACGAAAACGTTGGTCACCTCTTTGTGGCTCTGATACCAATTGATGTGATTCCAAGATCGTGACAAAGCGAAACCAACCAAAAACGCGGATTGAACACAGAAACAACGAATTGAAACAAAAAGATAGGGAGCTTCCCTCAACCCTAGGACGGATTTAATCCCTAGAACCTTGGGGTGCAACCTTAACCCACTAATCGCAATTGATTAGGAACCAAGATCACGGAACGCCACAAGTCTGCAGCTCAACAAACTTGATAACTTCAAGGGTTTGAGAATTCTAGTCCAAGAAATCTCTCAAAAGCTCACAATATTGTGAAAACTCAATTCAATTTAATAATCATCAATGTTAATGTTTTACAATGAAAGAGAAGAAGTATTTATACTACTCAATACCTAAAATAGTCCTACCAAATCTAGGAAACACTTAACCCTACTCATAGTTCGTTTTAGGGTTGAAAAATACTCAAAAATACCCTAAGTTACCAAAAATACGGACTAAAACGCGTTCTGGTCAAAAACTGAAAAACTGCTGCAGCGCCTAGCGCTAACGCAGTCGTAGCGCCATAGTTTCTGTCCAAAGGCATTTTTGACGTGTTTAAACTTTCAGAATTGACAAATAGGTCCTCAAAGTCTCTAGGAACATCCTCTAAGCCTCCAAACATGTTTGTAAACTTTGGATCAAGTTTATATGAGTCCCTTGAGTCTTTATTTCATGCTTATTTGACCCTCCAACATGCAAACGATCCTTCCTTCATTGCCTTGAACATCCTTGGTTGATGTGTTGGCTTTGATCTCGTCTATAAGTGCCATGAGAGCTTCAAGAACATGCGTGAACTCCTCTTCTTGGACCTCGAATGGGCTTGCATGACTTTGAACCCAATCGATTAGAATTGGTTCACTTGACTTGGGCCTTGAGTCTTGGCTCGAACCACGGTTCTCATCACCTATGCAGCATCGCTATTGTGTTGAGGCCGTTGATCGCAGGCTTCATGATGTTCGTGATAACAACCCTTTTGGTGGAATAACTGTTGTACTTGGTGGGGATTTTCAGCAAACTTTGCCTGTTGTACCGAAAGCATACCGTGAGCAAATTGTGGGGTCAACTCTTCAAAAATCAACACTTTGAAAAAAGATCCACGTCTTGACTCTATCAGAAAACATGCGATTAAATCGAAATGATTCAGCAAATGTTGAATTTGCGGCATATTTGAATGAGGTAATATCAATTTTTGACCTCTATAGTAAAACTTTACATTAATAACCTTATAATTAAAATTAACTAAATTTCAATTGTCAGGTGGGAAGCAATCCAAATGAAACTATCGAACTACCTTCTACAATTCGGAAGTGTAAAGACCTCATTGAACTAATAAGAGAAGTGTATCCACAATTGCATAAAACGGGGACTTCTACAGCGAAATTCTTAACTGGCCGTACTATTCTCTCTGCACGTAATGATGATGTTAATGATATCAATGTTGAAGCATTGAAGATATTCCCAGGAAATGTCATTAGTTATCTATCAGCAGACAAAAATGCGGATGATGATATGCGTGATCCAATCATGGCAAATCGATATCCGGTTGAATATTTGAACTCATTGAATCTTGCTGGTCTCCCACTTTCAAACGTCCAATTGAAAGTCGGGTGTCCTGTTATTTTGATCAGGAATCTTGCTCCAAGGGATGGTCTTTGCAATGGAACGGGATTGAGGGTAGTTCGATGTGCGCAACATATCATAGAAGCTGAAATTTTAACCGGAAATAAAGCTGGCAATTTGGTATTTATACCAAGAATTTCTCTTACTCCTTTTGGTTCTGAACTTACTATTCTCATTACAAGACGATAATTTCCAATTAGGTTGGCCTTTGCAATGACTATAAATAAATCACAAGGTCAATCCGTTAAATTTGTCGGCATTGATCTTCGTACCCCAGTGTTTACTCATGGTCAATTATACGTTGCACTATCCCGATGTACAACATTCAATCGGATAACAATTCTCTTACCATCAGAACAAGATACTTCCACAACAAATATTGTTTATCCTGAAGTTCTTCTATAATGCTTCTACATCAGGTTCGATACCAAAAATTTTCAATTATATAAGTAACATATTCTGATATTCTCATTCTTTCATAACATGCTTCAGCCTTCAAGTTTCACAATTAAATAGTTTTTATCTAACACATGGTTTCAATTAGGTCCTCGCAAATCCATATAACACTACACCTGTAACTCCATCACCCCCTCAACCTGATTGCGTTGATTATGATTCTGTAGAAGAATTTGTAAGTATAACTTATTTTTAGATAAGTGTTAATAATTACATATAATTCAAATTTTATAATTACTTAGTTTTTATCTAATATACATGATTTCGAATAGGTTCCCACAACTCCATTTGACACTCCACCTGCAACTCCACCTCCCCCTACACCTGCAACTCCAACTACACATATGCCTATTATATTAGATGATGATATTTGGGAGGATCCGAGTTTTGTAGAAGAAGCGGGAAGTTTTTTTGATATTTAAATTAATCAACTTTTATGCATAAAATATTGTTTAATGAATGTGTCTGACATCTTCTTTGTCTCACGTGTAGGTGGAAGCAATGGATAAATGTATTGCAGCTCGCATTGCTAAAGCAAACATTGTTGTGAAGCAAGAACCTCTGGAAGAAGATTAAGTTTTTGTTATTGAAAAAATAATAAAATAATATTGTTACATTTCAAATTATATTTTTTTTTACAATTCTAATATTTCATTATTTGTTTGCTTACAAAATAAATTAATTAATAATTTATTATTTTTGTGTCTTTCAATATTTTCTCCATTAATCAACAACTCAAGAATTGAAAATCTGATAGTTCTTTTGCAGCCATAGTTATCAATATGAGTTTGGATCAATGCATGCTCGAGGTTTTGTAGGGATGACTACCCAGAATATTAATTGAATTCGACCCCTACAAAAATCCCGAGCATGCATTGATCTGATCTCATACCGACACCGTACCATAGGCACGGGCACAAAACCTAGTCTCTAACAATTAGTAGCAAAGGTCAATGTAGTCATTGTAGTACATTCTCATTTACCCATATTATGGTTCTTATAATTTAAGCATTCTTGACTAGTCATATCGATCTCATGTATATATAAACAAATTTGCATATATGTAATTACATTTTGTTTGTTCTTAGTTAATTGTAACATTTTTTTTTTTTTATGTTGGGTGAAGGTAAAAGTGAGCTCCAATATATATATATATATATATATATATATATATATATATACATATACCGCTAAAATGTACTTTCCTAAAATTAATAATAATAATAATAATAATAATAATAATAATAACAACAACAACAACAACAACAACAACAACAACAACAACAACAACAATAAAACCTTTTGGTTGGTCCATATATATCTCCTCAGCCAATTCTCCATTGAGAAAAGCTGTTTTCACGTCCATTTGGTAAAGTTCCAAGTTCAAATGTGCGACTATTGCTAAAATGAGTCGAATTGAAGCAAACCTCACAATTGGTGAGAAGGTTTCTTCATAATAGATTCCTTCTTGCTGGGTGTAACTCTTGGCTACAAGGCGAGCCTTAAACTTATCAATGGAACCATCCACTTTACGCTTAACCTTAAGAACCCATTTGTTCCCGATGGCCTTGCGATTCAGAGGTAAGTCAACCAAGTCCCAGACATGGTTAGTCCTCATGGACTCCATTTCTTCTTTCATAGCAATTTTTCATTCATTCATGGCACTAGATGAGATAGCCTCTCGATATGATCGAGGTTCCTCAAAATTATGTGATAAAGTCATAAAGGCTTCTCCCTCAATCGAAAAGTGACGACGAGGAACGTTGCCTCTTTGGCTTCTTCGCAAATGAGAATTTAGAGCGTCTTCATTTAATGGGGTTGCATTCGTTGAAGGTATGTCGCTCCCATTATTTCCAAGAGTTTGAGGAATTTCTTCCTCTATCTTCATTGGTCTAACTGGTGCACTATCTTCTACATCCTTCATCTCATAAAGCTCCCACTCTTTAACTATTTCACATTTGCTCGAGAAATCCTCTTCAAGAAAATTCGTATCTCGTGAGTCAAATTTAGTGAAAGTACCATCTGGCTACTCTCTTACGAACACACAGCCCTTAGAATGTTCAGAATATCTTATAAAGATATTTTTCTTTCCCCTAGGGCTTACTTCCCAAACTTATGAGAAGAGTTGTGTACATAAGCAGTCGAACCCTATGGCCTCAAGTTACCTAGATCAGGTTTCCTTTTAGTCTATATATAACTCATATGGGGTTGACTTTACTGATTTTGAAGGTACACGGTTAAGAATATAAGTAGCAGTCAACAGTGCATCTCCCCAGTAGGAGATAGGCAAGTTTGCTTGCGCCATCATAGACCTAATTGATACTCTTGTCTAATTGATTTTTAACCTCAACCATGTAACGTCTAAAGCAATCCAATGCTTCTGATTTGTGGGAGATCAAATAGACATAACCAAATCGGGTAAAGTCATCTATGAAAGTAATGAAGTAGGAACTACTATGTCTTGCCCTTACATTCATTAGGCCACAAATGTCAGAATGGACTAATTAAAATGGAACTTCAGCCTTAGTGGCTTTCCCAGACGGTTTTCTAGTTGCTTTTCCTGCTAAACAATTTTCACATAGATTGACTTTAGCGAGTGGGCCTAGGAGGCCTTCTCTAGCTAGCCTAGTCATTCTATCCTGTCCAATATGGCCTAGCCTAGCATGCCATTTAATAGAATTAACATGATCATTACCAATTGAAGCAAGAAGAGCATATGGATTATTATTAAAACTAGAATCAATAATATCCTAAATCATTAAACCGTTTGAAATGTAACCACAACCATAATAAACCATCCCATGACGGATTACAACTGCATTATTCTCAAAACTTATGCTAAATCCTAACTGAAGTAAAGAAATAACTGATATTAGATTCTATCGAATCTCTGGAGTATAGAGAACATCATTAAGGTATAGAGTGTGACCTCCTCACATCTCTAGCCTATATGTGCCAATGCCAAGCACCTGCATGCTAGACTCATTCCCCATGTGTACTTCTCTACTTCCAGCTGGGATTCACTAATACTCTACGAACCCTGCCCTGTCCCTTGCAATGTGGTCTGTTATTCCTGAGTCTACAATCCACAAATGGAGAGAATGAGCAACAAATGTAGTACTAGTAGTAATATTACACAATGACTGACAGAAAAGAGTAAGGAGTACCTTCTTCGGCTCAGTGCATTCACGAGCAAAGTGTCCCAACTTCCCACAGTTAAAACAAGCCTTTTGGGCCTTGTCTTTCTTTCCTCCACGTTTGCCTCTTTTGGTTTTGGTGACCTTTCCTTTCTTGGGCGCAAGTGCAGCTTTACCCTTTCCCTCAACCTTCTTGGGTTTGTATCCCCAACGATGGCCAGCCTCGACAACAAATGAATTAGAGTGCTTAGCAGCCTCTAGGCGCTCATCCTCTAGTTCCAAATGGCACGCAATGTCATCAATTGTTTTTATGTTTTCATTGTGCATCATATTCACGTGCATATGTTCCCAAGCATTTGGAAGAGAACGAATAATTTCCTGTATCTACTGCTCATTAGTCAAAACGTTGCCTGCAATCTTCAACTCACGAATCATGTTTGATATGGCCCTTAAGTGTTGCTTCATTGTATGATTAGCGCACTTTTGGTACCCATCAAACTTGATCGTGAGACTGCGCAATCTAGTGGCTGAGGTCCCACCAAATTTGGCTTTGAGCAACTCCCACATGTCATGTACTATTGGACAAATCTCATACTCACACACCAAGTCATTGTTCATACTGATCAACAACGTGTTACGAGCTATACGATCCTTCTTGCGCCAATTTTGGTAGGCTTTAAGATCTCTATGATGTTGAGCGGAGGTGCCCTGTTCAGGCTCACCCATAACAATGGACAAAGTCTCTAAGACTTCTTGCTCATTTAGCACAATCGATATCTTACGATTACCAGATATCGTAGTTGTCACCATCAAGTTTCTCGCCCTTGTTAAGGTTAGCGATGATTTGGTTAGCAGCCATTGGAACTAAATATATAAGAAACTAAATCAGCACTATATATACACATATTTAATATTTTGCAACATAAATCAAATTAAACAAATACAATCAAATATAAATATATAAGGGAAACTTCGCTAGGCTAAGAATCACAATATGCCATAAACACATTATTGCGAATGTTTAATTTACTTAGTGCTAAATAATAGTCTTTAGGGAATAAACAATAATTCTACCTATAGACCACTCCCACTAGGAACATATAGCATGCGAATATTTACAAAAATAATTCAGCATATTGATATCATTTATGCAATTATAAGGCATAATAAGATATCGTAATTTTCATGCATTCAGAAATTCAACTCAGTTCGAAATGCTACTTAAAAAGTTAAAGCACTTCAAATATTAATACTGGAATTTTTATTTATATTTATTTAAAAATAATTCCAGATTGTGAATATGTAAAAATCTGAATACATTCCAAACATAAAAACAGCAAATGTTTTACTGGTTGAGAGTGAGGCCTTAAACTCCAGGAGGTCATAGGTTCTAGCCTTACAAGTAGCAATCACATTCTTTGGTAGTTTCTTGGCGGGATAACACTTGTTGGAAGGGTTAGAGAGTTGTTGGTTCAACTCCCTTTATTGTCCGAACTAATTTTTTTTTATTAAGACCAGCTTATTAAAATTGCCCAAATGGTGGCCCAAAATAAAGTCTTCTCTTTCCAGCCTACCATCAGCCAAGACCCATTTAGCACCAGTGCAGCCCAGCGCATGTGCGGGTCATAGACCAATTTGAAGCTAAGATGACATTTATTTCTATGGTTAAAAAATATGCACAGCCCAAGCACATGCACAACCCAACTTGGCCTGAATGAACAGTGTCGTCTTCCCCAGTGTTTTATTTCAAAAAACGCAGAAACAGGGGTAATTTTGAAAAAATCAACACTTCAAAACTGTATGTTCATTTTTTTTGACAAAAATTATATGGACAGAAAGCTTTCGAAAAAAGCTATGAAATCATACTAATTTTATCCAATAATAACAACAGTATCTGTAAATAGTCCTTGGTTGAAAAAATGAAAAATCTATCTAAAATTTCATTTTTCTCACAAACCACCAAACCATTTATTCTTAAAAATTCCAGATTTTATCATGCATATAATAGGCACATCATATATAATTTCTAGGGCCTATATTAATTTCTATAATATTCCACCATTAAAGCATACACAAAATCTTTGTAAACATAACATGGTGGAAAAAAAATAAAAACAAGCAAATATAACACATATTGCTCTGATACCAATGTAGAATTTTGTTGCATACGCGCAGCGGAATAAAACAAATTGGATTACTAACCTGGTTGAAGCGTATGCCCACGTTCTTGAACGGTTGAAGCTTGGATGCGATTGATCGGCGATCGGTTGACATTCGATTGCTCGTGATGAATTAATACTACTAGAGTACTAATTAATTACCCACCGTACAAGAACCTCACAGCCCTTAAAATATGCCTAACAATGGAAACTCTCAATATCTTCTTGGTAAAGAACGATACGTTTTTGTGGTGACTTTTACTGTTATGGGTAGCCAGTATTTATACTGCTAAAACCCTAACAGAATAGGAGTGACGTGGTGAGAGTGATCAACTCCAATAATTATCTACAGTAACTTACCAGTATTATTGTAACACCCCGAGTCCGAGATTCGATGTTGAACCCCTAACTCGGAGCACCAAACTAAAAGAAACAACTAAAGTCCACGAAGTGAACGAGCTACACAAGCTCAAAACAAAAACTATGCAGCAGAAAACCACAACTAAATAAAACCTGAGTTACAAAAACTCGAATAATAAAAACCGTAACTAGAAAACCTCCACGGCCAAACACAAGCCGGAGATACAATAACACTAAATACCCACAAGCTAACATGCTCGGGAAAAATTACAATAATAAAAAGAGTTACAAGGCAATGCTACCCATAAGTAAAGTTTACATAACCTTACATCAATTATCGTTCTCACTGAACTAAGAAACATAATTTATAAACAGGATTGAAAAGCAACTACCCAAAGATCAATCTGCCAGTACCCGCAAGTCTCACCGACCTCACTATGTCATCCTTCAATTGACATCTAAAAGAGTCAACACAATAAGGGTGAGTCTACAAGACCCCGTAAGCCACTATAATGTATTGTATGCTATGAGTATGAATGCAACAGTAAACCAAGACTCTACATGTAACTAGTCTAGGTAGCGCTTCCAGCTTACCCAACATCTCAACTACAAACCCGCAAGCCTGGGTAATGAGTTCAACTTAACAATTAATCGACAAGTTGCTACATGCGATTATATGACATGACAAAATGCTCAATTGTAAGAATAACATGGTAATAATATTTATACCTATACTGAACATATATAAGATCAAAACTATACAAGTCACATAAATCACATAGCACTTTGATGTTCACATAAGTGCAACTTAAATAAACCACGTCATAAAGGATATTATTTCTCTTTCTTCCAACTTCGCGTTGCTCCTGTAATACACGAGAAAATAAACGTGCCTCGATACCCGTGTACGTAGTATCGACGTCCCCGATTAATACCATCGAGTTCAATAGCTAACCAAAGCCATGCATATTGCTACAACAGTGGGGCTACATCCCACTTGCGGCCAATAGGTGAGGGGTGTGTGCAGACCGGTACGGCGACCCATAGCGATTACGAAACACATTCGTAAAGACTATACATCGTCCCACCATAACTTTACCAAGAATGCCAGCTGGACTCAATGCAATGCACAAGTAGATATTTACTCGTCATTCTCAACAAATCATCACGCGTTCTATTGAATCACATACTAAATCAACTCAATGTACTTGTAAATACTAAACACACAATCAATCATCAAAGTAGAATGATTGTCATATCTCATACTAGAACAATCACACTATGTCTGTAATCACTGAACATGTAAACTAAACAAGGCAATTGGCAAAGTAGGCCTATTGTACAACTCAACAACCAAACAGTGCCTATGCTAGCTAGACACATACATAACCCCAACATAAGGTAAGTCTAATTGTACTTACAACCATTAATTAATACATAGTCATTACACTCAACTTAGGATCCTTATAGTATCATATAATCACTCAATATACTCTATTAAAGAGGCAACTATAAATCATTAACACTTGTTTATACAAGAGCATAGCTCGACTATTCAACGTAACTTGTAGTCAACTAATGTTTGACTAAGTCAACCAAGGTCAAAGTTTTACTAAGTTATAAACCCATCAATTCGTCATCCCACATGTTAGGGAACTAATATATCTCATGTAGGGATTAATGCTACCCATTACTCAACTCCGTAGAGTCGATTATACCCATTAATAAAATTACACATTATTCGACGTTTATTTACTATGTCCTATTCAACTCCGCCAGAGTCAGTCACGACTAGTATATAGTTCGTATAGTTCTTAAATATAAATATAATATCTCATGTTGACTCCACTAGAGTCATTACCCATTTTCGTAACATCGGACGAACCATAGTATCGTCCTTAATTAATTACATTAATTGTAATATTTCATATTTGGTATGTTTACACCTTTAAAAATCTCGCAAGTTCATCGCGAGCAACTACTTACAAAAATCCCAGTGAGTTACTAATACTTGATATTTATTAATAACAACAACAACCACAACAACAATTACACTTCCATCGAATCTCCAATTATTGGAGACTAACAACAACAATATTAACAATACATTAACATATATTCAGGACTGCACACTAGTACCATTAAATTCACCAAATATTATACAAAACTCCAAATACTACCATTATTCCATATTTAGAAACTAGACATCTTAAACTACATTTTACCACTTTGAATTACCTTATTTGGACCTGTATTCATCAACTTATGGTCACATAAAGTAAGTGCTACGAACCAGTTTTTCTTATTAACAGAGCACTCAGCGCAGCGATGATTCGTAATGCAATTGAGGTACTGCCCGACCTCAAAATTCAATGAAAATTTACAGAGAACTACTTAACATATATAGGAATAAGATATCCAAAATTCAACAAATTCTCAATAGCAGATTTGTACCAGAATTTTCCCAAAGATAGTTCAAAACAGGGACAAAACTTACTTCAAAAATTATGTATTTGGCTTCTAAAAATCATCAATTCTTTCTCCAATCAATTCATCCAACTTAAATGAACAACTAATATATCATAACATCATTTGGAGCAACCAACACATTTTTCTTCCAGGAAATGAACACAAGGAATATCATCTAACACAACCCACATGCTTTACTCTTTCAATTCAACTCATAAACACATAAAACATTATAGTTACTTACTTTAATGTCACGAATCCTTCAAGAAATCAGAATGGACTTGACTAGAAATGCACTTCTCCACGACCACGACGCAGCTATGAAGTCCACGCGTCAATCTCAAGCTCAATCCAAGCCAAATCAATCTTCATCTCTCCGAAAATCCACTTTCTCTCACTAAAAACGTGGGTGGAGATAAAGATCCGTGATTCGACAACGGATCGTGGAAATTTCATGGCTAGGAACGATCCCTTTGTCGTCCTCTACGCTACGGCGAAGACGGATCATCAATTCGACTTCAAACGCTCAAGATATCACCATTTTCTCTTAAGAAGATCCATTTCTCTCTCCTCACACTCTTTCTCTCTCTCTAACTCACGGTTTATGGGAGTGAGTATGAAAATGAGACTCCTCCTTGAGTCTCTAATGCTAGCCAATGACTTATGTGGTCTTCATTTGGTCAAAGGTCAACAAAGAAGAGAAATATCTCAATTCTTGGTCAAATGTTACTTAAATGAGTCAAATTGTTAACTAATTAAATCATTGATCAAATAAATTAAAACCACTATTATTTTAATATTTAAAATACTATAAATAAATAAAAAGTCAACGAAGTGTTGCCAAGTCAAATACATCAAAATTAATTATCAAAATTCGTTAATATTTTTAAATGTCAAAATGGGTTGGTTATTTTATTTAATCAATGGGTAAGTATTTGGTCCAATCTCGAGCTTGTTTGGGTATTTAAAACCACTTAAAAACGTTAAAAATCGAGAAATATCGAAAACCGACAAAATATGGCTCGCGGTTATGCGGACGCATAGTGCGGCCGCATAGGCACCATGCTAATGCGGACGCATAGTGCGGCCGCATAGGCACCATGCTAAGGCATAGTGCGGCCGTATAGATTCCAGAAAGGTCATGTGTTCTATGCGAGCTCGCATAGTGCAGCCGCATAGAGCTAAAACACAGGGCAGTTTTTCGAAAATGTCCTAGTTTGATCCCAAAATGTCCCGAAGTGATCCTAGGTTAATTCTAACATCAAACAAAGGTCAAAACACATCCAAAACTCAACCAAAACATTTCACCAATGAGGCTTGAAGGATGGACAACACAAGTCCCAATCGTACGCGAAGATAACCACATGAAATGACACACGAATCATCACAATTTACGGCTTAACGACAAGACTAACATGCTTGCCATTCGAGAGTGAAACCAAACTAAGGCTAGGTCACTTAAACGTGGGGAATATACATGGTATACATATGATAATGGATGTCGAGAATAGTCTCGAACGAATACAGAAACAAAGTATAATCACGTGTCGAACACGGCTTACAACTTAACACGTCACGCTTAGCAAGCATGACACCAAATATTCCGAGGGTTTCAAGGCCGATGTGAGGTGACTACGAGTGTACAAAGAAGGAAGTAGGGTCGGGGCCCTACAATTATATGTTAGTTACTGTAGATGAGTCCTTCACCACTTCAACCTCTTCTTCCAATCGGATTAGGTCGGACCTAGTTATGGGCGTCCCAATTGGTGCACCACGGAATTTCAACATTTCTAATAATGTAAAAACATTGGAACAATACGGTAAACCCAAACATCAACTCAAGTAAGTGTCATGAAAGCTAGTGTGCTTGCTATTAATAGTAATCATCAAAGTATGAGTAGATATTGAGGGCAACAGTGATATCACATTATTGATATCACCATTTAATTAAAGAAGCAATGTTGCTCTCCACGTTAACAAAGTTGTTGATTTGTGTTATTGTTACTGGATGAAGATACTAATGACGTGATATCACCGTTACACTCATTATTTTTCCCAAAAGCATAACATCTAACAATACATGATGTGACCACTTTACCCTTGAAAAATTCGTCATATACAAAGCACTTGTTGGAATCAACAGCCAAATCTAAAATAATTGAACGAAGGGAATTGCTAGATAGTAATATAAGAGTTTCAATATGCATAAATGACATAGGCAATTACTAGAAATAAGTCAAGGCTTTTGCCATTTGGGAGAAGTTATTTTCATTACATTTTTTACTTATCCACTACATCACTAATTATTAGATTAAACAAATACATGTTTCGACAAAACTACCCCTTCATTACTTGCCCATATTAAGTTGACTAATAAAATTACTTTTCTAATTACCTTCAAACATTATTTTTTAGTTCAAAACATCAATGAAACAATATAGTTATTTTTTTTTATTTTCATTTTAAAAAATATGCTTAATCAATTAAGCTTATGATCAAAGTCATGTTGCATAGTAAAAAACTCAATATAACGAGGACATTTTGTCTATTTAATACATACCATATTGCTATTGCTAAATTGATTTTTTAAATAATATTATTTAAATCAAATTAATTGAGTAAAGAAACGAGGCGCAACGGTCTATTTCAAAAGATTCTAAGTTTTTTTTTTAGTTTTTAATAAAATATGCAACATTTTCTAAAAGTTTGGTAGACAAATATCTTAATTATATTATTTTTTGATATGGAGCACGTAATGCGAAATACAATTGACTAAATATATTTATGCAACATAACTTCAGTCATAGGCTTAATTGATTAAACATATTTTTTAAAATAAAAATAAAATAAATAACTATATTTTTCATTGATGTTTTGATTTAAAAAATAATGTTAAAATGTAATTTAAAAAGTAACTTTATTAGTCAATTTAATATGTGTAAGTAATGAAGAGATAGATTTGTCCAAATATATACTTATTTAATGTAATAATTAGTGATGCCATATACTTATTTAATGTAATAATTAGTGATGTAGTAAATAAACAAAAAATATAGTGAAAATAGTCTTTTCCTTTGCCATTTTGCCAATAAGTACCATAGGTTTCACATATAGAAATAGATGCATTAGAGATTACCACCTATGTATTGGAAATACTCTCCAATATTAACATTGATTTCTAATGTAATACATTTCTTAATTAGAAATCCTTATGCCCATAACTCAAAGTACATACACAATAATCGTAGGAGTTCATCTAAATAGTGGCTGGGTTTTGCTCTCTGAAATATTTATCTCGGTTTGATTCTTGTCGCTTGCACCTATGAGATAATTTCCAAATACGTAGGTTGAACATTTCATTAGATTAGTCGATCCAAAAAGGTAAATTAAGTTGAGGTACACGCATACATAAATGGTGGTGTTAAATAAAACTTCTCTAAAGCGTTAAATACAACACCTTTCCTTACAAATTTACTATTTTACTCATTTTTTTTTGGTAAAAATTTATATTTACAAGTGTTATAAATGCAATTTTTATTTTTTTTGTTTTTAACAAAACTAGAAAATTAGACAAGGCCGCCACCATATTCCAAACATTCACCTAGACTAAACGGCCATCTATTATTTCGTCAGTTTTTTTTTTAACACTTTCAACCTTTAAAGTTTACAATTTCGTTAAAAAATTAACGAATTCGTTAAAATTTTAACGGAAGGTGGAAGAGCTGCCACCCCCAGGCAGTCATCCCAAATTCCACCCCTATGGGATCCATTTGCGCTAAATATAAAATAAATGGTGTTTTGATGTAAATACTCATTTATATCAAATGAGAGAAAAAATGGTATTTTTCCAAGGAGGTGTGATATTTAATACTTTTAGGGTGTTGTATTTAGCACCAATGTACATAATGATTTACGCAATTCACCCTCTTAATTACTCCCTATATCCCGGATAAATGTTCCTAGTTGATAAAACACAAAAATTAAGAAGCATAATTAATGTTGTGCTGTAAAATTTGCTATAACAATAATACCTATAACATTAATTAATTAAGTAAACTATTCTAAATAATAGAGTTTTTTTGGGATGTATTATATTAATAAAATTTTAAGAATATATTATGAATAACGGTAAAGAATAGAATAGATAGATCATAAGTCTTTACGAACATTACTTGTGACATCCAAAAATAAAAAAGAAATATTTATATGAAATGGAGGGAGTATTATCTTTATTGTGTACAAGCACATGAATACCATTATATCACCCCATGAAGAACAGTAAAATGTCATTAATTTAAGCAATAGTGAGGTAATATTAAATTAATTAGTAGTAGACAGGACCTAAAAAGGAGAATAAAGAAGCCTGGGCCCTGGACTCGGGAGCCTAGGTTGCCAAATTTATAATACTCCTAGGAGTATTAGACTAATTCCCCCTACACACTTTGACCGTACCAATTTTCATCAAATAAAAAGGAAAAAGAAAATTAAAAAAGGAAAATGGGGGAAAGGGTGAAAGGAGAAGCAGTTTTTAGTATTATAAGATTCAGATCGGATCCTTTGAGGGCGAGCGAGCGAGCGAGTGAGTGAGTGAGTGAGTGAGTTAAGTTGAGTTGGCTCTATTTATATCATTAATTTTGGGGATTTTTGGTTTGTTTGTGTTATTAAATTAACTTGCCTCAAAGTCAATCAAGAAGACGATGATATATATTTATCCATCTTTTAGTTTTTATGTACGTATCTACTTGGATTTTCTTCTCAGTTGGCATTCAAAAGATTTAATTTTTCTTGCAGTTTTTTTTAATTCCTTCTCTTTCTCTCTCTTCTTCTGCTTCAAAATTTTGTTTTTTTAATGAATTTCTAAGAATCTTGAGAATATAATGTGGACATATGTTTTGTTCTAGGCACTTAATTAATTAAATATTTTTTATAATTTTTTATTAAACTTGTGAGATTGAGCTCTGAGGTGTTGTTTGTTTGTTTGCAGGATAGTTTCTGGGTTTTGTTCTTTTATTATGGAGGAGAATATTGACCAATTGTTGTTGTTGCATGGAAGCTGATTACTTTGAAGTTTCTGGGTTTTGTGATTTCTGGTGAGTCTGCTATTTCAATCTCTTTCTGGGTTTTGCATTTTCCATTTTGCATTACCTTTTCTTGCATGGGTTTGATCAGGAGGACTCGATTCGGGTTTCCGGGCGATTGACTCGTTCTTGTTGTTTCAGATTTTTTGTTCCAAGTAATGCAGCTATCTTTGTTTTTTGGATTGTCATGAATTCGGAATAATGTTTTATTATTTTTTTATGGTAATTTTCTTGCGGGGGCTTTGACATTGCAGATTAGGAGGAGTTCAGTTCCTGTTGATTAAAGAATAATTTTAAAAAAGGGGTTTTGAGATTGATTATTGAGAGGGTTGGATTAGGAGTGTGTAAAGTGGGTGTCTTGTTATATGGGGACTCAGACAATGGGATCCAGCGGTGGTGGTAGTGGTACCCAAGAGCCAAAATCGGATAGTTTGGCTAGGCAAAGCTCATTGTACAACCTCACTCTGGATGAGGTTCAGCACCAATTAGGGGATTTGGGGAAACCTCTAAGCAGTATGAATCTTGATGAGCTTCTCAAGAGTGTTTGGACTGCTGAAGCTAATCAGGGGGTTGTTGGTGGGGTTGATTATGTGCAGCAGGGCCAACTTGCTTCCGCCTCCTCTCTCTATCAGCAATCGAGCCTTACCCTGAACAGGGATCTTAGCAAGAAGACTGTTGATGAGGTGTGGCAAGATATCCAACAAGGACAGAGAAAAAGAAGCAATAGTAATATTGATAGGAAAGCCAGCAGGGACAGACAACCCACTCTTGGTGAGATGACATTGGAGGACTTCTTGGTTAAGGCAGGCATTGTAGCTGAATCTTCTCCGGGAAACAAAAATGCAGCTTTAGGGGCTGATCCCATTGCATTGCCCCAGCAAAGTATTGCTCACCAAGCTCAGTGGGTGAACTACCAGATACCTCCTATTCATCAGCCACCGCAGCAGCAATCGCATCGACAGCAGCAGAATATGCTTAATGTCTTTATGCCAGGACATCCAGTTCAACAACCCCTTCCTATTAGTGCAAACCCAATCATGGATGCAGCTTATCCTGATACGCAGATGACCATGTCGCCATCCCCTTTGATGGGCACACTATCGGATACACAGACACCTGGACGGAAAAGGGTTGCCCCAGGAGATGTGATTGAGAAGACCGTTGAAAGGAGGCAAAAGAGGATGATTAAAAATAGGGAATCTGCAGCTCGTTCGCGAGCAAGGAAACAGGTAGGATTTCCAGACGTTTATGTATGTTCGTGATCAAAGCAAGGTTATTGTTTTTTCTCTATCTTCTCAAAGGCTACAAGAGCTTTCTATGTCGATAAACAGGCTTACACTCATGAGCTAGAGAACAAGGTTTCACGTTTGGAAGAGGAGAATGAAAGGCTCAAGAGGCAGAAAGTACGTTATCTCCTTTGAACTCTACTTTTCATAAAATATTCTAGGATGTGATTATAATATCATAGTATGAATTCAGGGTTTGTAGACTTACTATCATCCCTGTCTTATGCTGGTGGATTTTGGCCAGAGGTTACAAGGGAAAGAGAGGCATCAACATATACTCATATAGTTGTGTGCTCGTTTCCCAATCAGGGACAATGTGTTGGTGTCTTCTATGTTACCTGGACTCGGCTAGGAGGATCGGGTACAGGTGTGGATCCGGGTGTCGGATCTGCCAAAATTTTAAGATTTTACACTAATTTACTGTGAAATTGCCACACCCATACCCATGTCGTGTCGACACGGGTACTTCAACAAAAATGAAGGGTCGAGGTACATAAGGTGTCTTGGTAGTTTTCATTAGAGGTATCTTGTTAAAGAGCTGATCTGTAATTGGAACACAGCTCTTGATTGTTAGCTCATGCCTTGTTTTGGTTTCATTTCGGTAGTGTCTTTTCATGCTGGTTGTAATGGTGGATTTCCTATCCAAATCTGTTTATTCTTCTTATCTATTAAATCTTCTCTTTCTATCAAAAAGAAAAAAAAAAAAGCTAAAATATAAATAAATATAAATATAGATAAAAATAAAAATAAAGGGCAATGTGTTTCTACTCACATATTTAATCGCTAGTATTACATGATTGATAACATTTTCAAGACCATATTATAGCAGAGACCCAATACAAGGGAAGGACAACAATCATTATGAGCTGGTGCCAGAATTTGAATGTAGTATACACAATAATCGGAATTTCTGGCATTATTATTACTGACTTGATACTGGTGCATAGGGATGCTTATAACTAAGAAACACCGGCACCGACGTGCTAACACAATCTGAAATGAAACAACACAATGCCACAAATTCTTATAAAATATGAAACAATGAGGATACGTGAATATCTCTCCATATATGATATTATGTAAGCAATTATATACTCCCTCCGTTCCATGCAAAAAGTCCACTGTACTATTTTGGGATGTTTCATGTTAAGAGTCCACTTTCTAAAATTATGTCTTCACTCTTCATAAACTTTTCAACTCTATCCTCCAAATGTGGTATAACATGTTAAATATGCTTAAGCATTTTTGTAATTATGGCCAACTCTAATGGTACTTTTGTATTCCTTAATAATTAGACTTTTCAAACGTGGACTCTTTGGATGGAACGGAGGGAGTATGTTGTATGTATGTACGATCTTCCATTTAGCATCAAAAAGAAGACAATTATTCAAGAGTTAATGTTCAATATTCCTCGAGGCATCAGTCATTCAAGTTAAAATACCCAAGACTTATGCTCTTTACATCCTTTACATTTGGGTGTTGCACTTGGAATTGTGTGTTTTGTTTTTTTGAAATATAATTACATTTCAGGCCCTTCGTGTTCACGTTCTAGTCCAAACAATACTGGACACTGAAAGAAATTAGTAATGTGACACTTTGGAGCGTGTTTAACAAGTGTCGTAGTGTTTGACTCGTATATCTCACCAAGACGAGGAGGGTATTGTGAGACATTATGTGGGAAGGGTCTGGTGAGGAGGGTAAGGATCATCTTGTTTCTTCGCAGACGGTGCTCTTCCTTGAGATGAGTGACGGTTGAGTATCGAGAAGCTGGTTCTTAATGACATGTCCTTAGTGCGAGATGGCTTTGGCGTTTCCCATTAGAACCTCATCCCTTTAGCATAGAGTTATCAAGAGCAAATTTGGCTGTCTATGCAATGGTCGGGATGCGGATATTGGATCTTCCACTACTACGAGTGCATGGAAGTTCATTCACCGGTGCTCTCATCTCATCTGTTCCTCCCTGATACTTGTTTTATTGTTGGGACAGTCTTCGGGTTCGGCTTTGAGAGGATCATTGGGTTGGGGATCTCCCTCTTGCTACCTCTTTTCGACGTCTTCATAGACTCTCCTCCCTCCAGAATGTGGCTGAATTCCTTGTTGAGTAAGGTGATTCCCATTCTTGGAACCTTCGCTGTTTTAGAAATATCAATGATAGAGTGCGTAGGAATGGCCTATTAGATAGGCCTACTCCTTTCTGTGTTTCATAGGCGTGACCTTGTATCGTTAGACTTGGGTTCTAGATCCCACCGGTAAGTACACCTGAATTCTTCATGTGGTCTATGATTTGTTCTCGAAATCCTTCTTTCGTCCCGTTAGTCTCATTTATAGGAAGGCTAGGTGGTCCCGTTCAAGTTGATGGCTTTCACCTGGTCTCCTGTTCTCAATAGGCTTAACACAAATGAATATAGAAGTGCAGGCCCATACAACACTATCACCGGATATGTGTTATATGTGCAAACAGAATAATGAGTCTCATGAGCATTTGTTTGTTTATTGCCCTGTACTGTGGAGGATCTGATGTCCTTCATTTGTTGTGTTCGGAGAGCAATGTGTGCATCGTACTTTGGTATTGGACTTGGTCACTAGTTTGTGAGGCTTTGGTGGAGAGAAGGATGGGGTTTGCCTGTGGAGGTGAATAGTTGGAATCTTGTGGTATTTGTGGACGAAAAGGAACGTGAGAATTTCCTGTGACTTCTGCATTTGTTTCAGAGGATTTGGAGGAGAGGAGGATAGGTATGCTTATTCAGGTGTGAATTGGAATCTTGTGGTATTTGTGGAAGGAAAGAAACCTGATAGTTTTCCGTGATCACTCCCTTTTCGTCCCATGTCTTTGGGATACAGTGGTTTTCCAGTCTTCTTCTTTGGGCCTCCGCTCTAGGCGTTTAGGGGTTGCCGATGTCTGATTTATCCTGTGAGAGAAAGCAGTGGTTTATTAGGCTGATTTCTTTTCTTTTTTGTGTTTCCACTTGTCTGTTTTCACTTTTCCCTTTTAAATGGTGGACTTCTTGTCCTCCTGTGTACTTCTTTCTCCTTACTATATAAGCTTCTTTTTCGATAAAAAATGGTTTTACTTTTTCCATTTTGGAGGGTAATGATGCAGAATGCACCAACAAATCCAATGGAGCTCACATGGGATTATCATTTGGATTCTATATATTCTTCTTGTACAAAGTTGATTGGGTTAATATAATTAGGAGTTATATAAGGACCATTGGTTGATCAAGAACAATTTAGTCTAACCTCATTGTTATGGTATTTTTTGGGTACTATAAACTTATCCAGTAGTTTTAGGCTTTCATGTAATTCTAGAGACAGTGTAATCTTCCATCTTTTAAGTAGAGTGGATTATGATTGATAGAAACTTAGTGCTAGTGGCCTTTGCCAGTTGGTTATGAGGATGAAGTGATTGTACTGCCTGGAATAATCTTGTATGAGGTTTAAACCATATATTTTTGTCTTTCTGCTTTCTCATCTGTTGCGCGCTACATCAAGCATCAGATTTGTGCCTTAGCTCTATGTCCAAAGCAACTATTTGGTATTAAGAAACACCCAGAGAAGCAAACTTTTAATGAAAATTACTTTTAGCCTCGGATACTGGTGTGGATCCAGGTGTCGGATCCGCCAAGATTTTAAGATTTTGCAGTAATTTAGTGTGAAATGGCCGTACCCATCCATGTCATGTTGTGTCGACACGGGTACTTCGGCAAAAATGAAGGGTCGAGGTAACATAGCTTTTAGCCCACCCCATAACAAAGCCAAATATGCCCTTATTATGATGTCATAATGATCACTCTTTGGCATTCCCATTAGACCTCAACAGTAGGGGTGAGCAGATCCGACCTTGTACTGTGTAACCCGCCGAACTTCTCCAAATCCGGCCTGGACCAGCGGACCAATTACCTTGTCGGACCCTGATAGTGGCTTAACCCTGTGAGTTCATGTTGAGCCGGGTTCAGAATTCTTAACGACCCTGTTGAGCCTGATAGTGGCTTAACCCTGTGGGTTCAGGTTGAGCCGGGTTCAGAATTCTTAACGACCCCGTTGAGCCCGGCTGCCCGTCTACATAAAAACCATGCAAGTTACTTGTGTACTACATAAATAACGTGAAACTATGCTGTTTCTTATAAATGCCTAATATATACCCAGTTTGGCAGTTGATGCAATTCAAACCCTCTATATTTTTCTTTGATGGGGATGGATGGTGTTTCTTTCATCTCTCAGTCTGCGTTGGAGTCTTTTAGGGATGATCTGCTCATTTATTTATGCAGAGCGTGCGGTGTTCCTCCAGGGTTTACTTCTTTTTCTTTGGTGGCAACATTTCCTCCTTGTATCTTGTTTCTCCCTAATTGATGCAAATAAAAGAACTCTTGTCAACTTTTTAGGGTTTTTATAATCTTTGAAATGATTTATCGTTTTGCTTCATGCAGCACATCATAATTATTCGCCAGTTGTGCGTAGGTATATTTGCTTTTGTGCGTATGAATTTTAACTTTGATTTGTGTAGAATATCTAAACCGTTAATGAGTTGAACTTTCCCTTTTGTGAGTTCTAGTCCTAGTAAGATTATGATTTACTCCCGTCTCAAGCACCCTAAACTTATCCATGTTCTTTTAATCCAAAAGTAAGGAGGAATTTAGGGAGGGCAAGAGTTATGACAGTTTCCCTCAAGCCTCTGGCTCTTTGGCCTCGAGTGATTAAAAGCAAATTTTGTGTCTAACATAATGGTTAGGATGTTTCTATGCAGTCTCCAACCACTGTGCGTGCCTGCGAAAACTTATTCATCATTGTTCACATGATCAGATTCAGAGGAGATGGTTGCTCATTGCTTGTCTTTCTTCCTTATCGCTTCTTCGATTCTCATGATCGCTTCGCTTGGTTACTAGTCTGTCTGTTTGAGTTATGTACCTTAAGGCTTTTGCTTTGTCCCTTGTGTGTAATTTACCATTTTAAGAATATTGATTGGAGATAGAGTGGTAGTTTTTATAAGGTTTTATCTCCGTACACGTGTCATGTGTAGTCAGCACAGGATGACTCATGAGCATCTCTTTCTCCATGGCTCTGTGTTATGGTATACGTGCTTGGCCTTTTGGGTGAACACTGGCTATAATGCCCTTATCAGTTTAGATTCTATTACTGATTACAGAGGTTTTGTAAGATGGAGTTTGTTGTGGTGTTGTCCTCTTTTTTGGGGGTTCTTTGGTGTTTATAGAAAGACAGGGTCACAAGGATTTCAGGAAAAGGCGCTTCTGCTTCCACTGTTGAGGATGGGATTGGTTATTTCCCTTTTGGGCTTCAGCAATGCTGGCATTTTGAGGAGTGTGTTGTCTTGATCTTTGCGAAGATCGGAGGGTGCTGCTTCTTTAACCTTCTCTTAGCTCCCTCTCTTCTTTTTGTAGGTGAACTACTGGTTTCCATATGTACATTCTTTTCTCTCTATGTTAAGATTTTGGTTAGATAGGTAGTGCGATGACACTATTCTGGGAAGTTTTTTTTTGATAGTTAAGTACGGCCCCTTTGTATGGGGATTGGAACCAAGGACCTCGCGTTGAGTGCCCTTGCCATCTCTCCCACCCCTTGAGGTCTCTGGGGAGTTCTTTTCCCAATCGTTTTAGTATAGTGACAGAGAAGGAGTGTCTTGTCAGTCGGTGTTGATGGTGGATGAGGATACGGTTGTTTGGAACCCAACTTTTCGAAGGAACTTGCATGACTGGGAGATGGATTCTTCTATTCAATTTTTGGGTGAATTATATGCACAGCAAATAGAGTTGAGGGGGGATCAAGTTATTTGGAGGGTGCGAAGAGCAGAAAATTTTCAGTTAAGTCCTACTATTTGAGGCTGATAAGTAGAGATAAGATTTTTTTTCCATGGAATATAGTGTGGAGATCTCTAGCCCCTTACAGAGTGGGCTTTTTAGCTTGGGAGGTTGTCAATGAGGCTATTTTAATGGGTGATAATTTGAGGAGACGTTGGAAAGTTTATGTGAACTGGTGGTTTTTGTGTAACAGTAATGAAGAGAATGTTAATCATTTGATGATTCATTGCCCAGTTGCAGCAGAGCTATGGAACTTGGTTTTCGGGCTGATGAATATTTCTTGGGTTATGCCAAGATCCGTGAAAGATTTATTGCTGAGCTAGTCAGTGTACAAAGGGAGGAGGAGGAAAAGACTGTGGGAGACAGTCTGGAAAGAAAGAAACTACAGAGTTTTTGATAACGAGGAAAGCTCCATTCAACTCTTGAAGAGTTCTCTGCTCAGAACATTACTTTTTTGGTATATAGGGTCCGGGGAACAGGATGTGAATATCATTAATCCTTATATTTCTTTTGTTGAGGCTGTGCATAGTTCGTGATGGGCCTTTATTTTGGTCTGTATACTCCTAGTGTACAGGGCGCGTCACCTTTTTTGACTCTTTTATTGAACTTCTTATTTATCACAAAAAAGAAAAGGAAAATAAATTTTCAATTGGAACTTATCGTTGCTATATTCACTATGCATTCCTATATTCTTTTTCTTCCTTCTTTTTAATTCCTTTTGACACTTACATACTGGTATCAAACATTTTAACCCCCTCAATCCGCCCCTTACTACGCTAATCCTACTTAGCAGTTCTAATCACTCCCTTCAATAGAAACTTGACCTTAGTAACCACGTATCCTAAAGCACATGAAAATTACTGGAACTGTAGTATTCTAATCGATTCATGGGACATTTTTATATTTGTTTCTTATCAACCCTAACTAGGGGCGTCAATCGGGCTTAAAGAGCTGGCCAGCTCTATCCATACTCGGCCTAAATTGATTTATGCACGTTCAAGACCGAACGCAGCCTAATCTAAATTGAGCCTCATTCGCTCAAACTTGGCCCTAATTAATTTATGCACGTTCAAGCGCGATTGAGCTTCACTTGCTCAAACTCAGCCCTAAGTTTTAGTTTGGCTTTGGCCTTATTCGGGCTTGCTTATCCAACTTGGAAAATATTATTATGAGGCAAAACATTAACTCAATTTGCTTTCAAAATGCAGCATTTTTCATAAACTCAACAGAAAGAACATACCGAGCTAGAAGTTGACCATTGATCTTCACATAGTGTCGGCAGAGAGAAGATAATGGGGGAAGGGTATGACCATATGAGACCTAGAGATGCTGAATGTGGGAATTCCTAGGTCTTTTGTTGTATAATACTTTGACACTTCAAATTTGTTCATAAGTTATTCAGGTTGAGCTTAGTTATGTCTTGGTTAAATAATGACCATGCTCGACACAAATAAACTTCAGGCCTGAATTTTTTGTTCAGGCTCAGCCCTAATTTTGGCAGGCAGAATGGCTGGGCTTTGGGCTTGAGCAGCCTTATTCAGAGTCCTAACCCTAACACCTTTTCTCTAGTACAAAGCGGCCTTAACACCTGAGACCCGTAATTAGCAATTACCCAAAAAAATTTGGCACACTTTTGCTGAATTTTCTTCGATCAAGTTGATCTGGAGGCGGAAACTAAAAATGAGCATCATTAACTGTCGAGCTTACAGTCTTCTCCGCACTGTTTACTTTATGATGATCTAGTTATTACCTATTCTAGCAGCATCACTCATCAGAATTGTTGTTGAATATCAATTGTCTAGCGAATCAGTAGTAACATACTAATATCTACAGCTGTGGCAGTAGGGTGTGAATTTGGTTACACCAGATTGGTGAAGTTATTTTCTTAGTACACAAACAGTTTAAGCTAATTTTTTCAAACTGCTCAATGTTTCAAAGCTCACTGCCTTCTAGGTAGCCTCATATATATCTTACCTACCATGCTGAAGTCCTATTAAGAGAGGGTCATCTAATTCTCTTAAAGTAACCATTTGAAACCCTCTAAACATTTCTACTAGAATCCTATGTTTCCCAGCAGATCTGGGATCATGTCTGTTATGAATTTAATTAATATGTGAACCTTTGGGGACGAGCTGTCTTTATCTATGGGTAATGTCATGGATCAACTCGTGCTACGTAATCTCACTCTAGCCTTTGTTGTGTCTGTAAAGTTGAAGAGCTAACAGGTTTCTATTATTTTAGTTCTAATACTGGTGGATTTTGGATTTCACAAATTTGTGATGACTGATGAGAAGTAGACAAATGATGAATTATTGGATGATGGCTGTTATAAGCTTTTATTTCATTGACATTTCCTTGGGGGTTTATTCTATTGAATTCTCGGGGGGTTTGTAAATTCTTTTTGTTCTTTCTCCTTTATATGGGAACAGCTGCTGCACAGCAACGTCTCTCTCTCTCTCCAGTCTCCACAAAATAAATAAATAAATACATAAAAAATAAAAAATAAACTCCAAATAAATAGGTAAATGATGAAGAAGAAAGGCCAAATGCTTAATGCTTGCTCTGACATTACGCATCCTCCAAAGAAACTTTTATGTGTCCTTCTAAGTAAAACATCTTAAATCAGAAGAGTTTTTTTTTTCCAACTTCAATAAAAAAGTTAACAGCCAAATCTCTTTTGTAAATCCTAATCGTAGACTATTTTCTTAATCCTACTTCATAGGCTATCTGTACTTCCTGAAGTTGTCTTATCATCATAAAAACATTGGACATTTCCACGAACAGTCTTTTCCTATAAGATTGGGCCAGGTATATTTAACATTTAGCTGGACAAAGACAATATGCCATTAACTGTTTATTATAAGAATGTTTACATTTATTTAACGTGGGAACCGTCTCAAATCCTTTGTGAAGATATGATCTGTTTTAAAATGGCCTGTCTAGAAGATATTTTTGAACTTCTCATAGACAAAATGACAATGAACTTCAATATGCTTAGCTCACTAATTAAAAACAGGATTTGCCGCAATGTAAATAGTAGCTTGATTATTGCATCAACTTCATAGGACCTGAGCTACATAAACTTATATCCTTGGGTAACTGATGCAACCACGTAAACTCTCATTAAGACTCTGCATTTTACTCTTCCAAGACACCAAGTCTGTGTTTCCCTGTGATTGTCCTGTTTACCTTAGAACCCCACTTAATCTACATATGAAAAACCTTCTAATTGGAAATTTGGAATGCCCATAATTTCTGTATAGAGTTCCAAGTTTTGGATCTCCCTTGAGATAATATCCGCTTGAAGGTCTCTTAGCAAAAAGTTAGAGAAGTGTACATAATGATTCATGATGAGATGATTGAACTTCCTAACCAATCCTCGATACCTCTCAGGATCCTGAAGTATTGTATCTTCTGCCATAAGATGCATAGTAGTTCGTCAACCTGAGAAGATCAACTCAATCTGCATCTGAAACACCTTCTGATTTGTAATGACGATGACTTCTGAATGTCCTGGAGTTACCATTAGGTGACATAATATCCGCTCATGGAGAGGATGTGGCTAGTCACTTTGAGATAATTTAACTTCCTAATAAATCTTGGTTAGCTTTCAGGATCCTCAAGTAACTCTCCATCTTCTGGCATAACTCATAACTCATAAGATGCATGTTAGGAACCATAGGGCGAATTTTATTGCGCGAGAATTGAGTTAAAGCATATCATTGCTAGTAGAACTTTTAAAGAAAGTGAAAACCCGTACGCTATCTGAGTGTCATAGTTGAAGTATTCTGGAGAGTCAGGGCAACATAGGTTAGAAGCGGCGATGGTGGATTGGTGGGCCAATACGTGCATTGAGGACGTCCGTAGATTCTTATAGACACTGGATGACTGGAATGATGAGTGCTGCGATGTCTTCCATGGTCCTCCTAGTGGTGAAGTGAGGTGTAGGTGATAGCTATTGGGAAGGGGATGCAGTATTATTGCTGGAGATTGTGGAGGCAGTGAGGTTAGGCATTGGGGTTTCAAGAAGCAAAAGGTCCAAATAACTTCCTATAGAGAGGTGAGAGTTATATATACATTTTAAACGTTATGGTTTATTAGTTTCCAAGTTAAATAAGGTGTTAAATTTCAAGCTGTCAAATTCTGTCGTGGTATATATCAAGTATAGCCTTTTGACCAGACAAAACAACTTATATGGCCTTTGACTAAAAATTAACACAAACTTTCTATAATACCCCCAAAGCCCTTAAAACCTAACTCAGTCTTACTCTCACTCAAATCTCGGCTTCCTCTCTCAAACCACATCCGTCTTCCTCCCATCGTCGATCACATCGTTGCCGTCTTCCTCCGTCTCCGATCACATCGTCTCTCTTTACTGTCATGGATCTGGTAAGTCTTCCTCCATCTTCCTCCCATCTACTACCATGAAGCCCTATCTTTCTCTTCCTCTGTCTTCCTCCCATCGTCTCTCTTTGAATCAGTAAAACGATCCCGTGAATCGTTTAAACGACTCCGTAAATCATTTAAACGACTCCGTGAAATGTTTAAACGACTCCGTGAAACGTTTAAACGACTCCGTGAATTGTTAAAACGACTCCATCAATTGTTTAAACGATTGCGTGAATTGTTTAAACGACTCAGTGAATTGTTTAAACGACCCCGTGAATGGTTTAAACGACCCCGTGAATGGTTTAAACGACTCCGTGAATTATTTAAACGACCCCGTGAATTGTTTAAATTACTCCGTGAATTGTTTAAACGACCCCGTGAATTGTTTAAATGATTCCATGAATAGTTTAAACGACTCCGTGAATAGTTTAAACTACGCTTTGAGTCGTTCAAAAAATAAGGGTATTTTCGGGTTTATAAGTAAAAAGAGGCTATATAAGTTATTTTGGAATAAGTCAGGCTATATAAGATGTTAGGGGGTTTGACTAGGCTATTTATGAAGAAACCCCAATTCTGTCCAATTTTTGTTGAATGTTAAACTTGGTAGGACAAAAGAAAAGAAACCATTCTTCAGTCTCTTTAGCAAAAAGAAGTCAAAGAACAATGGCGTCTTTGCGGCGTCTCTTACGAATATCTTTTTGGTTTGCGAGGGACATAATTGTTTTATTTTTTTTGTTTCTTTTTCCTTGTCCGATTCTTCTACATTTATTAACTTTTTGCTCCCTAGAATAAAAAACATATCTTAGAAAGTATGTCTGTCAAAGCAAAGGTCCTTGAAAGTCTGAAGCTCGATTAGGAGATTCCTAAAAGACCTAACCATACGGAAGGAACATATGGTGTCGTCAGCTATCTAAAATGGGAGACCCTCACCTTCTCTCTCCCAGTCTATTATACACCTCATACCAAGCCACTCTCACTCCTTGAATCATCCTTTTACAAATGTCAACCACAAGGGTAGAATGAAAAAGAAACAATTGACCTCCCTCTCACAGGCTTCTAGAAACCTAATAATATTTCCTAGTCTCTTTTTTGATAATTAGGGTGAGAAGAAGAGAAACTACCAGAAATCGACTTCATCCCTGACTATGGCCCTTCTGCTCCTGTACTAAGTATTGCCTTTGTAAGCTTTCTCTAGTTGAAGCTTAAGCACAATACTGTTCCAACCATTCATAGACGATATGCGACAATGTCCTCAACCTTTTGTAACATGGACTCATCATTTCACCCAAAGTACCTGCGTCGATTCACCATGAAAGAGATGGCATATAGTGTAAAATCCCATGTTTGGTGAGTCCGACACCCACACCCACCCTCATAAACGACACTCGTGCCCAATTCCTTGTAACATAGTCCACAACCACCAGATAATCTAATAAATGCCAACTAAAGTTCGTAGATCAGCAAGTGTTGGGAAGCCAATGATGAAACTATCTTGTTCATAACCTTGTCACCTTCAAAATAATCACCTAGTTTCCTCCTTAAATGGCTTCTGTAACCACTCACTCCACTCAATATTATAGGACTCTAATAATAGAATTGGAACATTCATCATAGAGAGACCAATCAAACCCTATTACTTACCAACAACCATAGTATGACGCCATATTACTTCCCCTGCCTCCACCTTTATCTCCCTGATTAAATTTCTCATACTCTTCCCTGAAGCTGCATAGTCAAAGTACATTTGCTTACAATCACTTTTGCAAATGATGCTTTCTTCATTTTCAAACTATCATCGTCCTTGCCATGATCCCAGATCCACGTTGCTCGAGACTCTAGTAACATGAAAATTCTGATACAGTTTCATTATGCGCTTTGTCTGCTTTGGTCTATCATTGAAAATCTCATGGTCAAACATAAAAATGGAATCGTCTGCTCACAGCAGTGTGTAACTTATTCACCAAGGTTGCTCATTGGAATATGGAATCTATGTAGGGGCTTATGGTGAAATTTGATAGCGGACTATTTTAATTGGATGGTTAGAAAGAATAGTTATTGAGTTTCTGACTGGTGATTCTATACTGCACGTCTTCAGACAATTGCATTAATTATTTACAATGAAAAACCATCTGCCCAAGTTCCACTAGATTTGCCTTTTTAGTAGGCAGCTTGCTTGAATAACATGAAAACGGTTATACTCCCGTTCTGTGGTGATTCCTAGAGTGAAGTGGCAATGTACGATGCAAACTGATTTCCTGAGAATATCTGAGAGATGTACATTCTATTGACTCACAGCTGTTGTTTGAGGACACACTATTTAGTAAGTTGGCATTTTTGTAGACTAAAAATGCAGCAAGCATGTGGCTTTTGGAAGAATCTTTTTTTTTTGGCGCGGAAATCAGATCTGAGTTGTTTGATTCAAGATTGTGCTAGAAAAACAAAAGTTGCCTATTGTATCTGCAAGATCATCTGAGTTAACTATCTTCCTTTTTTTTTTACTCTTACGCAAAGCACTATGTCCTGGTTGGTTTGAGGTCACGATCCATAGTATATACCTTTTAAGAGTGCAGGCAGATTCAAGGATAGCAACTATACTGTAAGATAGAAGTGGAATGGATAGAAGTGTATGTCTAGTGTGCATAAACAAATTGTTTCCTAATTGTACGATGAAGTGAGGCAAAAGTAGTAGTCTGTCTCCTTCTGAACTTCCCGGAGCTAAAAATCCCCAATGATGTTATATTTATTGTCTTCTCAAGCAGAAAACTGGTATATGAAATCAACATTCCACTATGATGAATAATGGTATGTACAGTCTGCCTGTACCCACTTCCGACACGTGCTGTTATAGATTGCTAAATGTTCCTTTTCGTTGCATTCTCTTGCAGCTTTTCCACAGTGATCTTATCTTATCGATCCGCCTTAGTATTTCTTACCTATGAGAGATGTGTTTGAGACCTTTAGAGGCTGAAAGAATATTCTTTTCTGAACCCTATCATAAGCAGAATCTGTTCAAGGGTGCCCTATTGTAAACCATTGATCCGAGTCTGTGAGCTCTAGGGTTTGTTTTGGATTTTGTAGTGTAATTATGTCAAGCTGGGACACTTTATGGGCTGAAAGAAAAAGACTCTGGAACTCGGTCTTGTGCTACCCAAAGGTTCGTTTCTTACAATAGGGCACCAAACGTCCCCAATCACACAGAGCAATGCAAAAAACGAGACATATTATGTTTCTTTTTTCGTGAGTAGTGAAGTCTTTAAAGAGAGCCACAGGTGTGTTTGACACATGTGACACAGCTGTTCAAAGATCTCTATAAAACGAGGTATATCCTGGGATACCAAAAAAACTCTTGAGAAGAGTGGATGAACGAATTCCTTTGAACAAACTTGAGAAAGTTAGTTTTGACAGATCAGGGGTTTCATTCTAATAGTTGCACAATGAAAGGGTTGAATCTTATTCCACACTGCTGCTTTTTTATGTCTGCCATTTTTAAAAATATTTATAAATTTCCTTTCCTTCTTGTTTTATGATTTGTTATCTGTTGTACTGACTAAGTACCGAACTATATGCAGTATCCTACGCTCTCACACGCACACAAATGTACATGATATACACAGTTCTGATTATTGTGGCTTCTATTTGCAGGAGGTGGAGAAGGTTTTGCCATGTGTACCGCCTCCAGAGCCGAAATATCAGCTCCGTAGAACAAGCTCAGCTCCTTTCTGACTAGTGTTTCACATGTTAACGGTTATGTAGATGCCATCTGCTTGTTATGCCATTCTAGATTCCAATAGCTAGTAGCCTTAGTTCTCTGCTTTCCTCGGCGATCTGAGCCCCATCCTTGGGTAATGGGTTAATCCCGGAACTTTTGTTCGATAGTATCTTGTTGCGTAGGTCTTACTTACGGCTGCTCGTCGTCGCCCTAGTCATTTACCTTGTATGTACATTTCATAGCTCAACATGGAATCTGTTTGACACAATAGTTTATGTCAAATATATATCTTTTTTTCTTTTTGGTGCTTGATTTTACTTGTCAACCATTAGGGTGTTTTCTTTTTCTTTTTAAATGTTAGCAACTGACAGTTCTTGTTAATAGAAATCCTTATTTTAGTTGCGCAATGCATTGATTGATTGATTACTATTTTGATCTTTTACTAGGTAACGTTACCTTACTTTTTTTTAAGGTCAATTTCATCATTCAACTTTAGTGTTGTTCATCCATTTTCATTAGATTTTCTGGGTGAAAAATAAGAAAAAGACTTGAATACGCTTAACAAATTGTGAATGCCGACTAGTATACCCTTTTAATTTCAATATACGATGTGTGTGCATGTTTTTTTATTTAATTTTATTTAAACCTTATTTAATTTATTTATAGATTTGAACTAAAACCTAAGTTATTCATACATACGATTTCTCAATTCAAATAAATGTATACTCTCTTGGTTCTAACCGAAGAGTCAACTTTTAATTTTTTAGGTCAATTTAAATTAAAATTTGACTAACGATTTACATAAATTTATGTGTTTTTACAAAGTCATAAATGTTGTAATTTGCAGTGCTTTTAATGTAGTTTTTTGTGAATGAAATTTTATTTTCAAAAACATAATTAAAGTATGTTAATTTTTATTTAATTTAGTCACATATTGACTTTTAAAAATGAAAAGTGGACTCTTTGATCCGAACGAAGAATGTATTTATAACTTTTAACAAATACTAATATTTCTCAGTGTTCTAAAAGAAAGTCTAGGCGCCCACCTAAGCCCCCAGGCGCCTAGAAATCGAGCGCCCAGACGCTCAACTTACTAATTTTTTAATATTTTTTATCGTTAAAAAGTTTTGACCCGAAATGACATCGTTTTAGGCCTTTTTAATATATAAAAAATTAATTTAGATTATTTGGTCATATTTATATTCTTTGCAGTGTTATGAACCTATGATATATTGAGTTATTGATTATTATTGTGCTGTTTTGAACTTTGGAATGATATTTAGATTATATGTCTATTTGGTGATATTTATTATTAGTATATTTGAAGGTTTAATGCTTGTTAATTAGGTTATATTATGAAAAAAATTTAAAAATCAGGGTAATTATGTTTTCTAGTCCCCGCCTAGGCCCCTATACACTAGGCGCTAGGCGGTAGTCTGGCGATTTTTAGAAGGGATAATCTAGGGCATAGGATAAGCATTATTAATTACGGAATAAGCATCAATAATTACATTTAATCTTCTATTGAAGCATGAACCAGATATATGAGTACGAGAAACCCTTTTGTTGTGGGCCCTACATTTAATAATTAAGGACAATTTGGTAAGATTTATTGTTTCTTAATTTTGTTTTTTTTTTTTGTTATTACCATACTATATTAGACTTCTTTAACCTCTGCCTAACGGCACAGGTTAGCCGAACCGTTTTTAGAATGCTGATATTTCTGTAAATTCATGAATGTTTTTCATCACATTTTCATTGTGTTTATCAAACGTTCTCTTGACCATTTTCAAAAAATTACCAAAGTTGTGTGTGTGTGTGTGTTTTTTTTTTCGGAAAGAGTTTTCCAAAAATTATTCACCTTAAAACAAACGAACTTATGTAATCTCGCAAAAGGCCAAAATACTATTTACCCCCTAAAGTATCCACTAAATCTCAGTTTGTTACCCATAGTCCATTTTTTCTCATTACCATATCTAATGTTGCCATTCTTAACAGCAATCTCATGACCCAATGTTGTCTGGATTGGACGGACGTTAACAAAATTAACGGAAGTTGCTCATGTGCAAAGCACATGACAAAAAATATTTGAAAGTTACTATATTGCCCTCTAACAATTTAGTGCATTATTTCTTAAATAAAGATATTTTTCTTTCATTTCCTCCCCCTTGAAATACTTCGACAGCCTAATCGGAGTAGCAGTGAACGGATCAGCTTTATCATTCTTAATAACAATCTCATGACCCAATTGCTTCGCCCCATGGCTCCAACTAATAAATCCATTGTCGCTACTTTTAGAAACCCCGGCTTACAGATTTGTAAGCAGCTAAGCTTACAGATTTGTCACCCCCATCATTGGGGCTTCAAATCTTCTATCCCGCTCCCTATCACACTTCGTGTTCCACTTAATCCTAGCCTTATACGTGTCCTTGTTATTTTAACTTGTCTTCTTCTTACAATTTTTACAAGAAAACGTGTATGACTGAGATTTAATGGGATAGAAAGTGTGATAGGGAGTAGGATAGAAGATTTGAGGCCCGTCATTGGTGCGGTCATCTGGACTATCGACAACAGTAACAACTCCGTGATGTTCTGAAACCCTAGGCTTAGTACGAGGCTAGGGTTCTATGGTATCAGATTTTCGATCTAATTCGAAATCGTTGGTGTTCATGACTGACATCATTGGTACGAGCTAGAACGGAATTGGAAACCCTAGGAATCAATCGAGCGGGAATTAGATTTGAAAAGACATACCCCTCTCTCTCTCTCTCTCTCTCTCTCTCTCTCTCTCTCTGTCCTTGTCTCTGTCTCTCTCTCTCTTTATCAAGGCGGAGGTTGACGAAGCGCAACCATTAGGCGGCGGGGCGATGGCGAAGTGGTGAACCTTGTAGAAAAATGGTGGCAACTGCGATGATCGAACAGAACTGTGATAATTTTAAAATGGTGCAAAACAATTCTGGATTTGGGATTTGGACCTTCAAATTAAAATGGGATTTGGGATAATTTTAAAATGGTGCAAAGCAATTCTGATTTGGACCTTCATTCTGCAAAGTGGTGAACCTTCATTTTAATTTTTTAACCAATTTTAATTTCTTTCCTTATTGGATTTGGGATTTGGATTTGAGATTGTTAGTGACTTTTTATGAAACAAAATGTGTATGGAAAGTGGGTTTTAAAAAAAAAGCACCACAAGTGTTTGACAAAATGCATTAATGAACTTCTTTTATTTTAATCTGTGTTAAAATATTATTTTCTAAGAAACTCGAATCCATGAAAACCAATCATCGATTTCGATTTAATTTTTTTTAAATATTTATAATTTTAAAATATCTTAAATATCAAATGAGTACCAATTTTTATTTTAATTTGTTTTAATTCTTTTAAAACATTTATAATTTAAAAATATCTTAAATGCAAATGGTTAACTAAATGATGAAATTATATCTAATCTACATATGCTAATAATTAATAAATGACATATTATTTTCTTAAACAACTATTTTAAATACTAATAATATATTTATTGATTTGCAGTTTTATTTAAATTCTAGTACTAAAATTGCTAACCAATTTAAGAAAAATGCACCAAATCCCATTCGCACCCCAATGAAAATGACCAAAATAACCCTACGTGACACGCACATGAGCAACTTCCGTCAATTTTGTTAACGTCCGTCCAATTCAGGGGTGAAAATATGACAAATGACAACATTGGATACGGTAATGAGACAAAATAGGCGTGCGTAGGCGAAATTTGGTGGATACTTTGGGGGTAAATAATATTTTGGCCCTCGCAAAACGATAATCACCGAATTGGCTTAAAACATTTTCTACCGGGAAAACGTGGTAGCACCCACATGAGTCAAGAAGTCAATCCTCTCCCTTTCTCTCTCCACCCAATCAACTGACTTGCACTCTCTCTCCTCTCTTTTCTCTTATAAGTTAGAATTATAAGAAAAAATTGTGGGCTAGTACTTTTTGTGGAATATTCAACCACTTAAGTCCACAATATTTGTTTTCATTCGTTTAAATCTTTTTTAAGTGACAAATTGGTTATTTGTTCCAAAACTACTCTCGTATCAACATATGACACTTTTAAGTGTATTTTGTGCATCGTCATGGTGTGAAATGTGCATCGTCAATGTAATTTGTGAATTTGTGTTAAGAAATGTGCATCGTTTGCCACGTAAATATAAAGTGTGCATCGTCAATGTAATTTGTGATTTTGTGTTAAGAAATGTGCATCCTGAAGTATACTGTTGTACATCGTCAAGTATTTTTTTTGTATTAAAAAGTGTTCATCATGTTCATCGTCAAGTATAAAATGTGCATCGTCAAGTATAATGTTGTGCATCATCAATTATAACAGTACTGTTTTTTCGTATAATTGTGTAAGAAATGTGCATCGTCAAGTATAATTTTGTGCATTGTCAATTATAACAGTACTATTTCATTATAATTTGTGCATCGTGAAGAGGGTTATTTTGTGCATTGTCAATTGTACAAACTGTAAATTTATGATTTCTTTCCCAAATTACCCCTGTAACAATCTATCACGTATTTTTAGTTGTGTGATTTCCTTGATCTACTCCTTTCAATCCTATATTTATCTCCATTGCAATTTATTAGTAAAATTCTCATTCATATCAACTTGAAGAAACTTAAAAAACAAATACCAAAATAGTTCAATATCGAATTCATTTTGAAATCAAAATCAATGGATTCAACAAACCAAACTGCTGTCATATTGTTGCTGAAATTCAGAGGAGATACTATTGTTTCGACAATTTCAGACAATTTTAGTTTATCTGAATTGATCGAATGCATTAGGGGTAAATATTCCAATTTTCAATCGAATAATTGTACTTTGAAATACATTGTAGGATCACATGACAATTGTTGTTTAACCAACGAAGAAGATTTCAAAAAACATGGCGACATTGGCCAAAATTAATTAGTTTCTATTATCATTGTTGATATGCTTGAAACGTCTTGGTTTGAGTTACGAGATTAATAAAGAAGGGAATTATGGAGATGAGATTGCAGAAGACGATGCAACTACTTATGAAGATGACGGTGCACAAAACTTGCATTGCGATGCACAAAACTTTGAAAAAGACAAATGAAAAGCTATGTATCTTGATGCAGCACATCTATTTGGCGATGCACAACAATGTAACGAGGAGAACAGTGATAGAAGTTGTACCAATTCTTCAAGTTTTGAAAGTGATGTTGAAAGTGTCCCATGTTACGACACATGTCCTGCTCAAACAAGAAAGGAACTCTTGAATTCTGGTTGGGAAAATCTTATTACTGGTGTTGGTCAAATATTTAAAGGTGGAGTTGAAGATTTTTGCACGCAGCTTGTAAAGTATTCATTCAAGATTGGTTTTGAATTCATTTATATTAAGAACAACAAAAATAGGATTACCTTTGTATGTGGGAAGAAATATAGTGATGATTGCAGTTGGTTCATCAAGGCATCGTCAAATGTTGATGAATCAATATCAATATACAAATGCAACCTTTCACACAAATGTCATTTGACAATGGTTGACGATAATAACTCGAAAAGGATGGCTATGTTATCATTGGGCAATTGATTCTTGATCATGTTCGCGATCGACCAAGCTATTCACCAATTGATTTAATTGATCACATGAGGACTAATTATGGCATTGAGATAACATACAACAAGGCATGGAGGAGCGTAGAGAAGGCTCGAAAGAAGTTATTTGGTTGTTACGAAGAATCTTTCCAGGAGTTGCAGTGGTACGTTAAAGCCTTGCATAAGAGTAATCCTGTTAGCTTTGCTTTCTTGGAATCGGACGATGTTACGAATCGGTTTAGTAGGTTGTTCATTTCATTTCAGGCAATGCTTCTTCCTTTTATGCATATATGTTTTCTTTTAAGTGCTTGACCATTTTGTTCTTCTTGTGCAGAGATGGAGGATGTCGATGCAATGAGGAGGAGCTTGAGCAGGCGAGCTCAAGCTAAGTCGGAACGATTTGAGCAACTTGGTCGAGCTCGTGTGGCCGCGACCTTGGCCGGACTGCCGAGGTACTTCTTACCATTGTCCTATCATCGATAAGGGTAAAGAAAAGGCGTCGGGCTCGAGAGCTCTGAGCGATCCCTGTCCACATCGGTTTACCGGCTAAGAAGTTGAGGGTCGAAGAGCCCGCTGCGAGCTGTGGTGCCGTGGTGTTCGTTGAGTCCGTTCGTCCTGGGCGACAAGTTTACTAAGCCTATTGTCACAAGGCAAGCTTCTCCCATTAGGAGCGTCCGGAGCGTAACCACCCTTCGACCGAAGTGCAATATATTCGAGCTCGGCGACTCCGTTCAAACTAGGCCCGTGTTGAGTCCGGTACCCTATCCCTTGAGTTGGGAAAGAAGGCTGTGCTAGATATTGCTGATGAGTCGGTGCGCGAAACTTTTGATGACTGCTCACCTTCTCGCCTGGCTGGCATTCTGGGAGTCGACCTTACCCATGTGAGCTATTCTTCACTTGATTTCTTTTGCCTGTTTTTAGTCTTCATATTCTGACTTATTTTTCCTTTGATAGTTTGCTGCAGGCATTAAATTGTTTGCGAACAGGCTGGCTCAGGCACACAAAGATAGGCGCGAGGCTACCGGGCGTGTTGCAGAGCTTGAAAAGGAAAAGCTGGAGAGTGTCAACAAGGCCGAGCTCGCCGGGGCCCTTGCCCGCATAACTGAGCTCGAGGGTGTGGGCGCGAGGCCTAGGAAGACATAAGGCTGAGTCAAGACCTAGCCGCGAGCAAGGTGGAAGAAGTAAACCGTGTTGCCGAACAGGCTAGCCGGGCTACTGAGAAGGCTGGTCGGCTTAAGAACGAGCTTGCCGTAGTCGTAGCTGAGCAAGCCCGACTTCGTGTCCAGTTGAAGTCTGCTCAGAGAGATGCTCTCACTGCCCAGGGGGAGCTTACTAAAACAAAGTTAAACTTTGAGAGTACGATTGGCGAGCTGGAGAGACAACTGGCCGAGTCGAAGAAGGCGGCGTGCCCGAGCATCGTTGTTGCTGAATTCAAGAAGAGTTCGTCCTATATGGACGAAATTCTTTCTTATTATGATAAAGGCAAAGCCTAAATTCTGCGCGTTGCTATGGCCTGCAGCGTGTCTCTTCGTGATTTAGTGAAGTGGGGGAATGCCAAGTTGAAGGGAGATCTTGCACGAAAAGGCCATGAACTCATGCCGTATCAGGCCGAGGAGCTGAAGTTGATTGCCAGAAAAGATGCCAAGTCAGGTCGCAAGCCCTGGGTTCCCCCCACTCCCTTCGATAACAATTTCCCCTATTTACTCAACGCCCTGGATGATGGTGATGAGGTCGACTTCGATGGGGACTTCAAGCTTGGGGAGTTCGAAGGAACCAAATCAAATCAAGACGAGCATGCCCGCTCTGTTCACGAGGCCGAGAGCCGCGCTGACCCTTAGTTCGCCCCGCTGCGTCGGGTGTGATGATGTATCAGTGTTTTGTAATCCAAACAATGTTTTTGTATTGTTGGCCCTTTTGGGTTTGTAAATGATTCGATTCGTAAATATAATCATGATTTCCCTTCCGGCTCAATTTTACTTATTTTACTTAGTATTTTTGCACGAGTTTTTTTTCTGTATGGTGACCTCGACGTGGCGAGGTGTCTTTCAAACTTACGATCTTCTTCAACTTGGTGAAGAGTAGGTTGTAAGGTGACCTCGACGTGGCGATGTGCCTTTTGTACTTACGATCTTCTTCAACTTGGTGAAGAGTAGGTCGTAAGGTGACCTCGACGTGGCGAGGTGCCTTTTGTACTTACGATCTTCTTCAACTTGGTGAAGAGTAGGTCGTAAAGTGACCTCGTCGTGGCGAGGTGCCTTTTGTACTTACGATCTTCTTCAACTTGGTGAAGAGTAGGTCGTAAGGTGACCTCGTCGTGGCGAGGTGCCTTTTGTACTTACGATCTTCTTTAACTTGGTGAAGAGTAGGTCGTAAGGTGACCTCGTCGTGGCGAGGTGCCTTTTGTACTTACGATCTTCTTCAACTTGGTGAAGAGTAGGTCGTAAGGTGACCTCGACGTGGCGAGGTGCCTTTTTGGCAATGTTGAGGAAAGTAAATTTGTAGTCAATGCCAGATAGGAGAAATTCTTCTTTTATTGATAATATCTAAAACAGCATTACATCAGTGATAGTATTTTTTCAAATGATCCACATGCCAAGGATTCCTTAGTGGAGTGTCATCCTGTTCAGCCAGTCGGTATGTCCCATCTCTGATTATGCCTGTCACTCTGAATGGTCCTTCCTAATTTGGGGATAGTTTGTTCCTTCCAGCGTTCCTTCCTGTCACCTCGATCTTTCTGAGTACCCAATCTCCGATGTTGAAGGATCTTGTTCTGACTCTTTTGTCGTGGTGAGCTTTGGCGAGCTGCTTGTAATTAATCATCCTGAGTCTTGCCACCAGCCTTCTTTCCTCTAGGTAGTCGACGTCGAGCCCCCGGGTTATTACATTGTCTAGCTCGTCGAAATGAGCTACCCTTAATGTTGGTAGGGTCATCTCTACTGGAGCCATTGCCTCTGATCCTTATGCTAGCGTGAAGGGTGTCTCCCCTGTTGAGCCTCTGACCGAAGTGCGAATTCCCCATAATACAATAGGTAGCTCGTCGAGCCATTTTTCTTTCTTCTCGTCCAGATTTCTTTTTAAGGCATGAAGGATCTTATTGTTTCCTGCTTCGGCCTGACCGTTTCCTTGGGGGTGAGCAACCGAGGACTTCCAATGCTTGATATTCATCTATTCGCATCTCTGAGTAAACTTGGTGGAGAACTGGCTGCCATGGTCGGGCACAATGGCTCGAGGTAGGCCAAATCGGCACCAAATATAGTCGTGTATGAAGCTAATTGCCTTCTCCTCGATTATGGTAGCCAATGGTTTTGCTTCTATCCATTTTGTGAAGTAATCTACCGCCACTAATAAGAACTCGCAGCCTCCTTTGGCCTTTGGGAAAGGTCCTATGAGGTCGACCCCACATATCAAATGGCCGGTGCGACTACGGTGTTTGTGGGCGACGGCGATCTTGGGACATTAGCGAATCTCGGCATTTGTCACACTTTTGTACGTAGGTCTCTGCATCCTTCCGCAAGGTTGCCCAGTAATAGCCATGGAAGAGAATTCTGTCTGATAGTGACCTCGCACCTGGGTGACCCCCACATACTCCTTCATGGACTTCGGCGAGGAGGTCTTCCACTTGTCTCGGTTGGACACATCGAGTAGTGGCTTGGTGAATGATCTTCTGTATAGTACCCCAGCAATTACTGTGTAGCGAGCTGCTCTCTTCCTTAGTAGCTGGGCCAAGTTCTTTTCTTCAGGCAGTATTTCGTGCTCGATGTAGTCTTGTATTTCATCTATCCAGCATCTTTCCGTCAGGTTGATGGGCATGACTTCCTCCCTATTCACTGATGGTGACTCGAGGGTTTCCAACCATACGTCGTAAGGGAGGTCGCTGATGTCTGATGATGCAATCTTGGATAGGTGATCAGCTCGCGCGTTCTCTGTCCTGTCCACCTGCTTTAGCTCCCAATATTCAAATTTTTCTAACAGATGTTTTGCAAACTCGCAGTATTTTGACAATGTGGGGTGATTAGCCCCGTACTACCCCCAAACTTGCTTCACGACGAGCTGGGAGTCACTGAAGATAACGAGCTGGCTTGCCCCAAGCTCCAGTGCGAGCTCTAGTCCTGCAATCAGGGCTTCATATTCTGCTTGGTTGTTGGATGCCTGGAACTTGAATCGCAGAGCTTTGCTGAATTCTCCCCCCTCTAGTGGGTGTAGGGATAGGCCTGCACTGCTTCCTGCCTTGCTGGACGAGCCATCAACGTAAAGTGTCCAATGGTGCAATGGCCGAGGATGTGACGAGCTGGCCATTTTTATCGCTTGGGCTAGCTGGGAGGGTTTGCCGAAGACGTCAGCTTAGTCATCGTGGTGGCCGGGCTTTGGTCTTGTTTGACAAATGATGTTTCAGCGATGAAGTCCGCAAGTACTTGGGCTTTTATTGCTTTGCGCTGCTCATATGTGATGTCGTATCCTGAGAGCTCGACTGACTACTTTAACATTCTCCCAGCTACATCCGGTTTGTGAAGGATTTTCCTGAGTGGGAGATCGGTATACACCGTTAAGGCATGAGCCTGGAAGTACTGTGTCAACTTTCTTGCCGCTATGATCAGGGCTAGTACTAGTTTTTCCACATTTAGATATCTTGTTTCCACATCTGTGAGTGCGTGGGAGACGTAGTATATCGGCTTTTAGACCGCATCTCGTTCACTAAGTAGAACTGCTGTGACAGCTGTGTCTGAAGCAGCGAGGTAGACGTAGATGTGTTCTGCTGGTACCGGGCTTGTAAGTAGTGGCGGGCTGCCCAGATAGGTCTTCAGCTCGGCGAAGGCTTTGTCACAGTCTTCATTCCAGGCGAACTTCTTGCTTCCTCGTAGCATTTTGAAGAACGGGAGGCTCTTTTCTGCCGATTTTGCTATAAATCTCCCAAGAGCCGTGATTCTTCCATTCAGTCGTTGCACCTCTCTGATCGAGTTGGGAGCCTTCATCTCGACCAGGGCTTGGATCTTTTCTGGGTTGTCCTCTATACCTCTCTCGTTCACTATGTATCCCAGGAATTTGCCTGCCTTTACTCCAAAGGCGCATTTAGCTGGATTGAGCTTTATCTTATTTTTCCTGAGATTTGAGAAGGTTTCTTTCAGGTCGTCGACGTGGTTGGCTTGCTTTGTTTTGATGACCATGTCGTCGATGTAGGCCTCCACGTTCCTTCCCAGCTGGTCTCCAAAGCCATTGTTCACCATCCCTTGGTAGGTAGCCCCTGCGTTTTTGAGCCCGAAGGGCATCATTTTGTAGCAGTAGATGGCTCCTGCTGCTCGGAAGGCTGTCAGCTCCTGGTTGGCGAGCCACATGCATATCTGATGGTACCCTGAGTGTGCGTCGATAAAGCTGAGTATTTTGTGGCCTGTGATTGCATCCACAAGCTGATCTATCCTCGGTAATGGGTGCCAGTCTTTGGGGCAACCCTTGTTCAGGTCCGTGAAATCGACGCACATTCTCCACTTTTCGTTCGTCTTCTTGACCATTACCATGTTTGCGATCCAGGTCGGATAGAAGACTTCCTCGATGATGTTTGCTTTGAGTAGTTTATCTACTTCCTCCTTGATCGCTACTTGTTTTTCTGGGAAAAATATCCTAGGTCGTTGTTGGACAGGGGTTATGGTTGGATCGACGTTCAGCTTGTGGACAGCGACCTCCTCACTAATTCCTTCCATGTCCTCTGTCCTCCATGCAAATACGTCCTTATTCTCCCGGAGAAAAGTGATTATTGCCTCCCTTTCATTCTTGTCGATTTCTAGCCCGACCTTGATTTTTTGTTCGGGGAAGTCGAAGTTGATGACCACTTCGTCAAGATCTTCATGTGGCTGGATTTCAGGTTGATCCCTTGGATCTAGGCTTTTTACTGTGATGACTTTGTCTGGCTTCACGATACCGTTGGTGACCTGGTATGAGTCGGCCTGCTCCGTGTCCGATGTGGTCACATCGGGCAGGTCGTCATCCGGGCTTTTGCCGAGGTGCGAGGTAGAAAGAGCCTTTTGTTTGGGCTTTTGTCCGATCAGGGGCGAGTCGGCATGCTCGGCATCCGATCTGGATACGTCGGGCATGTCGTCGTCCTCGCCGGCCTCAGTGTGTGGGCTGGAGGGGCCAGCCCGCGCTGACTGCTATGCTCGATCATCAGAGGGGCTTATCTTGGTGCCTTCTCTGATTATTATTGACTTTAGCCGCTTGTCATCGAGGTCTACTTGATAGACCTCTTCGTGGGTTGTAGTCACTTTTTTTTTCCCTTAAGCCGAGCTTCCTCGGGCTTCTTTTCTTCAAGGAGGTAGTTCAGAGTGCTTCTTGGATCATTCCTCACCTCTCCGACCCCGTTATCTATGGGGAATTTGATTCTTTGGTGAGCTGGGGAAATCACCATCTCAAATTTTGTCTGGGTTGGGAGACCCAGGATGGCATTGTATGGAGAGGGAATGTCGAGGACCAGAAAGGTGATGACCTTGGTGCGAGAGTTGTCTTTGGAACCGAGGACCACTTTGAGGTCGACTGTGCCTTTGACAGCAACCATGTGTCCAGTGAAACCTTCCAGCTTTATCCCACTTGGAGTCAGATGCGAACTTCCTAGTCCTATCTCCTGGAAGCATTTGTAGATGAGGATATCCTTCCCTGCTCCTGTGTCGATCAGTACTCTTTTTACCCTTCCTCTGCCAATTTTGGCCTCAATGGTCAGAGCATGCCCCTTTGCAGCGAGGTTGGTGGCCAGCTCGCTGGGTAGGAATGTTATTCCCTTTTCTCCCCAAACTGGTGGCGGGCTGACAGTGTGGTTGAGTCTGTTTATTGCCATCTTTAGCTTGGTGATGCTTGACCATTTTTCCGTAATTATATTGACCAGGACTTCGTCCTCGCTGCTCATACCTTCTGAGCTCTCCCCGGTCAATCAGCTTCTGTATCTCCTTCTTAAGCTGGATGCAGTCCTCGGTTGTGTGACCGATGCCGTTGTGGTAGGCGCATCTTTTATCGGGGTTGCGAGGATATGGAGTCTCTCAGAGCAGTGGAGGTCGGGCAATCCTGTTTTCCTGCAGCAGCACATTCATAATCTGCTCCCTGGTCGTGTTCAAAGGGGTATAGAACCCTTCTTTCTTGGCCCATTTGTTCTTCCCCTTGCCTTTGCCATGTCCATCTTTGCTTCCCTCTTTTTGGTCCCCAGACTTGTCTTCCTTCCTATGTTTCTGTGCCCCAGAAGGTTTTTGGTCCTCCTTTTCTTGATCTGCCAGGGTCTTCTCGACATTTCCAATATTCTGTGCGGCGGTGTACATCTCTGCACTGGTAGTAGGGGGTCGCATGCCAATTTCGGATAGGAGCTTGGCAGATCGGCATCCAGCTTGGAAGAACGCCATTATGGTCTTGTCGGGGACATTCAGCAATTTTTCGGCAACGTGCTTAAATCTGTCGAGGTAGCTTTCCAGGGACTCGCCAGGTCGCTGCTTGATGCGATAGAGATCAGACTCCTTTTTGGGAAGGTCGCCTGCTGATGAATATTTCTTCAAAAAGGCCTTCTTCAGGTCGCACCAATCTCTGATGGAGCCCTCCTCCAGCTCTTCAAACCAGTTTAGGACGACCTCCTTGAATGTGCTGACAAACACTACACACCACAGATCCAAATCCCTGGTTCATACTCCCATTTTTGCCTCAAAGCTCGATACATGGCTTCGAGCATTCGTGTTTCCAGCATAACTTTTTAGAGATGGCAGCTTCAGGCGATGATTTGGAGGGGTATCCCTGATCCTTTTGCAAAAGGCTGCTGTCACGCTCCCTAATAGCTTGCCTTCTTTACCTCTTTCGAGGGCTTCTAGCCTGTCTTTCATCTTGCGTAGTACCTCATCTTCCAGGTTGGTGCTCCTCCCCTTCCTTTTAGATCGGCGGTCGTAGCCATCGATCTTGGAGTATTTGTGTGAAGATGCATCGCTGCTGGAGGTACTGTGTTGGATGGATTTGTGTTTTGACCTGTAGCTGCGAGCTTCCTCCGGCCTGCGTGATCGCTCCTCGTCATGCTCTATTTGGCGGGACCTGTAAGACTGGGGCAGACTGGTCTCTCGAGCTTTGACTCCCATTCTTAAGTATACATGTAATAACCTGGAATTTTCATGCCTTATATGCTTGCATTGTTGGTGTTACTATGCTTAATATAATTGTTTGATTTCATGTATAAACATGTTCAATATGGTTTTTGCTTTATTCACATACATTTGAAGATGCTATGATGGTATACATGTTAATACATTAGCTTGATTTGAGTACATATGATTTCTCTTAAGTTGAAGTGATTTTTGTTAGCATTGCTACATGTTGTTTAGAATGAGTTTTGGGTGTGTTCCTAGCATGATTTGAAGTTGTCATCACTTCAGGGTGACTTGGGTACATTGTAGTATCATTTTGGAGTGTTTAGAAGTCACTTAAACGTGAAACAGACCCTAGGCAGCCGCATGATGCGAGCTTGCCAAATAATCAAACATTCTGGATTCCATGCGGCCGCATGAGGCGACCGCATGACCCCTTAAGCGACCGCATGATGCTAAGCAAGTTTCACGCACAAACTTTATGGATCTTAAGCGGCCGCGCGAGGCGACCGCATGGGGCGGCCGCATAGCGTCGGATTTCAGCATACTTGTTGACTGAATTTTAAGTAATGTTGACTCTCCAACACTAATCCAATGGCTGAGATTTAAACTTACCTTTGACCTGTTGACCATATAAATGCCCTCCATCCTTGTGAGAGACATAAGGAACTCTCATTTGCTCACAAAGTCATCTATGGTTGCCTAGAGACTAAGTGTGGGAGATAAAGGTGTAACTAGTGTGTGTGTGCTACATCTCCAAATCCAACCATCCAAATTGTGATCCAAGACCATCAAATTGTAGAGGCTGACTTGGAGACCAACATAGTAGGCTCAAAATTGTAATCTCTTGGTTTAATTTCCACTCTACATGTAAGTTGCTAAACCCCCTTGTATGCTTAGAAAGTATTACATGTTTGTTCTTAAATCTTACATGCATGACTTGAATACAAGATGTTGCTATGTTTAAATGATATGTTGAGATATATAACATGTCTAAATGTTGGTTTGTTGAGTTGGATGATGTTGCATGTTAGTTTAAAGAGCTCAACTATGGATTATACTAAAGAACATGTTAGAAATCTTTAAAGGGTGAAAATTGCATATAGCAATTATACCCAAATTTATGAACTTTGTGAATTAACTCCAAAAGTGGATTTTTGGGAAAATTATAATTCTCCGAATCATGTGTTAAAGTACTACAAAAATTTGAGTTCATTTGGTATGGAATATGGTCCTCCGAGTATTTGATACTGGTATGTTAGAGACTTGTAAAGTAGCTCTAAATTTGTGGTTGATGGCTTTAAATAATATGTTTGATGATTATATGTTGTAGAAAATTATAATCTACTTGGTGTTTGTCAAGTTCACTACTTTTGAACTTGATGGTTAATTACATAAGTTGAGTATGTTACCTACTTGTGTGAGTTGTGTAAGTCCAGCTGGCGTCGTTGTCGTTAATGTCATGGTGGGATGACCTATAGTCTTTACGAATGGGATTCGTAATCGCTATAAGTCGCCTCCGGAGTGCACACACCCCTCTTCGTTGGCCACGTTGAGAAGTAGCCCCTTGTTATAGCAATACGCATGACTTTGGCTTGCTAGGTTAAACTCGACGGGATTGTGTCGGGGACGTCGATACTACGCACACGAGTATCGAGGCACTATTGGTTGTTTGTGTAATGCAGGAGCTACACAAGGTTGAAGAAAGAGATATGATATCCCTCTCTAACGTGGGTTATGTACAAGCACTTATATGTTATTCAAAGTGCTATATGAGTTGAATGATGGTATATCAAGTAAGATGGTATATGTTATGTTATGGTATATAAATGTTGATACCATGTTATGTTTATTGCTTGAGCATCATGCCATGCCATTTAGTTGCATTAGTAACTACGTGTCATTATGACTCACCCCATTATGTGTTTAATTGTTTTCCTTAGATCCAAGCCAACCGGAAGTTCTCGGTGAGGCCGAAGTGGTTCGTTAGTTCACGTGTCGCCTACGTTGGGAGTTCGAGGATCCCTATCTTAGTTACTGTTTTCATTTTGGTAAGGACGACGGATATGTAAAGTTATATAAACTTTACTTGGGTTTTATTTTGGTGTTGTAAACATATTCTTTTGGTAGCCGACATATGTATGTCGTGCTCTTGTATAGTTGTGTTGTTGAGTTAGTTCTTTCCGAGCATGTTGTAGCTCGTGGTTATGTTTTGTTCGGCATGTTGTGGCCGAAGTTGTGTAGTAGTTGTTCTCTTTTCCCGAGTTATAACTCGTGGTCGTTGTTAGTTGTTTTCCGGCCTTGTTATCGCCGAAGATTGTTCATATACTTGTGTTTATCAGGTGATTAGTGGTGTTCTATCATAAGTACGGGCGGTTACGCCACGTGCTTTTCTTGTTGTCGTGTTGTATTGGCGACCCGACCTTGGGATTTCGTATAGAGATCCGGGTCGGGCGTCACAGTTGGTATCAGAGCTTGTGTTAGCTATTTGCAGATAGGTTCCATGGCCAAGGTGGGTATGGTGTGTGTTATCGAGATTTTAACGTCGAGTGTTTTATGTAAGTTGAAATGGTGCGGACTAGGTTCGCAGGAGTGCTAGTAGGGTTGGTACTAGTGCCGGAGGAATGATGGGAGAGATGATGATGTGAATCGACCACCGAATGTCCTTCTGAATGAGACCAATAGAACCCGAATACAAACATGGTAGTGATGATGGGACGGATGATGGAACTCATGAACCAAATGACTGAAAGAATGAATGGGGGAGCAACGACTACTCCGAAGTTGAAGCTCCACAACCGGAGATTGAGGTACCACAACCTAAGGCGAGGCCTAGGAATTATACTACCACACTGGAGCGTTTCTTGAAGATGAAACCGCGTACATTCCTTGGGGAACCGGATGCCACAAAAGCTGAATTGTGGATCGAGCACATCATCAAGATATTTGCGGCCTTGGGTTGCAACGATGATGAAGGTAAACTGGCGGTGTTCAAACTTGAGGAGCAATGAGCACCGGTGGCGGTATTGCAGGGAAGCTGGGATTTACGGGGAGAAGCTCACAGTTGGCCCAACTTCTTGAGGGAGTTTAAGGCGCAGTACATTCGGAGGTGGTTCGGGAAAGAAGAGAGAGGGAGTTCTACGATTTAGAGCAGGGTAGCATGACAGTGGCACAATATTCAGCCAAGTTCACTGAGTTGGCTCGATATTGTAGTCACTTGGTTCCTACGGAGGCAAAGAAGGCCCAGAAGTTCATAAAGGGCTCAAGACCGAGTACAGAAACAATTACTATCCTTGCGACTTGCGATTATAGAAGTGCGGTGGATAGGGCTTATGGGATTGAGAGTAATATAGAGGAGCACCGGGAGAAATTTGAACAACCCTCCACAGGCATCGCAGAATCAGGGAAGAGGACAAGGTTCCGGCAGTCGGTATAGCGGTGGGAACAACAACCGCAGGGGGAATCAAAGGAGAGGACAATCTGAGGGGCAGCAATCTGGTGGGCGGAGTGTTAGTACCGCATCTGTACAAGGTCCACGGGGTACTCCCAAAACTTGTAGTATTTGCTCGAGGCCGGGACACTCGGATGATAAGTGTTGGAATAGAGTAGCTGGGCAATGCTACAACTGCAAGGAAATGGGTCACATAAAGAGGAACTGTCCTAAGTTGAAGGATAGTCAAGCAGTGAGCGCGAGTGTGCAGTCTAGTGGCACAAAGAGGGACAGTGACGGTAGGCCTAAGGTCCAGGGCCATGTGTTTGCGCTTGATCAGCGCGGTGTGCCTGAGTCTACTTCAGTCATAGGAGGTAGCCTTTCTGTCTTCGGTAGTAAAGCTCGAGTTCTTATAGATCCCGGTTCATCACATTCGTATGTTGCATCCCATTTTGTGAACAACTTGTGTGTGTTGCCCCAGCCTTTGTCGTTTGTGCTTGAAGTGTCTACCCCATTGGGGGAGCATATGTTGGCCTCGGATGTGTACCGAGCTTGTGATATACTTGTAGGTGATCACACTTTGCATGCTGATTTGGTAGTGTTACCCATACGTGATTTTGATGTGATTCTTGGCATGGACTGGTTATGTGCATATCATGCTTTGGTAGATTGTCATAGGAAGAAGGTTACTTTTTCTATGCCGGGTGTGCCTGAATTTGTGTTTGTGGGTGATGCTGTCAAGAGTGGTTTGCATGTTATATCTGCTTTAAAAGCTAGAAAGTTGTTATCGCATGGGTGTGCTGGTTATTTGGCGTGTGTGGTTGATAGAAGTATTGCTACTCCTGTGTTAGAAGAAGTTCCTGTGGTGTGTGAATTTTCAGATGTGTTCTCTTCTGATTATGCATTACCTCCAGATAGAGAAGTTGAATTTTGTATTGAATTGTTGCCGGGGACTACCCCGATTTCCAAAGCCCCATATAGAATGGCACCGGCAGAATTAAAGGAATTGAAAGAACAGTTGCAAGAATTGCTTGATAGGGAGTTTATTAAACCGAGTGTATCACCGTGGGGTGCACCGGTGTTGTTTGTTAGAAAGAAAGATGGTACGTTGAGATTGTGTATCGATTACAGGCAATTGAATCAGGTAACAATCAAGAATAGGTACCCTTTACCACACATTGACGATTTGTTTAACCAGTTACGGGGATCTGTGGTGTATTCCAAACTAGACTTGAGAAGTGGCTATCACCAGTTGAAGGTGCGAGCTGAAGATGTTCCCAAGACAGCTTTTCGCACGAGGTATGGTCACTATGAATTTGTGGTTATGCCATTTGGGTTGACAAATGCACCGGCAGTGTTCATGGACTTGATGAATCGGGTGTTCCATGAGTATTTGGACTGTTTTGTGGTAGTGTTCATTGACGACATCCTTGTGTACTCTAAATCTCGGGAGGAACATGCGCAGCATTTGAGGTTGGTATTATCGGTTCTTCGGGAGAAGAAATTGTTTGCCAAGTTTAGCAAATGTGCTTTCTGGCTTGAGGAGGTTTCCTTTCTAGGGCATGTTGTTTCGAAAGACGGGATAGCGGTGGACCCGTCAAAGGTAGAAGCCGTGACGAATTGGAAGAGACCAACTTCAGTGACTGAGATCCGAAGTTTCTTGGGCTTGGCAGGGTACTATCGGAGATTCATTGAGGGGTTTTCAAAGATTGTGACTCCTATGACGAATCTAACAAAGAAAACAACACCGTTTGTTTGGGATGATAAGTGAGAGAACAGTTTTTAGGAGTTAAAGCGGCGATTGACAACGGCTCCTGTGTTAACCTTACCGAACGGCAGGGATAACTTCATGATTTATAGCGATGCATCCAAGGAAGGTTTGGGATGTGTGCTTATGCAAAATGGGAAAGTTATAGCGTATGCTTCGAGGAAATTAAAGGATGCGGAGCGAAACTATCCTACTCATGATCTTGGATTGGCGGCAATTATGTTTGCGTTGAACAAATGGAAACGCTACCTCTACGGGGCTAAGTTTGAGGTCTTTACGGATCACAAGAGTTTAAAGTACCTTTTCTCACAAAAGGAGTTGAATATGAGGCAACGCCGGTGGATGGAAAAGTTAAAGGACCACAATTGCACGATTTTATACCACCCGGGAAAGGCGAATGTAGTCGCTGATGCGTTGAGTAGGAAGGTGTACATGTCGTGCATGATAGTTCAAGAATGGAGGACATTAGAGGGCTTGAGAGATTGGAATCCTAGTGAGACGGAATATGGTGTGATTTTTGCAAATGTCCGGGCTACCCCAGTTTTGTTACAACGAATTAAGGAAGCTCAGGTTAGTGACCCGGAGTTCGAGAAGTTGAGAGAACAATTAAATGAAAGTAAGGCACTTGACTTTACGATGAACAAAGATGGCATCTTAACCTTTAAGGGGAGAGTTTGTGTTCCATCGAATGAAACGATGAAACGACAAGTACTTGATGAAGCTCATAAGGCTAAGTACACTATACATCCAGGGAGTACAAAAATGTATAGGGATTTGAAGAAGCAATTTTGGTGGAATGGTATGAAACGGGAGATAGCGGAGTATGTATCTAGATGCTTGACATGTCAACAAGTGAAGGCTGAACATCAAAGGCCTGCAGGGTTACTACAACCATTGGAGATCTCGGAGCGGAAATGGGAGCACATTACGATGGATTTTGTGACGGGGTTGCCGCGTACTCGTCGGGGTTTTGACACTGTTTGGGTCGTTGTGGATAGGTTAACTAAATCAGCTCATTTTATACCTATTGCGATGACCTACTCTTTGAATCAATTGGCGGCATTGTATATTCAAGAAATAGTGAGGCTACACGGAGTACCAGTTAGTGTTGTATCAGATCGGGACCCAAGGTTTACATCGAGATTTTGGGGAGCATTGCAAGAGGCTATGGGGACCAAGTTAAACTTTAGCACGGCTTTTCACCCTCAGTCGGATGGGCAGTCGGAGAGATTAATTCAAGTGCTCGAGGATATGCTACGTGCGTGTGCGGTAGATTTTAAAGGAAGTTGGGATTCACACTTACCTTTAGCGGAGTTTGCTTACAACAACAGCTTCCAGGCGAGTATCGAGATGGCACCGTACGAAGCATTATATGGGCGAAAATGTAGATCACCAAGTTTTTGGGATGAAGTCGGTGAGGCTAAGATTTGGGGTTCGGAATTGGTGCAACAGTCGGTTGAGAGCGTGAGGATGATTCGGGATAGATTACTTACCGCTCAAAGCCGACAGAAAAGTTATGCGGATAACCAAAGAAGGTACCTTGAGTTTCAGGCGGGTGACTATGTATTCCTTAAAGTATCGCCGCGTAGGGGTACTAAGAGGTTTGGGAAGAAGGGTAAACTCTCACCTAGATACATAGGGCCTTTTGAGATACTTGAAAGAGTTGGCACGTTGGCTTATCGAATTGCATTGCCACCGTCTTTGTCGGAGATTCATAATGTATTTCATGTGTCAATGCTCCGGAAATATATGAAAGATGAGTCACACGTGTTGGGGTATGAGGAGATCACATTCGAGCCCGATTTGTCGTATGTAGAGCATCCGGTAAGGATTCTCGACACTAAAGAGCAGATATTGAGGACCAAAAGGATTCCACTTGTAAAAGTGTTATGGAGGAACCACGAGATCGAGGAGGCTACGTGGGAAACCGAGGTTGAGATGCGTGAGAAGTACCCCCACTTATTTGATGAACTTGGTAAGGAATTTAGGGGCTAAATTCTTTTAAGGGGGAGAGGGTGTAATAACCTGAAATTTTCATGCCTTATATGCTTGCATTGTTGGTGTTACTATGCTTAATATAATTGTTTGATTTCATGTATAAACATGTTCAATATGGTTTTTGCTTTATTCACATACATTTGAAGATGCTATGATGGTATACATGTTAATACATTAGCTTGATTTGAGTACATATGATTTCTCTTAAGTTGAAGTGATTTTTGTTAGCATTGCTACATGTTGTTTAGAATGAGTTTTGGGTGTGTTCCTAGCATGATTTGAAGTTGTTATCACTTTAGGGTGACTTGGGTACATTGTAGTATCATTTTGGAGTGTTTAGAAGTCACTTAAACCTGAAACAGACCCTAGGCAGCCGCATGATGCGAGCTTGCCAAATAATCAAACATTCTGGATTCCATGCGGCCGCATGAGGCGATGACCCCTAGCGACCGCATGATGCTAAGCAAGTTTCACGCACAAACTTTCTGGATCTTAAGCGGCCGCGCGAGGCGACCGCATGGGGCGGCCGCATAGCGTCGGATTTCAGCATACTTGTTGACTGAATTTTAAGTAATGTTGACTCTCCAACACTAATCCAATTGCTGAGATTTAAACTTACCTTTGACCTGTTGACCATATAAATGCCCTCCATCCTTGTGAGAGACATAAGGAACTCTCATTTGCTCACAAAGTCATCTATGGTTGCCTAGAGACTAAGTGTGGGAGATAAAGGTGTAACTAGTGTGTGTGTGCTACATCTCCAAATCCAACCATCCAAATTGTGATCCAAGACCATCAAATTGTAGAGGCTGACTTGGAGACCAACATAGTAGGCTCAAAATTGTAATCTCTTCGTTTAATTTCCACTCTACATGTAAGTTGCTAAACCCCCTTGTATGCTTAGAAAGTATTACATATTTGTTCTTAAATCTTACATGCATGACTTGAATACAAGATGTTGCTATGTTTAAATGATATGTTGAGATATATAACATGTCTAAATGTTGGTTTGTTGAGTTGGATGATGTTGCATGTTAGTTTAAAGAGCTCAACTATGGATTATACTAAAGAACATGTTAGAAATCTTTAAAGGGTGAAAATTGCATATAGCAATTATACCCAAATTTATGAACTTTGTGAATTAACTCCAAAAGTGGATTTTTGGGAAAATTATAATTCTCCGAATTATTTGTTAAAGTACTACAAAAATTTGAGTTCATTTGGTATGGAATATGGTCCTCCGAGTATTTGATACTGGTATGTTAGAGACTTGTAAAGTAGCTCTAAATTTGTGGTTGATGGCTTTAAATAATATGTTTGATGATTATATGTTGTAGAAAATTATAATCTACTTGGTGTTTGTCAAGTTCACTACTTTTGAACTTGATGGTTAATTACATAAGTTGAGTATGTTACCTACTTGTGTGAGTTGTGTAAGTCCAGCTGGTGGTGGGACGACCTATAGTCTTTACGAATGGGATTCGTAATCGCTATAAGTCGCCGTACCGGAGTGCACACACCCCTCTTCTGTTGGCCACAGTTGAGAAGTAGCCCCACTGTTATAGCAATACGCATGACTTTGGCTTGCTAGGTTGAACTCGACGGGATTGTGTCGGGATGTCGATACTACGCACAGTATCGAGGCACTATTGGTTGTTTGTGTAATGCAGAGCTACACAAGGTTGAAGAAAGAGATATGATATCCCTCTCTAACGTGGGTTATGTACAAGCACTTATATGTTATTCAAAGTGCTATATGAGTTGAATGATGGTATATCAAGTAAGATGGTATATGTTATGTTAGGGTATATAAATGTTGATACCATGTTATGTTTATTGCTTGAGCATCATGCCATGCCATTTAGTTGCATTAGTAACTTACTGTGTCATTATGACTCACCCCATTATGTGTTTAATTGTTTTCCTTAGATCCAAGCCAGCCCGGAAGTTCTCGGTGAGGCCGAAGTGGTTCGTTAGTTCGCGTGTCGCTTACGTTGGGAGTTCGAGGATCCCTATCTTGGTTTCCTGTTTTCATTTTGGTAAGGACGATGGATATGTAAAGTTATATAAACTTTACTTGGGTTTTATTTTGGTGTTGTAAACATATTCTTTTGGTAGCCGACATATGTATGTCGTGCTCTTGTATAGTTGTGTTGTTGAGTTAATTCTTTCCCGAGCATGTTATAGCTCGTGGTTATGTTTTGTTCCGGCATGTTGTGGCCGAAGTTGTGTAGTAGTTGTTCTCTTTTCCCGAGTTATAACTCGTGGTCGTTGTTAGTTGTTTTTCGGCCTTGTTATCGCCGAATATACTTGTGTTTATCAGGTGATTAGTGGTGTTCTATCATAAGTACGGGCGGTTACGCCACGTGCTTTTCTTGTTGTCGTGTTGTATTGGCGACCCGACCTTGGGATTTCGTATAGAGATCCGGGTCGGGGCGTCACAATACACTTCCTCTAGGTCGCTCCCTATCTGGGATTCCCAAACGATCTTTGACCCTGGGTTTCTGATGTGCCTCTACCCTTCGTCCCAGTCGGCTTTTGGCACTTCCCCTGAGAGCATCAACCCTAGACCCCCCATGGCGACTGTCAGCCCGCAGGTCCCTGGGCTCGTTCCCACTTGGTCGACCATCGTGGTGATCATTGCGAGGAGGATACGAGCTCGGGATTAGTAGCTGAGGTGCGAGGCGGCATGTCTTCAATCATGACGAGGTCGTGCCTGTCTCCAGAGACCTCGTTGCTCGAGGAAGTTGGGCTTGCTGTCTGTCCCTCCTGAATCGACCTGGATGGTCCTTTAGCGGACTGGGTCGGCCGTTTGCCCATCGCTTTTTTTCTCATTGCCCGAGCTAATCTTTTGGCTCGGGTGTTTTGGTGAAGAGGAAGACCTGACGAGGGCACCGCGGGTGACTCCTTCTCAGCTTACTCAGGGGGATTGCCTGTGGGCGGAGTGGCAGAAGGCATGCCTGGTGTTGTTGTTGGAGCTGCAAGCTTGGAAACTTGTTTGGAGGTTTCCATGTTTGATCACAGAAAAACTTCTAGGCCCCGGCAACGAAACCAAACTGATCACGCCAAAAAGATTGTGTGAACGTGTCTGGTCCACGTGTGTAGTCTAGTAGGATTCCGGCTTTGTGTTGCAGGGATTGTCCTTGAAGTGCACGTAGCTTCGAACCTGTGATCAACAAAGAACACCGTAAGGGGTGCTGGGTTGTCCCAGCGATAACCCTCAGGCGTGAGAATTAGCAATACTTCGTGTGAGGGGTAAAGCTAAGAAAGTATGTAAGCAAGTAGTTTGCATGTACCTTATGAGGCCTATTGAGGGTGCTTTTTATAGAGAGATGTATCATAATCCTGGTTGGATTCAAAATAGGGGCGATATGATCCCCATGTCTTTCGGAATACGTTTCCTTATATGCTTAGAACTGATATGTAAAGTTGTAGCAGGACTCCTCCCAAGCGAGGGGTTATTCCGTATAGGACACCGCTTGCCGAGCTGAAGGGGCTACGCCGAGGTCGGCCTGGTATGCTCCCAGGTCGCTCGACGTTGTTAAGGTTGGCCTGGCATGTTCAGGTCGCTTAATGTCGATGTGGTCGACCTGGGATGTTCCCAGGTTGCACTGTTGACCCCTGTGTCAGCGTGCTGGGAGAGTGTTCTGGTGAGGTGGGCGACCTGTCGTATAGTGATTTCCAGGTCATCATGTTTCGAGGTGACGTATGTCACTTCGGCGCTTGTCCAGCTGGAGCCTATGAAGCCGCAATGTCTGCCACGCGTCCAGCTGAAGGCTGAGGTCGTTCAATGTTTAACTTAGGAAGGTACCTTTGTTCACTACAAAAATATCTACGAAATATAACTTACTCATAACAAAATAAATAGAAAACAAAATTATAAAATTCATGATATTAACAGAAATACATCACAATTTCATAATCCATTCCATCAAACACCTCAAATACCCACCCATCGTTCAGTTCCTTCACTATTACAAAACATCAACTAAAATAGGTTCAATCAGAAACATACCAAAAGAGAAACAATAACTTTAGCATAAACATCCCAAAAGAAAAATAATAAGTTCAGCATAAACATCCCAAAAGATGAACAATAACTTCAACAAAAACATTCCAAAAGAGAAATAGCTAACACTACTAGAAACACGGGTATTAGTGATGGAATTATTAGCGACGGAAGATTAAAATCAACGACGAAAACTGTAGCTAAAGTAGCGGGATATTAAATTAGACACGGAAATCCTTCTGTAGCTAATTTTCATCGCTAAACCAGTGAAAAATTGAAGAATATTCTTTTTTTTTTTCGTTGCTAAAAATAGCGGGAAAAACGAACATTAGAGACGGAGCTTCTGTCACTAATTAATTACTCCATCGCTAATTAGCGACGGAGCTTCCGTGTCTAATAGTAGTTTGAAATTAGCGACGAAACTTGCCTGGAATTTACTTCAGTCAACCCTCCTTTCCCCTTCCCTTTCCCCTTCCCAGACAAACCCCCGTTCCCCAAAAAAAAAAATATATATATATATATATATATATATATATATATATCAGTTGAAGCTCTTTCTCTCTCACCGTCTCTATTCTCTTCTCTGGCAACCAACCTCCGCTGCTTCCACCACAACAAACCCTAAGCAGATTCGCCCACCCAACGAACCCCCCACCACCACCACCACCAACGAAACCTCCCCCATTTCACTACTATCTCAACCTCTCACCTTCAGATCCTCCAGCCGGCCACAGATCACTGCCCACCACCACTCTAGCGCCACCGCCACTTCCCTTTTCTTAGATTTCCTCACCCAACGAAAGCCCCCACCAACGAAACCCTCCCCTATTTCACTACTCTCTCTCACCCTCTCTATTCTCTTTCCCTCTCTATCTCCGGCCACATCAATAACCAACGCCGCTACCACCGTGGCTCTCACCACCGCCACACTCTCTCACCCTCACACGGTAAGTCTACCCCAAGTTTCCCCTTATAATTTTTTTAAATATGTTTTCTAATTTTGATTTGTTTGTCTCACTATGAACAAGGTCGTCGCCGCCCCACTGCCGCTCGCCCCTTCTGCCTCTCTCTCTCTCTCATTAACAGGTACGCCCCTGAATTTTTAAATCTGTTTTTTTGTTGTTGCTCTTTATGTAATTATTTAATTACAAATGTGTTGTTTTGTAGCAAATAATCTGTATTAATTGCAAATAATCGATATTAATTTTGTAATTTTTGAATATATATATATATATATATATATATATAGTTTTTCAATTTTTGATGTAATTAATCTGTATTTGAGTAATTAATTTGAATTTTTGTTTTTCATTTTGATATTTTTGAAAATAATTTCTTTTTGATATATTTGTAAATAATCTGTATTTAGTGTGTGTATTGTGTGTAGGGGATTGTATTATGACTAATTAGTGAGGGTTGTAGTATTTGTGATCAATTTTGATGAACTTGTAATTTGCATGTTATTTTATGTTATTTGTATGCTATTTATGTTTTAAATGCTTTAGTTGCGATATTTATGCTATTTTTGTGTTAGTTATGAATTAGTTGGATTATTTATGTTATTTTTGTAATTTGTATGCTAGTTTTATGTTATAAATGTCTTAGTATATTAGATTTGTATGCAATTTATTAGGTAGGGATGTTTGGAGTCTTAGCACATAAGAAAATAAAATGATCGAATAAGCGCGTATGCGAACAAAATAGTTCTAAGCACTTGGACTTGTGAATAAACAAGACCAACACTACTAGGTTAGTTCAATTATTTATGGAATTGATCATTAATTGCATAGTGATCAAGATTGTTAGGTTGAATTAGCAAATCCTAAACCCTAAACAAACTATAACCCTATCTAAACCCTAATTAACTCAAAACCATAACCATAATTAACTCTAAACCATAACCCTAATTAACTCTAAACCATAACCCTAATTAACTCTAAACTATTACCCTAATTAACTCTAAACCATAACCCTAATTATCTCTAAACCATAATCCTAATTAACTCTAAATCCTAACCCTAATTAACCCTAACTAAACCATAACTAATACCCTAACTAACACCTATACCCTATGCCCCCTATACCCTAAACCCTAATTAATCCTAAATCTAACCCTAAACCTAAACCCATACCCTAAATCCCTAAACTCATACCTTAAACCCTAAACTTAAACATTAAATCCTAAACCCTAAAAGTTTTGGATTCACAACCTAAGGCATTCTCACAAATTTTAAATATATATATATATATATATATATATATATATATATTGAGGTGTCACTTAGATCGATCATCCAAGTGAAAAGGTGAATGCCACCACAAAAAAGTTTTGGATTCAAAATGGGAGATTCTTCAATTGAAGTACCTCTTCCATTTGGCGTCGAGCAATTGCTTGATTAAATTTATGTACGTCATTTATCTCTGCCGCCGAAGATTTCTGAATAAGAATAATTCTTGAAAGCTCCTAGGGACAACGTAGTTTTTCTGAAAGATGAATTCTTGATGTCATTGATATATGTCCATCCTTCATTGTTGCCTGCAAATATTGCTGAAAAGAAGAGTTCTCAATACTTGAGAGTGAGCTCAAAAGGGTTGCAAAGGATCCTTATACTGGAGATGCTACTAAGTTCTATCAGAGCATAGTCTTAACTCCAGCATAAGGATCCTTTGCAACCCTTTTGAGCTCACTTTCAAGTGGTGAGAACTCTTCTTTTTCAGCAATATTTTCAGGCAACAATGGAGGATGGACAGATATCATTGATATCAAGAATTCCTCTTTCAGAAAACTATATGTTGTCCTTGGATACTTTCAATAATTCTTATTCAAATAAAGATTAACTTAATTTAGTTTAAATAAATATTAACTTAATTCAATATTTATTCAATTTATTGCTCTATATATGTTAAAAGTAGTTGGAAAGTCATGTTGATGCTATGAAATACATGGTAGTAGTTTAAAATTATTGTTTATTCAATTTATTGTCCAATATATGTTAAAAGTAGTTAAGAAGCCATGTTGATGCTATGAAATCCATGGTAGTACTTTAAAATTATTGTTTATTCAATTTATTGTCCAATATATGTTAAAAGTAGTTGGGAAGCCATGTTGATGCTATGATCCATGGTAGTACTTTAATTCAAAGTTTAATATATTAGATTTGGGTTAAGTAAGATAATGGAGGGTTAAGTGTAAACACTTATAATCTATAGGGGTGTTAGTGTATATTCTCAATGTTTATTCAATTTATTGTTCAATATATGTTAAAAGTAGTTGGGTAGCCATGTTTAAACTACATAAATCCATGGTAGTATTTTAATTCAATATATTAGATTTGAGTTAAGTAAGATAATGGGGGGGTTAAGTGTAAACACTTATAATATATAGGGGGTGTTAGTGTATATTTTTAATATTTATTCAGTTTATTGTTCTATATATGTTAAAAGTTGTTGGAAAACCATGTTGATGCTATGAAATTCATGGTAGTACTTTAATTCAAAGTATAAAAACTATTGGGGGTTAAGTGTAAACACTTAGAATCTATACTTCTATTTCATTTTTTAGAAATATAAAAATTAATAGTAATACATACCGATTGTAGGTGGTTACACGTGGCGATGATGTGCAATTCCGATGTGTTTGTGAGTATGCACATCGCGTGATGGATCCGGTCGTAGGTTGATCTCCGCGTAGGCTGCGTATGTAAGTATTAAAATTATTGTTTACAATTAAATTGATATGATGGTGTTTTAATATTTGTCTTTTTTAATGAAGTTGAATACGAGAGACGTATGAGGAACGAGTCTAACAGAATGAGTGGAACCAAGCATTATGAGAGGAGATCACTTCACAAGGACAGCAAAGAGGGGCGATAGGGTCTACGAGATGGGTGCATACGGGGATCCTCACATGTGCCAACCACGGCTTCACATGCTTCGGATTAACAAAGACGAAGTTTGGCCCACCAAACGTTGACCAGTGCACATTTCAAGGTTGGAGACCGAACTCGGTGAAATCCGTCGACCATGGCCTAGATTCGGGTGCCATGGAATGATTTTTCGAGTTAACTCCGACCGTCTGGTCAATCATCTCCTAATCATATGCAACCCCAAAATTTATTTAATGACAATTAGTTTGAACAATTTTAATTTATGTAGTTTAAACAGTTTTAATTTATGTAAATAATTTTGTAATTAAATTGTTGTAATTTTATAATTAATTTGTGGTATGTTTTAATTTTTGTAGAGTTTTTATTAATATTATCTGTTGAAATCAGGTACAAAAAAAATACATTTTTTTGATTTTGATTTTGATTTTGATTTTTAGCGACAAAATATTCCGTCACTAAAATTTACGTCGCTAATTAGAAACGGAGTCTTCCGTGGCAAAGCTTCCATCCCTGATTAGAGACGAAATTTAGACACGAAATATTCTGTCGCTAATTAGCGACGGAAGGTAGTTAGCGACGGAATGTTACCGTTGTTAAATTTTATCGCAGTTTTAGTGACGGAAATGGTTACCGTCACTAATTTTCGATGAAATAACTTTCGTCCAAAAGTTTCGACCGCTTTTTTCGACAGAGTTCCATCGCTAAATTCCGTCGTTAATATGGATTTAGTGACGGAAACCTTGATTTAGCGACGAAAATTTCCGTCGCTAATACACGTGTTTCTAGAAGTGTAAACGTTAACCAACCAAGATCACTTAATCTTTCTCAATCTTCATGACAACTTCTGCCAACTTCCCTTTGCTGGTAGATGAAAACTCATCTATTAGGGACCTCTTAATAGCTCCCCCTCGTTAACATTCAATGACTTTGATTTGTTCATCTGATTGTTTAGCGTCGAAACCTCATCTTCGGATAAATGCAACTACAGAATAAAAAAATTAACAGATTAAATAAACGTACCTTAGAAATATTTGGTAATTAGAAAATTAGATATTGAAAACTTACATCTAATTCTTCATCAACATCTGTGTCTTTAAGCTTGGAAAAAATGTCAGATTCTGGCCCCTCTTGGTAAATGTCACGATATTTATCAATGATAGAAATGTTAGCAATCAACTTTATAACAGGAAAAACATCATAATCATAAACACCTCTCTGATTATTTTTTACTTGAATTTTGAACAGCACATTTTTATCTATCATAGTAAATATCTTATAGGGAATTCATTCTTTGCTTTGTTTCTCAACTCAAAAGTTGTCTTTCCAATCAGTTCGGTGCTTTCCTTATCCCATAATAAAAACGATGCATTCCCTGTGTTGTCTACGATACGAACTTGAATCTTGTACCTGAATAATAAATTAAGTCATTAAAAAAATGACATAAAATGAAACAAGCGAACAATATTAACTGTATATCTTTACCTTATATTTCTAGTCATATCGAAATTGTCGCATTTTTCGCAATAGAATTTTTCAGCCACAGGTGTCATTTTTTTGGGCACTTCTTGCATGATATAAACCACCAATCATCACCCGTCTCTACAACAACTATCTTACCAATCACTCAATAACTTCCAACCTAAAAATTACCAAGGCAAGTCTTTTTAAAACTAAAGTTAAAATTAACAATGAAAAAAAAAATGTGGCGAAAAGATAAATTACATCAATATCTTCCAAAATCTGCTCTATAGTCCTCATTAGGTCCTTTGACATCTCAAATTCCCCAGTAACATCTCATGCCATTGTCATTGCTATTTTACCAACTGGAGTTGTTGCCTTCCTATCCGAAACCAAGTTAATTCATATTTCCAAAAAAAAAAAAGAGTTTAAATAGAGATTATTATTTCAATTATATATATAAAAAAAAGTTTAAAATATACTATAACTAAATAATTAAAGTTAGAAACAGATATCTGTTACGGAAGTGCTTCATTTTGCATATTCCTCCATTGATGATCATTTTGGTTACATGATATGTGTTTGAAACCCGTACTTCACCCCTAAAAACCTTAATTCGGCACAATTGTAAAATTATTATGACAGGTTCATCAGTAGTAACAATTGCTAGGTAGTCACATAAATCGTCCACAGACTGCCCCCACAACGTGCATGAAAGAGTCGCCCCCCTAACACAATAATTGAAGATTTCATTCATTATAAAAAAATTTATCAATATAAATTTAATAACTAATATCAAATAAAAGGATTACTGAATGTTCTCCAACACCAAATCATGCATCTTAGTTTCTCTTCTTGCAATTTCCTTGTGTTGAGGAAAAGACTTCGCATTCAACTTTCCGATAACGTCTACATAAATGTTCAAATAAAAATATTTAAACTAAAAAAAATTAAACACGATACGACGAAAATGTAAGAAATAAACCGAGAATAATAAATTACCGTTAAGGAATGTTTCATCTATTGAATCAATGTTTGACAATTCTTCATATGGCTTGAAATTGTAAATGAATCATGGAAATGATTTGTCAGAAATCTCAGTCAAACGCGTTGTCCCAAAAAATATAATTTTTTATTTTGCTGTTGTAGTCTTAAACCTCATTTTATTGCCAGGCACTATGAAATTTTTGATTGCGTACAGTTTGGTCTCTTTCAAAACAGATTCATATGTATCAATCTGATTTTACTTGATAGTGGCATGTACTCTTGATCCCTATAATCTAAACAAACAAACAAAATTTTAATGAAAAAAATAAATACAAAATATGTTTTAATGAAAAAATAAATACAAAATATGTTTTAATGAAAAGATAAACAAATGGATATTTATCTCGAATCATGGAATATACATTCCATTGAAATTTTTGGAACTATCACCATACGATGATACAACATAAACACGTACCAACCTAACTTTAATTGCCCATTGTAGTTTTCCAGAATTGAGCTCTGTGACTAAGCTGAATAGGGGTGGCATTGTGAAGAGAATTTGGAAACTTAAGTGATAATGTGGTGCAACAAAAGATGGATAGCATATTTATACTATAGTTCTGATAACTACTATTGTTGTTTTGAAGCCCACTTGACTCAACAATTTCGAAGGCATGCTCTCTAAAATCGAAGACAATAATTATCACTATCACAGGCGTGCTTTAATTTCATAATTTAGTTACTTTTTTTCAATTATTTTATTATTTAACAAATAATTGTTAATTTCTGCAACAGTGACTTGTTATTTTTATAAAATAAACCCTAAATGTATTTTTTTAAATAAAATAATATATTGATAGAGCACTTTATTTAATAGGCTGTAATTAACTGAATTTTGAAACAAAGGTGTTCAATCTCATTTTATTTGTTCAATAAAGCAAAAGTAAAAGTAAAACCACTTCGTTTAATGCATAACAATATCTGGTTCCATCTATTAAATCGTGTACACTTTCTGGTTTAAAAAACGAAACAGTAGGCCGCGTGTTAATAGGGAAGATTCCAATTTTGGAAATAAATTTTTGGCGGGATATTTCCTCTTTTGTCCACAGTTCTGTTTTTATATATATATATATATAAAGATAAATCTTGAATTTTTAAGTGAGATTAGGAGCTCCGCCTTTATGAAAAAATTTGGGGGACACAGACGACCTCCTGGTGGGCCTATGCCTACGGCCGGGCCTGACTCGAATCTCATCAAGCCCTCTCCATGAAATTGAGGAAGGATATTAAACACTGCAAAAGCCCTATGTTCCTAGATGAACGGGCAATGAAGTACCTTATTCATTACTTACACGAATATTTTTTTCGGGAGTAATGCTAGGGTCACTTAAAGTATATTAAAAATTTTATACTCAATGATATGATAATTGATGTAGTATCATATTATTGAGTAAAAATTTAAGTGCATTTTGAGTGGCCCTAACATTACTCCTATCACAAGAGGTTTTTCGACGCCGTGCATGAAGGATCTTGTTTCAAACATGCCTTTGATTAAGAGCTTGAGTTGAGATCTTTCTTTAAGTTTATCATCATTGTACTATTATTGTACTAAATTATCAAACTATTTAAGGATATAAAATCAACTCTTTGACTTCAACTAGCTTGAGATTAAATTGATTAATTTGATTAGGAGACAGAACGTGCCTGAAGGATTCCTGTCACGCTGACGCATGCCTTTGATTATCAAACTATTTTAGGATATAAAAATTTGAAGAAAAATAATATATAAAATTATACTCTCACGGTTCTAAACTAATGTTGTGTTTAACTTTTTTTAGTCAAACGGACTATTCTTTAAATGCAAATTTAATATATATTATTTTTATTTATTTTTTTAAAAATTATAAAATAGGTAATTTGTAGTACTTTTCTTAAAATACAAATTACGTATTTTATAATTTAAAAGAAAATTAAAAATATATATGTTAAATTTGTATCTAAAAAATAATTTATTTGACTCAAAAAATCAAACAAAATAATAATTTAAGAGCGGAGGGAGTACTTTATAGTACTAATTTGTTTCTTTTTCATATCATAGACCATGCATGTGAACTCGGTCCCTGCACAAATTATATACAATATCGTTGCCATAAATTCCTTGAATAATAATTTTTTAATAAAAATATTATTTCCACCGTTTAATATCTGTATTAAGTTTTTGTTCATAACGATGCCTAACAAGTACTTTTACCAAATTTGTTCAAGTGTTAGCCCTACCCGCAACCTTCAGTTAATGCGCTTCTCACTTTCTTTAGTAACTAACCGAAGACAATCTGTAATGATCGGAATTCGAAACCCGATCCACAACACAGGATCAATGCATTCCGCTGTTAAGCATTTGGGTCAACTAAACCTACGACAAACTACCTATAGATGTAGGATATCACCAGGGTCGGCCTGAACTTTTGAGGGTTCATGGCCAAAAGAAAAACAGAAAATTGCTGACCGGTATAATTTAGAAAGTTTAAATGAAAAATTGTTGACCGGTCCACTTTGGAAAGTTTTTATTCTCTCTCATCCACTCCTTTTTTTTTAACTGCAAAAGACACTTTCATAAAATTGTTCCTAAAATGCCCGCAATAACATATACGTAGCTTCTTCCTAAAATTTCTCCGGTGAATCTTATTTTCTTCCTAAAATTTCTCCGGCCAATCTTCTAGATAACTTCTTCCTAATATTTTTCTAATTTCTCCTACCAATCTTCCAGATAACTTCTTCCTAATATTTCTCGGTGAATCTTCATTTCTTCATAAAATTTATCCGTGAATCTCCTTCCTAAAATTTCTCCGTAAATCTTTGTTTCCATTCCAATAGCCCGTAGCAAAGAAAACTAATTTTTGTGGATAGCCTATGTTTCTATTCCAATAGAACACTAGTGAAGCTTACTTACTAAAATTTTTTCGACAAATCTTTCTTTGGTTGCATCGCGATGATTAAATTAGGCATTGCGATGATGGAATTAAGTATCGCAATTAGGCATCGAGATGCCTTAAATTGGGCATCGAGTCCTAAAAATTCTCTAGTGAATCTTATTTACTAAAATTTCTCTGGTAAATATTCCTTTGGCTGTATGGCGATGATGAAATTAGGCATCGTAATTGGGCATCGAGTTCTAAAATTTCTCAAGTAAATCTTACTTACTAAAATTTCTCCGGTAAATCTTCATTTGGCTGCATTGCGATGATGAAATAAAACATCGCAATGAAGGAATTGGACATCACGATGATGGAATTAGGCATCGCAATTGAGCATCGCGATGATGAAATTTCTCCGGTAAATTTTTCATTAATGGCATAATAATCTTTTTACCCCAAAAGTGCATTTTTTCGGTTTTCAAAAAAGTATAGTGGACTGGAGCGATTACAAATGTCCAAAAAGGGACCTGCCTGTAATTCACCGAAGTTTTTATTCTCTCCAGTCCACCTTTTTTTTAAAACCAGAAAAAGACACTTTGAGAATTTTCTTCCTAAAATGCCCCCGTCTCTTTCATCCAAACCAACTATGACTTCCTATAAAGCATTCTCTAACTTTTTGATAATCTTTCTAGCATTTTAACTTTTATCCGTAGCTAAGATATTAGTCTGTTAAAATGTATTCTAAACTGTAAATTATTAAAAAAATTTCTTTTTCTAATCAGATTGTGAACCGATTTTTTCGTTAAAAAATGTGAATACGTACATAGACTTTTCCATCAATGGCAGACCATTCTGTTTGTTGGAATTGATTTTTCTTAATTTTTTTCATTGTGTAATCAAAAGCAATTCAAATATGACAAAAGGATTATACCATTGACTTGATCTCTTTTTTGTTTTGTTTCATCTTCAGTTCGCTTCGATTTTATATATTAAAGGTTTGTACTTTGTATTGTCAGCTGAACAAAACCTTACCAATTTACTCTAAACTAGTGGCATCACGATGCTCAATTGTTGCATCCTGATACAACAATTGTTGTATCTCAAATTTATTCCCAATGCCCAATTGTTGCATCCCGATCCCCAATTATTTACATCTCAAATTCAATCCCGATGTCAAAGTTAATCTTAGAAAGTGGCACTGCATCCCAATGTCCAATTTGTTGCATCCCGATGCCTAATTATTTGCATCTCAAATTGAATCCCGATACCCAAATTAATCTGAAAAAGTGGCACTACATCCCGGTGTCCAATTGTTTCATCTCAATACCCAATTGTTTGCATCTCAAATTGAATCTTGATGCCCAAATTAATCTGAGAAAGTGGCACTACATCCCGATGCCCAATTTGTTGCATCTCGATGCCTGATTCCTGATGTATGCGTGTTTTGGTTTCATTAAGGGTATCGTAGTTTTTTCGCTGTAAAAGTGTCTTTTTTCGATTTTAAAAAAAGTATGGTCGACTGGAGCGATTATAAATGTTAAAAAAGCGACCGGTCTGTAATTCACCCAAAGAAAAAAATAAGGCCGTCATAGAAATATAAAAATAAGAATTTTACACAAATGATTTTTCACTTTTCATCACTCAATGTATTAAAAAAAATGTAAAAGCTACAAACATACATGAAAAAATAAGTATCAAATAATTATTAAGAAAATTTAGATCTTCTTGCATTTTGAGAAGCAAAATCATCAATAGGGTCTTCAAAATTAAGTTTTTTCAAAATCTCATTTTCAATGTATAAATATTAAATCTTTTTTGGAACACATAATTGAACACAAGTATAATTTTATTAATTTTAGTTTTAAAAAATTAATATTATGTCGGCCTCAATCTAAGTAATTTTTTATGACCCAACTAATTTTTTTTAATGGCCCAACTATTATATACTTCCTCCGTCCTTTAATTATTATCTTTTTTAATCCGGCACACAGATTAAAAAAAATTAACATAGTTATTAATATTGGTATTGTGTGTCGTTTTCTTTAATGTCCTTTTGTATGTGGACCATAATAAAAATATGAAAAAAAAAGTAAGGGTAATATGATAAAAATTATGTTCTTAAAAGTAAAGTTTCAAATAAGACAATTATTTTGGAATAGATAAAAAAAAAACAATAATTTAGGGACTGAGGAGTATATATTTTTTTACAAGACATTACAAATATAATACATTAATATATATATATATATATATATATATTGTATATAAATTTGGGGTCCCAAAAAATTAGGGGGCAATTTGACACCCCTCAGGGCTCAGGGCGGGCCTAGATATCACTATCTCCCCTACTTAAATCGTCATCGTCAACGGTCAAAGGATCGGCACCCCGGGTTATGATTGTCTTTCATATATTTTTGGTCGGGACGGGCTCTGATATCATTTTAATTTGTAACGATCTATACCCAAAGCCCAATCTGTCACGTATGACCCACACAGTGATCCACTAAGAATCTGGATCAACTAGGTCTATATCAAGCTAGCCATCAAAAAGTCTATGAAATTTAAGGTTAGTGCCTAATGGAAATAGGTGGTCACTTATAAGACATATACAAATTTGATATCTACCCAATTCGAGATATCACAATTGATTTTATTTATAACGACCCGAGCCCAAAACTCAATCTGCCGTTCATTTTACTAAGCACCTAAATCAACTAAATTATACTCCATCCGTCCCTAAATTATTGTCTTTCTTTCCTTTTTCGTCCGTCCCAAAATAATTGTTGAAAGTTTTATAGCTATGTAACTAAGGAAAAAGAATGCTGGAATATAGTAAATGTTATCAAAGATGTGATAACATCTACTGTAACATCCAGTAGAATCGCAGCGGAATTAATAAAACAGAAACTTAACAAGATTGTTGTACTCTTTATCTACAAGTATAAATACTTGTAGACGTGCCAATATGGCAAAAATCTTTCACTAGAAAATATAGAACCCGTTACAATGAAAACAACTAGTGAAACTTTAACAAATGATCCTAACAAAGATAGAAGACATATGAGAATACAAACTAATACTCAAGGAATGAAATCCTGTCTAATAATCACTGGCATCTGTCGTGGTAAGAAACTTCAACTCAGTTTTAGAACCTCAGAACAGAATGTGTTAGAGGATGTGTCTGCATTTCTGCTCACATTCAGTACAAGACAGCCAGTGTATTAGAAACTTTTCTTTTTCAAAAACTCTGTCCAAAAGCACGCCGGAATGAGGCAGAGGACTGCTACTTAAATATGCTCCAATACTACCTTTCAGAGAAGAGATAACACAAGAAAGAAAAACACTAAAAGGAAATATTAGTGTTAGTATAATAATTTACTATAATTACATCAATCAATATCTTTGATTGAATAAATCAAAAAGTCAATGACTACATACCACAAATAACTTCAATCATCTACATATAAATAGTTTAAGAAAGGCAAAAAACAATCACACAAAAACTAATCTAAAGTCAACTATTATTTACCTAATTTAACATCAATCATCCTCTAATTAACTAATCAATCAAGATATACCAAAAATATTATTAATCACAATCTTGATTGATTGATCTCAAATTTCACCAAGAAAGGCAAAAATTAATCAATCAATTAGTCAATTACCAATTTACCAAATTGACCCAAATTAAGAATTGATTGAGAGGATTCTAAAATCCAACAATCTCCCCCTTTTTGCCTTTCTGGTCAAAACACACTTTAGAGCAAAATAATGATCCAAGATCAAAATCAAAATCTCCCCCTGAATTTGATGATAACCAATATTCAAATTCTCCTCCTACCTTAGAACCCTCTTCCCCTTTTTGGCCAGAAATGGAGGAGGATTTTGCAGGAAGAAGAAGAAACAGATTGGAAGGAAAAAAAATCCTTCGTGAGAATGGAACCTTCAACTTACCAAAGATACTAGGAGACCCAATTTTGAATTATGGTAATAAGAAATTTCCTCCCCGTTGATTGCTTCACAAAGTCAAGGATGAGCCAAAAAACATCAAAAGATATTAGGCAACACAATATTACCCAACATTTATCTTTGATAAATCTTACGCAAAAATACCATCAATTTGTCTCCTTTGCTCAAAAATCAAGAACCATTCAAATTGTTTTTAGACAAACAAATTCAAGGATAAAGATTTTCGATCAATATACCACACTGGAATAAATAGATAGTGAGAAACGACATGAATATTTTTCACCGGACCAAATGCCCTATTGATATGGCTAACCATGAAGAATAAGACAATGCGCACACATGTGAAGGACTTTGTTCAATGAATGTGAAGAAAAATGTTGGCACATTGAGAGACACATTTTCAACTTTGAATTCAATGGATCAAGATTCTTTTCTCCCAGTTCCTTTAAATGATGATTTTTGCCTTAAAGTGAAGGGATTTAACCGAGGTAGCTTTCACTCTACCTCAAGGATAGCCCTTTCTCATATGATCACGCCAAAATTTCAAAGAACATATTGATCTAGATGATAAGATCACATATGAGTGGTGCATACACATTGAGAAGGTAGCTTTTTCCTCAAAGGCTTCCAATCACTACTTTGGCTCATTCATCGGGATTTTTTTTTTTTTACAAGATTTTGAAAAAGATCCACATTCAAAAAATGTCTTCCAAATACCACATTTAAGAATGATATCATTTGACAAAGTCGTGCCCAAAACAAATGCAAGATGATTGATGATGATTTTTTTTTTTTTTTGGTGTACAACATGCACATGTGGTCACACTTGGAACCACATTTTGTGAGACACTCAAATGACACAGACTTAGAGATTTCCTAAGAGTAGAAAATCTCTCAAAATCAAGAGTCTTGGTGAAGACATCAGCCAATTGGTTCTCAGTTCCTATAAAATCCATGCGGACAATATTTTGTTCATCCAAATCCCGAATTAAGTGATGTCTAATATCAATATGTTTGGTACGGGATTGTTGAACATGATTTTTCAAGATATCAATCGCACTGGATTTATCACAATAAACAACAAGGATATCACTATGTAACCCATAGTCATTGACCATTTGGTTCATCCAAAGAAGTTTAGAGCAACAACTATCAACCGCTACATATTTTGATTCGCGGTTGATAAAGAAACACTTTGTTTCTTACTATACCATGAAACCAAATTGTTCCCCAAGTAAAAGCAAATTCTAACATTGACACATTCAGAAGATAAATAAGTCAAGCTTACCATTTTCTTGTAATCGACTTTACCTTTCTGTTTTGTCTTCATACCATCAAACACATTCCCTATCACTTGAGTTGTAGGGAGATTCTTTTGAATTCTGCTTGACACATCCAGGTTTTGATCAGATCCAGCTTCATCAACAGATTCAGGATTTTTAATTTCTACTTCTATTTCAGCTGGTTCTGAATCGTTGGCAGATGTGTTCGAGGATGTCCCAACATTTTCGGACACATTTATTTCTGAATCATTTGAGTTTTGATTCTGAATTTCTGCAATACTTTCCTCTGGAACATTGTTGTATAAAGCATCCTCCACTAGCCTGTAACATCATCTTCGACTATTTTCTGTCCAAGAGTAGCAAAATCATCAAAAGGAACATTTATTGATTCCATTATAGTCTTAGTCCTAAGATTAAAGACTCTAAATGTTCTACTATTTGACGAGTACCCAACAAAGATGCATTTATCACTTTTGAAATCAAATTTTGCAAGATGATCTTTGTCTTTCAAAAGATAACAAATACACCCAAAGACATGAAAGTATTTAAGATTCGGTTTTTTGCCCAAAAGAATTTCATAAGGGGTCCTTGTGCTACCGAATCTCAAATATACACGATTTCCAATGTGACTAGCCGTATTTAAGGCTTCTGCCCAAAAATGTTTTGAAAGAATTTGAGAGCTTAGCATTACACATGCCATCTCTTGAAGTGTGCGATTTTTCCTTTCCGCTACTCCATTTTGTTGTGGAGTTTTGGGGGCTGAATACTCATGAGTAATCCCCTTTGAATCGCAAATCTTAGAAAAAGACGAATTTTCATACTCAGTGCCTTGATCCGAATGAATCTTAATAACTTTTAAGTCATAAAGATTACGGACCTTTTTGTACCAAGTCTTAAATGCCTCAAAAGTTTCAAACTTTTCTCTCAAAAAAATAATCCAAGTATACCGAGAGAAATCGTCAACACACACAAAAGAATATTTCTTTCTCCCTAGACTTTCCACTTCAATTGGACCCATAAGATCCGTATGAATGAACTCAAGACAACGTTTTGAGGAACGTTGTTGAAGTTTTGGGTGGGACACTCTAGTTTGTTTCTCCTTTTGGCATGGACCACACACCCGACATTCTTTGTGTTAACCTTTGGTAATCCTCTAACAGCATCATACTTGATTATATCATGAATTTTATGAAAACTAGCATGTCCTAGTTTTTTATGCCAAAGAGAACTATCATTAACACTTGAGGTATGACATGAGACAACTTCACCATACATGTAACAATTATCCGAGGATCTAGTACCTGCAAGAATACATTTGTTAGTACCATCAAAGACTTCACATGAATTTTTGTCAAATTTGACATGCAAATCATCATCACATAATTGACTTATGCTGATGAGATTTGCTTTGAGACCTTCCACATGAAGAACATTCTTGAGTCTTGGCAATCCCTCAACATCGAGGTTTCCTTTACCAACAATTCTTCCTTTTGCACCACCCCATAGGTCACACTTCCACCATTAAAGCTAGAATATTCGGTTAAGTGTTCATCTATTCTGTCATATGACGGAGCATCCACTATCAAAGAACCATGAGCCAGCAACATTGGTTTTAAGGAAGTATATGTAACATTGCATGTTACTTCAGTTTTCTTGACCCATATTTTTCCGAATTTACGGGGATGTCTTGATTCGGATGTGGAGACATTTTCCACGACATTCGTATGGAGCATTTCGGTGAGAGTTTCTTGCCAAATCTTCTTTCATTTTGTAACAATAAGGTCTAATATGACCCGAAACGTTGCGATAATGGCATATGCGACGTTTCCGGTGTCTAGATCTTTCTTTGTTAACCTTTTGTTTTGAATAAAATTTTCACCATTCGTTCTTTCCTTGACAAATGCAACAGGTTTGAATCCTAGTCCAGTAGTGTCTTCTTGACCATAAGTCAAGATTTCATCAAGCTTAACTTTGCCTTTGTTTAGCTTGGACATAGTTTCATTTGCACTTTCAAGGTCGGTTTTGGTCTTTTCAAGATCAATATCTTTCTTGGTGAGCATGACTTCCGGTCTAGCTATGGAAGCTTTCGGATATCGTTTTCTTTAAGAGAAGTTCATTTGAAGCTTTCTGAACTTCATTTTCCTTTGAAAGATATTCATTTTCTTCAATAAGAAGATTTAACTTCTCTTCCTTCTTTACCCAATCTTCATAGAGTGCCTTATAATCCTCCAATAAATCCAAATCCTCAGAATCAGATTCAGAGTCATTCTGGACCTGACTATCATCAACTATGGATGAGTTGAGACAATTCAGATCTGGAACAATTTTTTTAGCAGATGTGATCACAGATGGGGCCACATTTAAGGCAACACCTTTAGATACACCATGAGGATTTATTTGCAACACATTTTGAGTTTCAAAAATACTGTTTAGTGCAGTCTCATCTTCTAATTGTTCTTCCTCGCTGTCACTTAGGATAACTGCCAAACTTTTTCCCTTCTTCTTTATGGTATTAATACATTCGGCAGCATAGTGACCATAGCCAAAACATTCTCTGCACTGAACAGATTCCTCCCTTTTTGATTCATTTTTAGAAGAAAGTTTAGTAGAAAACTTGTCTTTGGAATTATCAATATTGGTTTTTGGAAAAAACTTTCTTGGGACAAATTTTGGAGAGGGATTAGATTTTTGAAAATTATGATAATTTTGTCCTTTGGTCATGATGTTATTAAACCTTTTCAACAACATAGCTCGAGATTCTTCTCCAAAATCTATTTTTCCAAGTTCATTTGTAAATTCAAGTAATTCCTCAGACAAGTCAGGTTGATTTTGGAAAGCAGGCAAAGCAATACTTTTAACACTTTTATTTTGCTTTTTGTTTTGCAGAGATAAATTTAACTCAAAGGTTTGAAGGATACCAGAAAGTTTATCTAAGCTCATTCTTCCAGTGTCATGAGCCTCTTCTATAGCAGAAATTTTTATATTGAAACGTTCTGGAAGGGATCGCATCATTTTGCTAACGAGTCTTGCATTGGAAATGGGATCTCCCAAGGCTAATGACTCATTAGACAAATCTACCAACTTGTCATAGTATGATGCAATATCCTCATCTTCTTCCATTTTTAAATATTCAAAACGGGTTGTAAGTAAACGTAGCTTGGTTAAACGAACGCTATCGGGTCCCTCACAATGAGCTTGGAGGGCTTCCCATACTTCTTTGGCTGATTCAAAATGAACTATGATTTTGAAAATATTTGGTTCCACACAGCCATAGATAGCATTAATAGCTTTTGAATTAAAATTTGCCATGCTTCTTTCTTCGGTTGTCCAACTAGCCTCTGAGGTAATTTTATAATCTCCATCGATATCAATCACTCTAGGTGGAGTCCACCCTGTAACCACAGAGAGCCATGTTCTTTCATCAAGAGACTTGAGGTACATGCGCATCTTGGGTTTCCAAGTAGAGTAATTAGACCCATCGAGGACGGGAGGATGTTGAACACCATATTGAGATTCGAGACATAGCTATAACCGGGAACCTCACTTAGTTATGTCAAGTGTAGGCTCGATACCAAATGAAAGTTTTATAGCTATGTAACTAAGGAAAAGAATCTTTGGAATATAGTAAATGTTATCAAAGATGTGATAACATCTACTGTAACATCCAGTAGAATCGCAGCGGAATTAATAAAACAGAAACTTAACAAGATTGTTGTACTCTTTATCTACAAGTATAAATACTTGTAGACGTGCCAATATGGCAAAAACCTTTCACTAGAAAATATAGAACCCGTTACAATGAAAACAACTAGTGAAACTTTAACAAATGATCCTAACAAAGATAGAAGACATATGAGAATACAAACTAATACTCAAGGGATGAAATCCTGTCTAATAATCACTGGCATCTGTCGTGGTAAGAAACTTCAACTCAGTTTTAGAACCTCAGAACAGAATGTGTTAGAGGATGTGTCTGCATTTCTGCTCACATTCAGTATAAGACAGCCAGTGTATTAGAAACTTTTCTTTTTCAAAAACTCTGTCCAAAAGCACGCCGGAATGAGGCAGAGGACTGCTACTTAAATATGCTCCAATACTACCTTTCAGAGAAGAGATAACACAAGAAAGAAAAACACTAAAAGGAAATATTAGTGTTAGTATAATAATTTACTATAATTACATCAATCAATATCTTTGATTGAATAAATCAAAAAGTCAATGACTACATACCACAAATAACTTCAATCATCTACATATAAATAGTTTACGAAAGGCAAAAAACAATCACACAAAAACTAATCTAAAGTCAACTATTATTTACCTAATTTAACATCAATCATCCTCTAATTAACTAATCAATCAAGATATACCAAAAATATTATTAATCACAATCTTGATTGATTGATCTCAAATTTCACCAAGAAATGCAAAAATTAATCAATCAATTAGTCAATTACCAATTTACCAAATTGACCCAAATTAAGAATTGATTGAGAGGATTCTAAAATCCAACAATTGTCTTGTTTGAAACTTTCCTTTTTAGAACATCACTTTTACTATTTTACCCTTACTTTTTCTTCCTACTTTAATTATGGGCCACATACACATGAGCATTAAAGAAAACAACACATTTTTTCAATACTATTTTAATATTAATAATCAAGTCAATTAAATTTTTTAATTTGTGTGTCAGATCAACCCAAACAATAATTTAGGAATAGAAGAAGTAACAAATAACCCAAAAGTCAATTTTTGAACAGTTAATAATACCTAAAATACCCGAGTCAACTAGGCTTATAATAAACCAACAAAAAATTAATTTTAGAAGAGTTGGTGCGTAATAACTAATAATAGTGGATCATCATTAATAAGGCAGCCTACACCTACCCGATGTAATAATATCACAAAGAGTTGATTCATACAATACATGCTCTGTCTCCCTCTGCTACTGAAAAAGAGACGTCTGTAACCAAACAAAAGTTAGAACTTTAATGTTGGTACCTAATGCTAATAAATGGTTATTTAATGAGAAAATAGTTGAGAAAGGTTATAATTCAGTCATTGATTATTTAAAAATATTATTTAAATTATTGTATTTCAGTTATCTTATAAATGAGTCTTTTATCACGTTAATTTTAAATAAAATTACTATTTTATCCCTGTCTTTGTCCTCATCTCCCTTAATAAAGACAGAGATAAAATAGAGATTTTATTTAAAATTAACGTGTTGGAGGACTCGCTTGCAAGATAACTGAAGTACAGTGGCCTAAATAACATTTTTAAATAATCGGTGGCCGAATTGTAATCTTTTCTAAAATACAATGGCCCGATTATGTGTTTTGACTTATTTATAAGGTACATACAAGTTTGATATCTACTCAATTCGAGATATCAATTGATTCCATTTGTAACAATTCGAGCCCAAAGTTTAGTCTGTTATTTATTTCACTAAGCACCTGAATCAATTAGACTACCACAAATAACTCAAAAGTTAGTTTTTGAACGGTTGATGCCTAAAAATATTTGTTCCAAAAAGGGAAAACTCTCCCTCCGAGGAGCCCCCACACTCCAGCCCCATGAGAATGTGAGAGGGAAAATTACGGTGACTCAGCGATTAAGTAGCTAGGAGGACTCGTGCCTAGTACCTACAAGGAGCCATCCTCAGAGGATGAAACCCCCATACTGCGGTTGTTAGGACTCAATCCTTAATCTTGTTTCAAATTTACTAGCTCTTAACCAACGAAACTACGTCCGTGAAGATCTAAAAATATCTGAGTTGACTAGATCCGGAACAAACCACCGAAAAATTAATTTTAGAAGAGTTGGTGCGTAATAATAGTGGACATCATTAATAAGGCAGCCTACACCTACCCGATGTAATAATATCACAAAGAGTTGATTCATAGAATACATGCTCTGTCTCCCTCTGCTACTGAAAAAAGAGATGTCTGTAACCAAACAAAAGTTTGAACTTTGTACGAACAAGACAATAGTTAGAACTTAGAAACACAACTTGAGTAAATTACAATAACTTTGTTTTAGTGAATGTGATTTATTGTTGGTTCAACTAAGAAAAAAGAGTTGCAAATTAAATTGAGTATCATGCAAATTATTTAATATTACTCCTCCGTCCCTAAATTATTGTCTGGGTTGATTCGGCACATGGATTAAGAAAATTCAATTGACTTGATTATTAATATTGGAATAATATTAAAAAAGTGTGTTGTTTCCTTTAATGCCCATGTGTATGTGGCCCATAATTAAAGTAGAAAGAAAAAGTAAGGTTAAAATAGTAAAAATGATGTTCTAAAAAGGAAAGTTTCAACCAAGACAATTATTTTGGGACGGACGAAAAAGGAAAGGAAGACAATAATTTAGGGACGGAGGGAGTACTATCTCTATTTCAAAATAAGTTTTATTTTAGCAAAGTTTTTTTTGTCTCAAAATAAGTATCGTTAGGATTTAAAGAAATATTTGTCTGCATATATATTACCAAAGCTGTCCTTATTTACTACTCTAATTAAAGATGGTTGTTAAGAGAAAAGAAAAAAAATATACATGCAACTTATCAACAATAAATAATCTTAAATAAGGATAAATTAGTCTTTATATAAATTTTTTAATTTATGTGTAAATTACTAAACCGACACTTATTTTGAGACAGAGGTAATATTCATTTATTACAACTTAGGTAATAAAATTCTAATCATGGATACAATATCATGAATACTATTAATAATAATTTCTATAATTTTGTAAAAATAAGTAAATTTTTATTAATTTTGGTCCAAATTTAATCAAGTTAGAACAAAAAGGTCAAATTTAATCAACTTAGGCAAAAGTGGCGCATCACGATGCAACAATTGGTGTATCGCGATAATCGCAGCTCACTTTAGAGAACTTAATTTTCGTTTTTTCGGGCGTTGCCCCGAAACGAGGGACGTGTCCCTCGACCCTGCGACCGACCGGCGTCGAACTGTGCGTTGCCCAATATCTTGCGATTGGCGAATTAAATCGGTCAAGAACATCTTCCTCTGTTTTTGGACAGCACACTGTCAAGCTTGATTGAAGCTCAAAAATAGTGTTTTTTGGTAGAAAAACTGTATACAAATATAGTACTAAGTTAGGATAATAATATGAGATTGATTTTAAACAAATTCGAAGCTTAAAACTGATATTTAAGTGGCCAAAACAGCTCAAGAATAATGAAAAACGGGATGAACTCAAAAAATTTGAATTTGATCAAATTCGTATTTTATGCATGAAAATTGACACCCAAACATGAGGAAAGACTATATTAACAACATGAAATTATTTATACATCAATTTAAATCTCAAATCTGAACCAACAATGTTGTTGAGGGTATTTTAGGAATAAAATTTTTAAAATGCCTTTTAGCGGTTAAAAAAATAAAGGGTGTATTGAAGAGAAAAAAAATTTAAAAAAATGAACCGACCAACAATTTTTTCATTATTATTTTTGGGATGGAGGGAGTATCTGTTTTGGCCTGAATTTTAGTGTTGTAGCCTGTTTTGATTGATATACATCTCTATTACAAAAAGGAAGATATTCATATGGGCCTGTTTGATTTGGCTTATGGGTAGCTGCTTATTGCTTATGACTTACCATAAGTTATTTTCGAAGCATTTAATTTGACTTATGAGGAGATAAGTCATAAGTTATATACAAGCTATATAGCTGATGACTTATGAACTCGTGCTGTTTGATTTAACTTTTCGAAGTGCTGATGAGGTGTTTTAAGTTAATGTAACTGTTTGATTGATAAACTGAAAAGTACTGAATTAAAATATAAAACTAAAATACCCTCATCATTAAATATTCTTTGCATCATTATTATTATTTATTTATTATTAATATGTATTATTAATTTTTATTTTTTATAATAATAATTATTATTATCTTTAATTATTATTTACTTTAATTATTATAATTATCTTTAATTATTATTATTATCTTTAATTATTATTTTATTTAATTATTATTATTATTTGTAATTATTATTATTATCTTTAATTATTACTTGTTTTTAAAAAATAGAAATAAGCACTATTCCGAGTGCTTATAATTTAAAGTCTCATATGTGCTTTAAGTGGCTTGCACATGACTTATGACTTATTTCTCCATAAGTCAAAAATGTTTCAAAAATAACTTATGATAAATTATAAGCAATAAGTACCACCACATAAGTCAAATCAAACTGGGCCATAAAATCTATCTTTTTTATTGTAGCCCTTGGCCTTTTAAATTAGTCAGTTATAAAGCCGCCCACTTCCTATATCACAGTTCTTTAGTAAAATCTTTTACACTTCTATCCTTTTTTTCTGAAAAGAAAATAATAAGCAAAAAGGGAATTCAGGAGTAACTTAATTTAATCCATTTCAAAGCAAACAATAATTTCAGTGTGAACTATGAGAAACTACAATAAATTGGCATGATTCTAAAAAGTATTGACAAAAATTTAGAAAAGACCATCTTACGAGTATTTTTTGTAAAACGGATCTTCATGACCTGATTCACCATGTATTTGTGGATTGAGTTGTGAGAAGGTAGAGTTTCGTATTACGAATTAGGATCCTTAAGACGGTATTATAGGAAACCTACTCAAAAGTATTACAAATCTCACAAGCACAACAAAAACTAGCTGACACTTTTGACCACCAATTGTGTTGAGGTCGGTTCATAAAGCCCTCTATGTACTCAATGGGATTAAGGTTGTTAATCGTGTTGAACTTAGGACAAGTCTTCCCACATTCATATGGATTGCACTTGCTTCTCCTTCTACCAAAATTAATTACACTTGATCCTTATTTGTAGGAGTGGCAATGACAGGCACAACACGATTGTACGAATCAGCATGACACGATTATAAACTCGATAAGGCATGACACGACACGACACGAAACACGATACGAAAGCACGAAATTATAAATTTAGTTAAAATAACATTTATTATTATATTTATGATCAAATAAGATAGATAATACAAAAATACGATAGTGTGGTACGAACACGACATGATGACACAAATTGCCACCCCTACTTATTTGCATAGGACACCAAAGAAACACACGAATTTGAGACTTTTTTTTTTTTTGAAATGTGGCTTCTAAGAGATGTCAAAAATATAAAATTCAGGAGTTAGGATTAACACAATTAGGATGATGGTCTTTAGGAAATGACTGTAAATTTTAATATAAAAATTGATATGTAGTTGTGTTTTCTGCTAACAAAAACTCTATAGATGCTATAGATGTTGACGTCGCAATTTTGTAACTTGATTTTCGAGTTAATGGGTTATCTTTTTTGTACCGTTTGAAAAAAGCGTACATAGAGAGAAAGCCGGTAAATCTAAATAGAGAAAATTCCAGAGAGTATCACAAAGTAAATTACTAAATTCAAAAAGAAAAACAGAGCCCATAATTTTATTCAATATGGTTGGTGGAATAATAAGTTAGAAATCTCTGCAACCTAGAACTGCAATTTGCAGCAAGGGCCCTGCCCTCCAACTTTTAGTTAATGCTGTCTCTCTCTCTCTCTCTCCCTCTCTCTCTCTCTCTCTCTCTCTCTCACACTCTCAGAGCATCCGCAACAAGCACTCTCTATACACCTTTATATCACATTCTAAATACCTTATTTTTTCGTTCAAGTTTTACTTTTTTAACACTTTAAAAAAAACTCACTCCAACAAGCACTCTTTATACAACACTCTAAAAATTAAATATTTTTCATCTCAACTAACAAATCTAACTACCATTCTATTTTTATTTTATTTTTCTAACACAATCGGAATGAAATATTTTAAATTTTATATTCTATAAAAATTATAGTACTTATATTTTAATAATTTTAATTTCAATTTCAACAATCTAAAACACATATGTGACAAAACTAATAATTTAGCTACAACCATCAATAAATTTATCCATTTTTAATAATATATTTAATTCTTTTTAATTCATTAGATCCAAAATATTAATAGAGAAGGGAACAAATCTTTCTTTGTGTGTGAAAGTGAGGGGCAGGGGAGGAAAGAGAAAAGAAATGGAGAAGGAACAAGCAGGAGACAAAAAAAAAGTTACTATTCATGTTAAAAGACTCCCTATATTTTGGGGGTAAATTAGTTAATTTTAAAGATAGGGTGTGGAATAGAGTGTCCACTGTAGGAGTCAAGGGGTAAAAATCTCTAAAAAAAGATTTAGTGGGTGGATTGGGGGTGTTGCTGTGGTGGGTCTAAAGCCGGTAAATCTAAATAGAGAAAATTCCAAGGAGTATGACAAAGTAAATTACTAAATTCAAAAAGAAAAACGGAGCCTATAATTTTATGAGTAATGCTGTGAGTATCTAAAGAGTACTAAATTTTTTATATCAAATAATGTAGAATTTGATGTGATGCATTAATTTTGATTTTTAATTTTGTCTTTTGTACTATATCAACTAGCACATCAGGTAACACATCATTTAGTACAAAAAATTTAGTACTGTTTAGGTACCCATAACATTATTCTAATTTTAGTCAATATGGTTGGTGGAATAATAAGTTTTGTTAGACCATATACGACAGGGTGTCAAATGGGGATCAATGCTTCCAACGGGGTATCAAATGAGTATCAAATAGGTCACTTAGTAGCATCACGCGGAATTGGGGAGCATATTTTGCTCTCGTCGCTTAGCACAATTCTTAAAAAAACATTCAAAATGACTTAATTTAAGTTAAAAAAAACCCAAAATTGTGCCCTTTTTACTTTCGCTTATGAAGAAAATTTTTTTTTAATTGCCATGCACTGTAGCACTGACACATGTACTGTAGCTTTAGTTTTTCTTGCTGTTTTTGGTCATTTTTAACCACAAAAAATCCTCTCTCTTTTTTGTAATAAAGTACATATTTTTATCTATAAATAAAAACTTTTTATTTCATTTGGACATAAGATTAATTTTTTATAAATTTAATATATAAAGATATAAAGATATTAAATTAATGGAGGTAAAAATAGTGAATTATGTAAATTTGTTGGAGTTTGTATATTATTAAAATGATATTTTTGTTAAGTAGTTTAAATGAGTAGTTTAATGATAATTTTGTAATAAAATGATAAAAAGGAAAATAAGCTCCTCATTTTTTTGCTACTCTGTTGTTCCTGCACTTAAGAAATCTCTACAGCCTGGCCTAGAACTGCAATTTGCAGCAAGGGCCCTGCCCTCTAACTTTTAGTTTATGCTCTCTCTCTCTCTCTAGTAATTAATCAAAGCGAATTAATCTAGGGTAAATTACAGGTCGGTCCCTTTTTAAATATTTATAATCGTTTTAGTTTATTTATTTTTTTAAAAAAATTAGAAAAAGATATTTTTAGGGCGAAAAGACGATTATGTCATTAATGAAAGAAAAATACGCACGCATCAGTAACCCAAGGCATCGCGATGAGTAATCCAAGGCATCGGGTGGGTTAATCATCGTAATGAGCAACCAAGGAATCGCGATGAGCAACCAAGGCATCGCGATGAGCAACAATGGCATCGCGATGAGTAACCAAGACATCGCGATGAGCAACAAAAGCATCGCGATGAGTAACAAAGGCACCGTTTTGAATTTCAGCTACTGGTTTCGAGGGCGTTGCCCCCGAAGCATCGCGATGAACAACAAAGGCATCGCGATGAGTAACAAAGGCATCGCGATGAGTAACCAAGGCATCGCTGTCTCCTACGAGGGACGCTGTCTCCTCGACCCCTGCGACCTGACCGGGCAGGTCGATTCCCATTGCGTTGCCCAGCATACTGCGATTGGTAAATCATTGATTAAAGTCCCAAAATCAGTCTAAGAACATCTCCCTCTGTTTTCGGACAGCACATTGTCAAGCTCGATTTAGATCTCAAAAATAGTATTTTTTTATAGAAAAATTGTGCACAAATGTAGTACTAAGTTAAGATAATAATATGTGATTGATTTTAAACAAATTCGAAGCTTAAAACATAGATTAAAGTGGCCAAAACAGCCCAAGAACAAAGAAAAACGGGATGAACTTAAAAAATTCGAATTTGATCAAATTGTGATCAAATTCGTGTTCTATGCATGAAAATTGATACCCAAACATTAGGGAAGACTATATTAACAACATGAAATCATTTATACATCAATTCGAACCTCAAATCTGAAGCAACAATGTTGTTGAGGGCATTTTAGGAAGAAAATTCTCAAAGTGCCTTTTAGCGGTTTAAAAAAAAAAAGGTGGACTGGAGAGAAAAAATTTTTGAAAAAGTGGACCGGCCAGCAATTTCTCCATTAATCAAAGGCAGGTTTGAGAAGAGTATGAGATGTTAAAAGGGTCACGAGCCGTAGGGTTGGTCCGTTTAAATCGAAAAAAATAGGGTTAGGGTTCAATTTTTTTGGCCCGTTTAAAATTAGGGTCTTTCTGGTCCGGACCGTTTAAGTTGCGACCCGTTAGGGCTGGACATACACATGAATTTTTCTGTTCTTGTAAATAAATATTGAAATATAAACGAAACTCTTGAAAGGACTACTAAGTAAAGCTATTTCAATATTTATTTTGAGATAAAACATATTGAAATTTAAATACAATGATGTAAAAAATATTCAATTTATATTTTTTATGAAAAACATAATAATCTATCTAAATTATGGGTTGTAAATAACAATCACTTTTCACTTTTCTGGATATTTACAAAAATAAAATTAACATTTATCACGTTTTTTAATTTTTTAGTTGTGGCCCGATAGTGACTCGTTAAGCCCGAAGCCCGTTAGGGTTAGAGTTAGGTTCGCAATAATAGTGGCTCAAAAATTGAATTATTTATTTAGAAGTGCTTTAAACCGTTAGCCCCTTTAACATTTATAGAGAAGAGATCCTTCATGCATGAGCGTAGAAACCTACAAGGGAAGACTTACCTGTACCCACACAGTGCACACGAGACACTGACTCGAACATGGTATAATAATCTCAACAATTTCATTTCTAATGACCACCACGCGATATGGTCATCCAAATGCAGATGAGATTTTTCCGAAATTCTGCCTCATCTACTCTATAAAATGTGGAAGAAAAAGCAAAACTTGATATCACAGGTACATTTCAAAAATCACAGCAGAAGAGCGTAAGTTGAAAATTGTTGTCCTACATTCTTATATATATACATATAAAACGGCTACTATGTTATATCAAGGCATGGATAAGTCAAGGATTAACCTCGACAGTACTGGTCGTAGTTGGAAATGGAGGCCAACAGATGCGCAGGCCATGGTTGTGGGGATATTGCTTTTTCATTTGCTCTGTGTTTTTGCACCGTTCACCTTCACTTGGCCAGCATTTTGGTTCGCAGTTGGATTGTACGTGGTCAATGGACTTTTTGGTATTAATCTTTCTTATCATAGAAATCTTTCACATCGGAGTTTCAACCTTCCCAAATGGCTCGAGTATATTTTTGCTTATTCTGGAGCTCTAGCTGGTCAGGTAATTAACTAACTTAGAATGATTTTTCTTCTATTGGAGTATCAAGAAGTAGCTGTTGATTAATACATTTTCTTCAGAGGGGTCCAATATTTTGGGTGAGCGTACACAGACACCATCATCAGTACGTTGATACTGAAAGAGATCCACATAGCCCCCTACAAGGGTTTTGGTTCAGTCACATGGGTTGGCTCTTTAACGATGCCTATGCTACAGAAAAGGTATACCATTAATCACCACATGCAAGAACTTATCTTAAGTTTTTTATTTTATTTTTCTAGTTTCATCTGTGATGTGATTCGTTCGAGGCAGTTTGAACGCATGAGCACTTAATCCACTTTCCCGAGCGAGTTAATTAAAGGTCGAGTCTCATGCACGCTCGCTCGCCTATGCATTTGGGAATTAGCAATCAAACTAAGCCTTATAATTGTGGTTAAACTTCTCTTTAATTACAATAGTTCTGTATTTATTTGTTATTAACGTGCGATACATTTTGCAGTATGCAGACCGCAAGAATGTTGAAGATTTGAAGAAGCAACCTTTTTATAGGTTCCTTGAAAGAACTTACTGTTGGCATCTATTAGCATTTGGGTTTCTAGTATATGCTTTTGGAGGGTTTCCCTTTCTCGTATGGGGAGCGGTATGGCTATAGTTTCAGTTATTATTTTTTTAAACATGACATATATAGCAATTAAAACTTTCTTCAATCATAAGTTTATTAAATATTTCTTAATTCTCAAAAAAGAGTCATACTTCTAAATATTATTATTGATGGTATTGTCAATATTATATAGATGATTAAAATTTTATTATCTAAGACATCAAAAATGTATGTTAAATAGTGATTTGATTTTGTCTTATGTTGACTTTACGATAAGGAAATAAAACTACTCCCTCCGTTCTAAATAATTGTCTTCCTTTTATTTTTATATGTTTTAAAAAAATTGTCTTGTTTCCAAACTTTCCTTTTTAAGAAAATACTTTTATCACTTTATCTTTACTTTTTTTTCCTACTTTAATTATTACCACATAAATAAGGGCTTTAAAGAAAAATATATATTATATCAATATTTATAATAGATTTATTTAATTTTTTCTTTATTCTTGTACCCATTCAAACAAAAAGATTATTTAGGAACATAAGGGGTATTATTTTTGAACAGAGAGGGCATTTAATATGTCAAACTTTATATATATATATATATATATATATATATCATGCTTTTTTCTACTTTCTATATTCTTAAAATTGCACCAAAGCTATACTTCCTCCATTCTGAAAAAATAATCTCTTTTTTTTTTTTTTTTTCGTTTGTCCCAAAACATTGTCTCATTTTTACAAAGAGTATTACATAAATGATTAAATGTAATACTCTTTAATATTTTACAAAAATTAAGATAAGTGACTTTTAAATATTTTTGGTAGAACATATACATAAATGATTAAATGTCTTTAATGTATTGCAAGTACTAATTGGACCATAACAGATGTCAAAGTATAAATTAAGTAACTTCATTCAATCATTCTAAAAGGACACTCATTATGTTGGAGTACTCATTCAAAGTATAAATTAAGTAACTTCATTCAATCATTCTAAAAGGACACTCATAAATGACAATTTTTTGCTTTTTTATAATTATATCAAATGTGTCACAAATTCCGTATTTTTTTCCTTAATCATTAAGAAAGTAGTAAATAAAAATTCTCCAAAATACACAAAAATAATTAAAAAAACAACCTTATAGTATCACCAATCATATTTTGCTTAAACTTTGATTTTATACTCCATATACTTTATCTTTGATTATTTTATCTTTGCTTAAACAGCACTTAGCCTCCGACCCCTAACCCCATCCAAAATAGTAACCGAATTTGAAAAATGAATATTCATAAGACTCCTTCTTTTCTTTTTCTTTTTTTCCTTGGTTCAAAATTCGACATTTCCGGCCTCTAATTTCGTTAGATTTTGGGCGTTAGTACACATTTAAATAAAACAAGCTAGCTAAATACGATGATTAAGGAAAGTACGGGTCGTTTTGTCGGTTAACCAGTGCTTTTCAATAAAACTTGAACTGTAATAAGAATTTTCTTCTAATGATTTTCTCTTTATTGAGCATATTATGATTTATGGAACCTATTTTCTTAAAAAAATGGGTTGAATGTTTTCGATGGGGTTTAGTCTTTTCCCCTTCACGCAAGTAAGAAACTTTTTTAAAGATTGAACTAATGTATCTCTCGTTAAACTATTTTTTAACTAAAATAATGAAAAAGTTTTTTTTTTGTGTGTGTTTTTTTGAAAGATTTTTAAATAATTAAAAAAATTATCTTTTCGTTTTTATTGATCAATACATTGCAAATCCAGGGTGTGCCGAAGGTGTTTGGGTATCATGTTACATTTATAGTGAACTCAGTCTGCCATTTATGGGGAAAGCAAGCATGGAACACCGGTGATCTATCAAAGAATAACTGGTATTTATACATTCATATATGCTCTCTCTCTCTCTCTAAATATATATATATATATATATATATGTGGAAGTATTTAATGGTTACTTTTTTATTTAATCATCAATGGTTACTCTCATTATCAACCATTGGATCAAACATTAAAGGTTGAGATTTAATGGTTGGTTGGAAAATATATATATATATATATATATATATATTATGGGAGATTATTTGAATAGTCCTTGCTAAACCAACAATGTTATCATGCTCTAACAATCACGAGTTATCCATTTTTTTAACACAAAATTTGTGGTTATTTTTTTTAGTGACCCTAGCATTACGCTTTCTCAAATGAATTACTTTGTATTTAAATATAAGCGAACTAACATGAGTAGAGTGAAAAAAAAAAATGCAGGTTAGCGGCGTGCTTTACATTTGGAGAGGGATGGCATAACAATCACCATGCCTTCGAATACTCTGCTCGACAAGGGCTTGAATGGTGGCAATTTGACCCGACTTGGTATGCGATACGTTTTCTTGAAGCTATTGGCTTGGCCACCAATGTGAAGCTACCTACTGAGGCTCACAAGAAGAAATTATCATTTTAAGTATTTGTCTGTCCATGCAAGGTCCTAAACCATCACTTTATCACGCCACTGAAAAAGATGTCCATGTTATTAGTTTGGTGGCTTTCAATTTGTTGTGGACAACCACGTTAGCCGATAAAGTGGGTCTAGTTCCACTATATATTTCTCAATATCATAATATATATTTTTTAATATGAAGTTACTTAAGTCTTCTTGTATCGGCTTGATTATGTACTCAAGTTAGACTCAAAAGTTGCATCTTCAAATATGTTGGTGAATGTTAGAATGGAAGGCCCTAAGTGGGCAACCTTCTAATTAGGATCCAAGTTCAACCCCGGCCCATCGAGGCTTGGCCCTTCCGTGCTCTCCAAGTTGCCGCCCTCCTCCTATGGTTTCCTAGCAGCTTCTTAGGAAGCTTCCTTGCTGCCCGTGCAGCCCTTGCACCCCTTATATAAACCTCCTCCCCTCCTCCCTTCTTCAATATGGCAATGCACCCTAAGCCGGCACTATCTCTCTCTTCTTCTCTACCATTTCTCTTCTCCTACTGTGACTGACCAAGAGCAACCTCTTGACTGTGAGATTGCCTAGGGTTTTGGGTTTGGGGGTTATATTGGTGAGTGATCCTTTCGGTTTGTGGTGTGACCTAACCGATAGTCCGTTTCCTTGAGCACCGTGGTAGGGTTGAACTTGACTCCCTTGGATACGTGTTTTGGATTGACTAGTGGACTCACTTGGTGGACTTGTTCTAAGAAAAGGGGCTAAGCCTAAACTTTTACGCCCGTACCAGTTGAGCTAGGCTTCGTGCCGAGGACGCTCCGTTCATAAGACTTGATAATGCAAGCACCATTACTTATACATATATAGTGATAAAAATGAACTAGGTTCTGAGCTAGGCTTTGTGCCAAGGAAGCTCCGAAGTCTTAATAATTAAGCACCTACGTGATTTGTTTATACTGTTATCCCCACTCATTTTATTATTCCACATATGTGTGTGTGGATTCTTTAAAGTTAAACAAATATACAATTGTAAGTATCTCTTTCTTGTACGTGTGCATCAAACATAAAATCTACAGTGGTATCAGAGCAAGGTTGGTACGCGTACGGTGAACGGTACGTATTTTCTATTCAAAATTCTAGAAACCCTTGTCTAGGGTTCCTAGGTAAGTGTGTTGCTTCGTGATAGTTTTTGTAACGCCCAAGGCTGTTCTTGCCTCCCACACGTGTATTCTTATTAATCTTATGTTAATATAATTGCATTTAGTATTTAGACTCATGTTTATGGCTTCGCAAAGTTAGATTGCATGGCTTGGGTTCGGTTTGAAAACTAGGCTTAGTTGCAAGTTTGATTGGCTTATGTTGTGTTTAACCTTAGAATGGTTACATTCCATGATTTGATATCATATTAAGATGCCTTAGCATTGTCATTTGTGTGGCTTGATTCGTGTTTCAACCTTACTTCGATTGTTAGCATCGTGGTTGTGTCGTTGTTCGACCTCGTTCGGGTTATTTTCGCGACCGTTGGATTCGTTTCGGATTTGGTTTGAGTATGGAACCATCCAAGATTAAGGTGTTAGCCTTTAGGGTCAACCTAGGCTTAGTTTGGAGGGTTTTGGCTCATAACTCGTAAGTGAGATTGTTTCGAGTAACGTTCGGGTTCGTTCAATCCTTGTTTCGATCGAGGATTTCATTGTTGACATTTGAGCAACGTAATAAGATGTTTCGGGTGAGCTTTTCACGCGTTTCAACCTTGTTATGGAGTTAGAAATATCCTAGGTTGATTTTACTTCATTGGGGATTGAATTGGTTGAGTTTTAAGCCAAAACGTCTCAGGACCTGACGCGTTCGCGCCCCAGATGAGAGGCAACCGCGCCTTGGACAAAATTAGATAACAACTCTCTGAAGTTGGCGCGCTCGCGCCACAGCCCTGGTGCGACCGCACGACCTCGATCTCTATTTTGACGAATTTCGTAATTTCTCGGGTTTTAACACTTTTAAATGGTTTAAAACACTAAAATAAGCTGGGAATAGGACAAATACACATACCCCTTTTGATTAAAAGAGAGAAGATCATCTTTATCTCTATTCTCTTCCCATTTCAACCGTGAGTTAAAGAGAGAGAATAGAGAAAGGAGAGAGAGAGAGAGAGAGAGAGAGAAACTCCAATTTTTTGAGCATCCGGAGTCGGATCGACAATCCAACTTCACTGTAGCGTAGAGGGCGATGAAAGGATCACTCCTAGCCAAGAAATTTCCAAGATCCGCTGGTGAATTGCGGGCTCCACCTTCAACCCACGTTTTTAGAGAGAGGAAGTGGATCTCGAGTGAGGAAAGCTTGAATCGGACATGGATCGAGCTTGGGATCGACGTTTGGACTTCGTAGTCGCGTAGAGCTCAATGAGAGCATCTTTTCTACTCGAGAAACATTTAGCCTCTTCAGTGGAATCCCAATGTTTGGTAAGTTACTAACCCTTTTTCTTTCTTGTTTTAGCTTGAAAGCATGCTAGATTATCATATCCATGTTGAACATGCTATGATTGTTATTTCTATTATTATGAAATGATATTATAAGTGGGAATATATGTGTTTGAGGTTAGGGTTTGATATGATAATGTTGGTTATGGTTAGCGCTTTGGTATAAACCCCGTTTATCATGAAATTGGTTAAGTCTTGTAACTCCGGTGTGAATCTCGAGTAATAACGACAATGAGCTAATTATGAAACATAGCATCAAGACTCAACGGAGTCAAATTAGGGATGAATAACATACTATGAGTAGCGTGTTGAAATCCTACGACGTTTAGAACTCGTTCGGTCAAGATTAGAAGACCCCGAGTAATTTTGGTAATTGTACACTTGTACCACTTAATACCTAGAGACTTTGTTTGTAATCGTATGGTGCTAGCTAACTTAGCAAGCCGTATAACCGAGCTCTACATAGTTTGGAATCATTAACTAAGATTATTAACTCACGAGAGTTGTCTTCATGTGTGCACGTTAGGGCACAAAAATGTTGAAGACTAGTATTTACAGTCTCGATGAGACAAGTGGTAATTTGGGAATCTTGGATTAGACTACCAATCCATGTGATTTAGAGCAAGTGTGCTTGAGGTCACTTGCGAGTATGAACTAAAGAGATAGTCTTGACATGCTTCGAGTAGTGATACGAGTGTTACATTTGACACTCGATGCGTATAAAACTAATTAGATGGTCTTGATTTGTTATGAAGGGTAAAGTGTCGTCACAATACGTGAAAGTGAATGGACTAAATATGTAGTTCTAATGTGTTGGTGATTAAGCATCAAAGGTATGCCTCAACTCGTGGTTATTTGAAGATGAAACAGGAAATCATAAAGTGTGATGGAATTACATGCAAATATATGCATGTTGTAATTGGGTGGATAAGGACTTAAGATGTTGCCTTAAGGGTTTGTGGTTATAAGTTCAATATGTAACCTAGATGTGTTGGTAATTATAGACTAACGATATAGTTTTGATATGCTTTGGTTTGTAGACTAAAAGTGTAGTCTCAATATGTCTGTGATGGTAGACTAAATACATAGTTTTGAGGTGATTGTGTAACAAGGGACTAAGTAGATAGTCTTCATGTGTGGTTGAAGTACTAGCAATTATGCGTTTGGTACTGATAATGTTGGTTATGGACTAAATGCGTAGCCCTATTATGATGTTTAATTAACCGTAACTACGTGCTAGGTAATGTCTAATGGTAAGATTGGTTAACCTACTTGGTAAAGGATTAGTTCACAAAGTTTGGAGTTGACCCTGGTTGAATGTGTTGAGTAAATATCTACTTAAACATTGCATTTTTCAGGTTATGTTGCTATACATAGCCTTCGTGCGTGAAGTGATTATTATGAGTTGTTGCATTAGTTTCTGCACACACCCCTCATTGGCCTCAATTGAGATATAGCCCCACTATCATAGAAATACGTATGACTTTGGTTAGCTATTGAACACGAGTGGATTTTTTTGGGGACGCCGATACATCTTACACGAGTATCGAGGCACGTATGGTTTTACTTTACGTATTGCAGGAACAACACAGAGACATGGCACATTCAGGTTGTTTTGCAGGATCAAAACATATACATATATATATATATATATATGTGTGTGTGTGTGTGTGTGTGTGTGTGTGTGTGTGTATGTATGTATATATGAATATGTAGATATATATATATATATATATATATATATACATATATATATCTACATATTCATATATATGTATATATATATATATATATATATATTTATATATATATATATATATATATATATATATATTAATATATATATACATATATATTAATATATAATTGTCATTCTAAAGTGTATTGCAGGAGCAATGCAGCGGTTCCAGGTGGAACTTACAACTATTGAAAGGTGTTATTAAGTGGCATAATTGTGGTTAGCACTATGCTACAAGGTTGTAAGTTGATGTTGATGTGTCGAACGATTGTATGGTACAAGTTTTATAACTTTGCTATACTTAATCATAAATACCATGATTATATTAGAACTGGATGGATATAATTATATTCCATATTTTGTACTTGTAGCTTGCTGAGTCTTTATGACTTACCCCATTATTGTTTATTGTTTCCTTTAGGTGCAATCAGCCAGGGAGTTCTCTGTGCGGCCGGGCAAGATCGTGTGATAGCTGGCATGTCATGACCCGACCCGATGAGTTCCGACGTGGAACCTCGTCCGGATCGCGAGAACTAGAACACAAAATACACATCTCAAAAATTTCTCTTTTAATGCAAGTGTAAAGCGAATGCATAAAACCCTGTAATGCACGTGCAAAGCTTTTCCTTTTAAAAACCAAACAATACTTCATCGGCATAATACAAGCCGGAAACAAAACTTATTTAAAACATAGTTTGAATTTAAAACCAAACATGAATTAGTTGTCAAGAGATATTCGTCGATGAATTAGGTTTGTAGATAGTAGACTAGAAATTGATCTTAGTAGAAAACATAGTGCACTTTTTCAAATCCAAAGTTGACCACTTTGGTAGTGGACGTAGCACTTATTCATAGTGTGAACCACTTCAAATACTTATTCTTTACTTTGATTGCACTTGTGTTATTTAACTTTCACTTACTATTCTTCAAGTTTTTATTCTGCTTGGAGAACGGTTGATCTTGTCAATAGGACATCAGTCATTCTGTCTTGTCCTATTATTCACAAGTTATTCCACTGCGAGCTATATTTTAGCTTATCTACTGTTTTGAGAAGTAAAACATGTCAAAGTTTTAAAATTGAACATAGGCTATTCAACCTCCCCCCTTCTAGCCTATTTGAGCCTTTTGAGACTAACAGAATCTACAGCAGAATACTAAGCTCTTGAGTCCTTCTGAATTGAGGTTCTCAAAATTACTTACTTGGTTCAACTCTTTTGTTGCTTGCAATTCTTCTAAATCATTATCATCGAGTCATTTGAGCTGTTTGAGTCACTTCATCATTTTCCATGAAGCACTTAATGTCTGACTCTACATCATTTTGCTTTAATTCTTCTTTTGTACTTGATTGGATGGATGAATGGCTTTTTCATATAAGACAAACCAAATCCAATCATTAGTACTATAATAGTTATTAGATGTAAATATACGACATGTATAATCATCAGAACACATATTTCTTTGATAAGACATAAGTGTGGATCTTTCACAAGTTGTTATGTTTAAAGATACTTAAATCTCTTAGAAACATGTTCTGATACCAATTGAGATGGTCGGGGGCGGGTTTACTTTTATCCCTTAGGTATCCTTTAGCCGTTACTCAGCTTTAATTCCAAATGATATATCACCTCTTATACACATTTAATAGTCTTTATTAACAATTAAAAGAAGGTCGTTTCCTAATTAATGATTTTTAACCTTTTAAGAATAGCTAAGGCCTTTTTGAGATAGATAGATTTGGTAAGAGGTATCTAATAGTAACACACTTCAATATGATCACTGAGTTTGATCAACTCTTGATAAAAGTATGACTGTTTGGCGATAAAATAATAAAACAGCTAAGGTTTGCCAAAATGGTTAAGGTGATAAAATAGAGTTATGCATAGGGAAACTAAGTTTAATCAGTGATCTCAAGACGGATTATAATCTTAACTTGTGTGCATGATGTGTTGTGATGATTGATTGCAGCAAGTAGACAGTTTGATGATTATTTGAGTAATGAAATATAAAAATAGTTAAGCTCAAGTACAAACAAGCATTTAATGATTCTAAATATCCTACATCCACTCTTCACAGCCCTTTGGCTTTTATGAGGCAATAATCCATTATAATTCTTCCAATTACACAGTTTATTTAGGTCGAAGGAAAGATCTCATTTTTTTCTCAATTAGTTTGCTTCTTGATAGAAAGATTCTAAATAGTCGAATGAAGCTACTGTTGTAGCTGTAGAGCCGGTAAAATCAGCCCGACCCAAAGGGCTGGCCCAACTAACCCGAATTTAGGATGGGCTGGGTTCTAGATTTGGAGGCCCGATGCAAATTTGGGCTGGGCCGGCTAGGCCCGATTTTATGACTCGGACCGGTGGTCTTGCGCGGTTGACAAAAATGTCAAAATAATGAAAATTAGCCCGAAACAATGCGTCGGCTCGGCCCAGCCCGACATTAAGAGAGGTTGGGCTTTAGTTTTAGAGGACCAATGCAAATTTGGGCCGGTCTGGCCCAACCCGATTTCAAGGCTTGGCCCGATGGGTTGGGCTTGGGGTGGCGCAGCCTAGCCTATTGCCAGTTCTAGTTGTAGGCTCTGATGATTGTCTAGCTATGAGTGCAGTCTATGTGGCACACAACTTGTGGACAACTTTTAAGAATATTCTTTAGGGTTTGGAACATTTTTTTAGGGTTTGTCTTAAGAGCAAATCATTTGGTGAATGTCAATCCATGCTATGTTCCTGAGATAAAGCTTGCTTTTTCATCTTGGCTGTTTCAGCAATATCTTAGTTGTTTGTTGTTTCTTTGACAATAACTCTTATACATTTAAGCCTATTACAACTAATTTATGAGAAATTATCCTAATGTAGTTTTGTAACATCGAAACTTACTAAAACTAAGGTCCTAACAACTACCAAACTGGATACTTCCAAAATCTTCACACATGACACTTTTACTTTGAAACATAGCTTGCGCTCCACCTTGAATGACACTCCCTTGTAGTAAATACAAGTTACCCTTTTTATTTCCACTCATGAGAAAACGGTCACCACCAAAGATGTGACGCCCCGTCCTGGATCTCTATACGAAATCCCAAGGTCGGGTCGCCAATACGACAACACGACAAACAAGAAAACGAAAAAGCACGTGGCGTAACCACCCGTACTTATGACAAAATACACTTGATAACCTGATTAACACAAGCATGAACCATCTTCGGCGATAACATAGCCGGAAAGCAACTAGCAACAACCACGGCCACAACATGCCGGAACAAAACATAACCACGAGCTATAACATGCTCGGGAAAGAAACTGTTTTAACAACGAAACTGTACAAGAGCACGACATACATATGCCGGCTACCAAAAGAATATATTGTTTACAACACCACAAATACTACCCAAGTAAAGTTTACATAACTTTACATATCCGTCGTCCTTACCAAAATGAAAACAACTATCAAGGAATGAGACCCTCTGTTGTATTTAGTCTAGATTTGCTTGAATCCATAACCTAAGTCTAAGTCAAGGTGACTAATGGGCCTGCGTGTCTGTTAGTGTGGCAACTTGTACTTAGGCATAGCTTGAATAGCTTAGGGTTGCTAATTGTAAATGTCTTGAAGAAGATAGCCTATAGGACATCGGACGTCCTCTGTACAATAGGCAATTTATGCATCAGCAATCTTCCTTTGGATATCGGACAAGCTCGTATCGGCCAAAGCTTCATCAGCAATGTTGAAGACCCAAGAACGTCCGATAGAGATCTGCCGAAGACATGTCCTGATTGAAGACTTCATTGACTTCGATGCAACGTTAACCTGCAAGTAACATTCAATGAAGGTTTCAATTCTTGGCATACACTCAGAAAAGGACATTCCTCCTGCAAGCGCAGACTACCTATTTCCAGCAAAGTGTCAGGAGACAGATTGGAAGTTGCAGGATAGCCTATCAGAGATCAACAACCAAATTAGAGCATTAATTGCTCTTAAATTCAAACCATGAAGGTCTCCAACGGCTCCAAGATCTCTCCTGCATATAAAAGGAGACTTCATTGCTGCATTCAACACTCTTCAACTACTTCAACTCTGAATCTTCATCTTCTTCAAGTTCATAAAAGCTTAAACGTCCTATCTGTACTAATTCATTGAAGAGCTTCACACTTAGACGTCTAGTCCATTAAAAGCTCTTCATTGATTGCAACACTTAGCTTTCATAGCTCACGAGAATTGTATCTTATAGATATCAATTCTCCCACACAAACACTTGGTCAACAAAATTTTTGTACACAATCCATTAGAGATTTAGTTTGTAAAATATCTAGTGGAAAAACATAGTACACGATTTTCAAATCCAAAGTTGACCACTTTGGTTGTGGACGTAGCACTTATTCATAAGTGTGAACCATATTAAATACTCTGTCTACCTATGTGTGATTGTGATTTGCTTGTGTTGCTTTAAATTTCCAGATTTCCAAACTGTTGAGAACTGCTGATCTTGACCTGTAAAGATCAGCCATTTCCAACTTGTCCTATACTTCACAAGACTTCCGCCTGCAAAACCTTTTAAAACTTAAGTGAAGTAAAATTTTTGAATCAATTTCAAAATTGGATATAGGCTATTCAACCCCCCCTTCTAGCCTATATTGAGCAACCTTGGACCTAACAATTGGTATCAGAGCTTAACTCTTTGAAAACTTGTTTTTCCGAGATTAACCTCTTGAGAGATTGAAGATCATGGCTGCTCACCAAATGTTGGAAACATCAAATGTGAACCATTGTCCTGTATTGGATGAAGTTCACTTTGATATCTGGAAAGATAAATTCAAAAGACATATGAACTCAATTGATAAACGTTTGTGGAAATGTGTCACAGATGGACCCAGAATTCCAATGAAGCCTAATACACTGGCCACAGTAGATCCAACGGCTGAACCTGAAGTACCAAAGCCAGAAGAAGAGTGGGATGATGAAGACAGAAAGAATGATGCCTTGGATGGAAAGGCTATCAACATCATCACCAGCTGTGTTGATATAAGCACTTATCAGCAGATCATCAACCTGGACACAGCTAAAGAGATGTGGGAAGCCATTCTTGAATATCTTGAAGGTGATGGTGAAACAAAGAACAACAAATTATACACCTGCATTCAGAAGTTTGACTCCTTCAAAAAAGATCCCAAAGAGTCTCTAAGGAGTGCCTACGACAGATTCTATGAGGTAGTCAACTCTTGCTATTCCTTAGGAAAGAAGTATGAAAAGAAAGAAATAAACATGAGATTTCTAAATGCACTAGGCAGTTTATGGCATGTAAAGATTACTGCCATGAAAGAGTCAAAAGATTTAAACAAATTGACTCTTAGAAACCTTTATGCTAGTCTATCAGTTTATGAGCTTGAAATACAACAAGCTCAAGAAATGGAAAAGAGTTTTAAAAACTTATCTTTACCAGCCATGTCTACTAAACCTCTTGTTCAACACCTGATGAAACCCCATCTACATCATCCAGTGATGGTGATGATATTCTTTCAGACGAAGCATTTGCTATGTTTGTTAAGAAGTATCAACGTTTCAAAAGGTTTAACAAATCATCATCACATAGGCAGTCTTCTCACAAAACTGCCGTTCCTCAAAGAACAGCTGCTCAACCTAAAAGTTCTGCTCCTTATAAATCAGCAGACTATCAAAAGGATAATGAGCTAGTCTGTTTTAACTGTAGGAAACCAGGTCATTTTGCCTCTAAATGTCCAAAGCCAAAATATGAATTTTACAAGAAACGTCCCAAGTCAAAATTTCAAAAACAAAAGGGAATGGTGGCTGAGGACATAGATGAAAGCAATCTGCCTACATGGTGTGACACTGACACTGATGAGGATGACTCCTGTGATTTTGCTGAAGAAGCAAACATATGCCTTATGGCCAGGGAGTCACCCCATGACTCAGTTAGGTCACTACCCTTTTAACAAGATGATAGTGATGATGATGATGAGCTTAATGAACCTTCAAAGGGAGAGCTCATCAAGGCTAACAAAGACATGCTGGAAGAGTTTTCAAAATTCAAAGCTGCCTATGTGAAACTGGCCAAGAAGCATGAACTGGCTGTCTCTGAGAAATCTACCTTGATGTCTAAGATCAAAGATCTTGATAGACAACAAGCTGAAAGTATCAAAATTCAAAAGGAGAACAAAGCTTTGACTGAAAAAGTGGACTTCCTACTTGAACACATCAAGAAGATCAATTCTGAGAAAGATGACCTTCAAAAGGTTGTCAACACTAGTTGGAATAACTCTAAAGGAAACTTTGATACCATTCTTTCAAACCAGAAAACTCTTGATGATAAAACTGGTATAGGTTTCCAAAGTGAGTTCAATGTAGGTAGTTCTTCTGGTTCTCAAGAAAATGAGACATCTGAAGTGACTGCTGAAAAATTGGCTAAAGAAGCTTCTTATGATCAGCAGCCTCCAAAAAGGCAAGGACTTGGCTTTAACAAAGTTCCTTTTGTTTATCCCAAGAATACAAAAGACAAGTCCAAGGGAAAGTAATCTGCCAACAATGACTCTGCTAATAGGGAGTCTGAGCAACTGAAACCTGCCATCAGTCACCCTAAGAAAACTGGGACGACTGATAGCAAGTGTAAAAATTCTCAGCTCAAGCCTATTAAATTTGTCAAAGGCAAGACTGCTGATCCCAACACTGTCGATAAAAAGGCCAAAGGAGTGAACACTGCTGATAAAAAGCTTAAAGGAGTTGTGCCTGTAAATGTGAAATCTTTTGATAAAAGGTCTACCTATGGTAAACCAAACATCAATAAGAAAAGGCATTATCAGCCTAAGTCCTATAAGCCAGTTATCAGCACAAAGGTCATTCCAAAGACTGCTGATAATAAAAAGCCTTCAAAAGAAATCATCACTCATGTTCAAGGATTTCACAAATGCTCTTTTTGCAAAGGCCATGGTCATGAGATTCATGAATGCCTTCTGAAATTCATACCTAAATCTAGGGGATTTACTCCTCCAAAGGTTAAACAGGTATGGATTCCAAAAGGTTGCTAACCTTGAGGACCCAAAAATAAAAGGGGACCATATTCTTAAATGTCTATATTTCAGGAATGCTTCATGGCTGTTAATGAAGAAGAGAAAGACCTATGGTATCTAGACAGTGGCTGCTCAAAGCACATGACAGGTGATCCAAATCTTCTCTCAAACATTGTTGAAGCTAAAGGTCCCTCAGTTATTTTTGGAGACAACTCAAAGGGGAAGACAATAGGCTATGGTAGCATAGTTAGAGGAAACCTCTCCATCAGCAAAGTTTCCCTAGTTGAAGGATTAAAGCACAATCTGCTGAGCATATCACAATTCTGTGATAAAGGACTAATCTGTCAGTTCACCTCAAGTCACTGTCTCATCAAGGACAATGAGACATGTTCAACAATCCTGACAAGATTCAGAAAAGGGAATGTCTATGCTGTTGACCTTAATGCTGTTGGAAGAAAGTCAAATCTCTGCTTAGTTGCAAGGTCATCAAGTGATAATAGCTGGTTATGGCACAAAAGGCTTAGCCATCTCAACTTCAAATACTTGGAGAAGCTATCAAAGAATAATCTAGTTGTTGGTTTGCCTAAAATATTGACTGAACCACACAGTCTTTGCAAAGCATGTCAACTAGGCAAACTACACAAATCTTCATTCAAAAGCAAGCCTTGCCTATCTACTTCTAGACCTCTGCAGCTGCTACATATGGATTTGTTTGGACCTGTCACTACTACAAGCCTTGGTGGCAGCAAGTACACACTTGTGGTAGTTGATGATTACTCAAGATTTACTTGGGTGGAGATGATGTCCTCCAAAGATGAAGCATATGACATCATAACAGAACTCTTCAGAAGATTACAAACTCAGAAACTGGATGACATTGCTGATATCAGATCAAACAATGGAACAGAGTTCAAGAACAATGGTGTTGCCAAGTATTGTGATGATCATGGAATTGGTCACAATTTCTCGGCAGTTCGCACACCTCAACAAAATGGAGTTGCTGAAAGGAAAAACAGAACTCTCATTGAAGCAGGAAAGACAATGATTCTGAAGCCAAAGCGCCTATGTATTTACGGGCGATCGTGAACACTTGCCTGCTTCACACAAAACAGGTCTATCATAAACAAATTTCATAACAAAACTCCATATGAAATATGGAGAGGCAGAGCTCCCAACATTGCATTCTTCAAAATATTTGGATGCAAATGCTATGTTCTCTACAATGGAAGAGAACATAGAGGTAAATTTGAATCCAAAAGTGATGAAGAAATTTTTCTGAGATATGCTAAGTTTTCAAAAGCTTACAGAGTTTATAATAAAACTTCACTTAGAGTTGTTGAATCTGTACATGTTTCTTTTGATGAATTTGATTTTATTGGGCCACATTTGGCTCCTAAGGTTGCTAATGATTCTGATGAGTGTGAGACAGGTACAGACCAGACAAGCTCCAGATCTGCTGATCCCTCTCCTTCACAAATTCTTCCAAGAGTCAACTTGATAGAATCGTCAAATGAGCCAACAAATGAAAACTCTGAAAACCCAGAATCCACTTTGCCTTCCACACCAGAAGTTCTTCAACCTACCTTGGAATTAACCTATCCTTCAGAAAATCAAGCTTCAGAAACTTCAACTTCTCAAGAACCCAACTCTGCCGATGCTATAGGACAAGTTCAACCTGCAGATGTTAGAGATGTTAAAGATCATCCTATCACTCAAATCATTGGAGATCTTAATGCTGGTGTTCAAACTAGACAAGCTTCAAGGAATGAATGCATGTATTCTACTGCATTTGTATCTAATATTGAACCCAAGAAGATTGATGAAGCATTGGAAGATCCAAGCTGGGTGGAAGCTATGCAAGAAGAGCTAAACCAATTTGACAGATGCCAAGTCTGGTCACTTGTCCCTAGACCTAAAGGACAAGCTGTTATTGGTACAAAGTGGGTTTTCAGAAACAAAATGGATGAAAATGGCAACATAACTAGAAATAAGGCAAGACTGGTAGCCCAAGGATATAGACAGGAGGAGGGCATTGACTATGATGAGACATTTGCTCCTGTTGCAAGATTAGAAGCTATCAGACTATTCTTGGCCTATGCATCTTACAAGGACTTCAAAGTATATCAAATGGATGTCAAGAGTGCATTTCTGAATAGTGAACTGCAAGAAGAGGTCTATGTAGAGCAACCACCTGGTTTCATAGCTGGTATGAGACCCTTTCAAAGTTCTTGACATCTCAAGGCTTTGTAAAAGGTCAAATTGACACTACTCTTTTCATTATGAAACATAAAGGTCATTCCTTACTTGTACAAATTTATGTTGATGATATTATCTTTGGTTCTACTAATGAAAATCTTTGCAAAAGATTTGAAAAGCTTATGCAGAGTAAATTTGAGATGAGCATGATGGGAGAACTCAACTTCTTCCTTGGTCTTCAAATTCAACAAAGCTCAAATAGTATCTTCATCAATCAAGCCAAATATGCAAAGGATGTTATCAAGAAATTTGGTCTTGAGAATGCAAACAGCTTCAGCACACCTATGGCCACTAACTGCCATCTTGATAAAGATGAAAAGGGCAAGAAAGTGGACATGACTCTTTATAGAGGCATGATTGGTTCACTTTTATACTTAACTGCTAGTAGGCCTGACATTATGTTTGCTGTTTGTGTTTGTGCTAGATTTCAAGCAGATCCAAAGGAGTCTCACTTACAAGCTGTCAAAAAAATCATCAGATATTTGATAGATACTCCCAATTTGGGAATCTGGTATCCTAGAGATTCATCTTTTAATCTTATAGGCTATTCTGATGTTGATTTTGCTGCATGTAAGGTTGATAGGAAAAGCACAAGTGGGACATGTCAATTCTTAGGTAATAGACTTGTCTCATGGGCCAGCAAGAAGCAAACCTCTGTTTTAACTTCAACAATTGAAGCAGAATACATAGCTGCTGGTAGCTGCTGTTCACAACTGCTGTGGATCAAACAGTAATTGGTGGACTATGAGATCAAGACTGCTGATTGTCCTATAATGTGTGACAACACATCAGCCATCTCTGTTTCTCAAAATCCTGTCATGCACTCCAAGACAAAGCACATTGATGTAAGATATCACTTTCTGAAAGACCATGTTGAAAAAGGTAATATCAGCATGCAATATGTGCCTACTGACCATCAGGTAGCAGACATCTTCACAAAACCACTTGATTCAACCAGGTTTGCCTATCTTAGAGGAGAGCTTGGTATGCTTGACCTCAATCCTTAATCCTTCTTGCAAATTCTTTAAGTTATTTTATAAACTGCCTGTATAAAATTGCCTATGTGATCAGCCGATTGCAACTCTGCCGAGTATATAGACAACTCTGAGTAAGTACTTCTACTTCCATATCGGCAGTCTTCAATAAAATAGGCAGACTAAGTGCATAATACGTACAGTGACTCATCAAGTCATAAATGCGGATCTCAAATTTTATCAAATGCCATTTATTAAATTGTCAAAAGTATAAAAAGGCAAATCGTACAGTGACTCTTCACTTTCTCCATAACCGCCATTTTCAAACTTTCAAAAACCTCTCTACCTTCGAATCTGCAATCTCGCTCAAATCTTCTCAAATCGCCAAAATTTTCACGTATTCAGTTTACATTCATCAATGGTAATGATTTCTATAACTTCTCAATTCTTTTAAATCCAGTTTTACGGTTTTAGCCTGACCTAATTTGCGTTTTAAACTGTCCGCCATTGATGAACCTCGAGTTCTTGGCGATGTTGCTTGAATCGTGTTTATTTGGTATAAAATGTATGTTAGAACTATCTGTGATTTAATGTGTTCAGTTTATACCTTTTTATTGGCTCAAAAATGACAAAATCAGTCGCTGTTTAAAAACCCAGTTGATGAACTGTTCTTATCATATGTCATAAATTGCTTATGTTTTGGGTTTTGATCTGAACAGTACTTGTTTTTGATGAATATCTGCTGATTGCTTGTCTATCTGCCGTTTCTTGCATATCTGCCGATTTCTATATAACTGCCGTTCTCACCTCTGCCGATTGTGTAGGCAAAAACTCAATCTTCAAAGGCTGCTGCTACTTCATCCTCTTCTGCCTCAGCAAAGCCAACAAGGGCTGCTAAGGCTGCTGAAATCCCTCTGAGGATTCTTCCCAGGTCAAGTTACCACCCTGGGATGACCATAGACAGGAACTCAATCTATGAGTCCTCTGCTGGAGTGGATCTACTAAAAGACTTGGATGAATGTGGGCTACTTCCTCTCTTTCAACTCAACGATACCCACTATAGCAACCTCCTGGCAGAGGAGTTTTATACAAGGATGGTCCTGCCTCCTCCTCCAGCCTCTGCAGATGAAATGGTGAATATGAGCTACATCAAGGGCTTCATCAGAGGCTATTACATTAAGTTGTCCTATAAGGAAGTAGGAGACATGCTGAGTCTACCTACAGAAGGCAAGCTGGACTTGACCGATGAGGAATCGGCTACTGCTTGGGAGATGATGAGGGGGTCTGCCCAACCTGAAAGGTTCTCTGAAATGTCCAGGAACCTATTCCCAGAAAACCCCTACCACATCAGCCACCTCCTAGACAAGAGCATTCTGTTCAAGAATGGCTCTAGGGACATATTTACCTCCAAGCAGCTGATGTGGACAAAGGCCGTCATCCTCTGCAAGCAACTCAACTGGGCCAAGATAATTTTTTCAATGTTATTTCAAAGTGTTGCTGAGGTCCAAGCTCACCCTTCAATGAAGAGGCCCTTCGTAAGGGTTATTAATGTCATCCTCCGGAAGTATGAGGAGATTGATGAGCTGGTCGCTCATGACGACCTCATCAAGGTGTCCAACACCTATGTCTTCACGGTGAACAATATCACCCGTTACCGTGATGATATGGCCAAAAGGACAACCAACGCTGCTGAAGCTGCTGCTACTGCTGAAGCTGCTGCTGCTACTACTTCTGCTGGCCCCTCTACCCAGGCCAAAAAGGGTAAGAGGAAGGTCACCTATACTGCAGCCGGGCTACCTACTGAGGAGGAGCCTAAGCCAATAGGGGCTGAGCTGCCTGAGAATTTTGACTACTCTCGGCTGGACCATGATCCCTATGAGCCAGCTGAGTCCCCCTCCAAAAAGCCAAAACACTCTCCTCTCCCTACCCAAAAACTTCAACAATCCCGCAAGCCTGCCAAAACCAAGGCAGCTGTTGAGAAGGACGTCTCTACCTTCAAACCAGCTGACGTCTCTAAACCAGCTGACCTCCCTCCTAAAACCACCACCACATCCTCTAAACCCACTAAACCTACCACTCAACCTACCACACTCCCTCCTAAAACTACCTCCCACTCATCCAAACCCAAATCTAAACAAACCCTCCTACCTACCGATGAATCATTTGGCCTACCCAAGGTCTCATCCACAACTTCCTCCACACCAGCCGTGTGGAACTGCTGATAAGAGGAGTGCAAACGCTACAAGATCCAAACATAGCAAATGGAACTTCTGCCTCCTCTACACCTACAAAATCCAAACATAGCAAACGCTATAAGAGGAGTGCAAAGAAGAAGGTGCACTTCGAGGGAACTGCTGATACAACCTCTTCTCCACCATCTTCACCACCTCTGCCTACAACAACTACCACTTCACCTACTTCTTCACCTCCTCACTCAACTCCCATCCAACCAACTCCTACACAAGGGCCATCCATCTCACCACCCACCACCTCTCACAAACACTCTTCTAAACGTTCTCTCTCTCCTTCTTCTGACCTTTCTACCCCCAAAAGAATAAAAACCAATCCCTATAGCCATCTCCATCCTGAGGTGCAGGATCTGCTGTCCTTCAGAGACAGCAGACCTAAACCCAACCCTGCCGATTCTGACCCCTTCCTAGCCACCCTTGACTACCCCAAGAGGATTCCCTGCCAGCCTATGTCTGCAGGTGAAATCATCTTCTAAATGGGGTGCCTACTATGACCCTCTCCCTCCTACCTGGTCCCAACTCTTCTTCTCTCACAACTCAGCGGTTCAAGATCTTATGATCTTCAACCAATGGGTTGCCATCCATAAGGACCTAGGCCTTCCCCTTCCTACCAAATCGGACATCTCCCCCTTTCTCTCTCTGCCTAAACCCCCTGTCTTTACCCTCATCTGCCATCCTTCTATCCTCCTTCAGCCTATGGTCTACAACTTCATTGATGTAGTCACCATGTATATAGGTTATAACCCTCTTATCCCCATTCTCTTCAGATCTCCTTCCCTTTCTCCCTTCTTCTCTCCTCCTCCCTTCTACATTCACCCCCTGTCCTATGTCACCTACATAGACAGGCTATACCCTGTTCCCCGCATCCTTCCCAGCCTACCTTCTTCCTCTACCAGCCAACCTCTTCCCTCTACCAGCCATCTTTCTATTTCCTCCACGGTCACTCTCCAACCTCCTCCAGCCAATCCCAATCCTCCACCAGCCATCCTCACTCCTTCCCTGCCCAAACCACCAGCCAACCTCAACCCTTCACCAGCCATCCTCACACCTCAACTGGCCCATCCTCCTCTCCAGCCAGCCCTCAAGTCTTCTACCGTGCCTCAGAAGTTGAGGATTTTGTAAAGAATTTTGAAGATATATCGGTGACAAAGGCCCTGCACCAGCTGTCTGCAGATCAGTCCCACATTACACATGTCCAGGCTGACTGCATGACTGAAGTCATGAATATTGCAAAGGGTGCCAAGGCCGCCTTTGAAGCCTGCCTGCAGTCCATCTCTGCCTCTCAAACTGCTTTAGCCAGCCGTATCTCAGCCACTTCCTCAGCCAACACTGCCCTCTTCAAAGAGAATTGGGACAATCTCTCCAAAGGAATGCTGCAGATCATTGATCTTATTGACAACGGCTATAAGCATGTGCTTGCCTCTCAGCGTCTAGCCAATCGCTCTGTCCACTCCTCAGTGCGTCAGACGCGAAGGATGACCGATAAACACTATGCCTACTTTCGCAAGGGGTTCAAATCAACTGAACAACGCCTCGGCTTCATTGATACCTCGCTTGCGTCCATGAAAGAGGAGATGAGCCGACTCAACAATGATCAGCGGACCGAGCTCATTGAGAGAAATGCTCTGCTCAAACAGAAGAACAGAAATCTCTCCTCCGAATTGGCAGACACTAAAGAAGAGTTAGCAGAAGCCAAAGAAGAAATTGCTAGACTCAAGGCTGCTGTTGACTTAAAATGGGCATCAAGAGGCAAAGGTCAATCTTCATCAGGCAAGGGCAAAGGTCATGCTTCCTCTCGATCTTCCTCTCGAGTCGGCCGATAAACCTTGTAGAATATTTTGTTAAAACTTTGTAATTAAACAACTTGTTTAATTAACAATGTCTGTTTTTCAAATTCTCATGCTTTATTATTATTATCTGCCTATTCTGTGAATGCATGAAATTTAAACCACTAGTTTAAAGACATGTCCTATATTGCCTATTCTGCCTATTTTGCATGTCTTTAAATTCAGTTTTATTACAAGTGTCCTATGCTTAAATTTCCTACTTGTAAACACTTTGTAATATTTGAATACAATGGCCCTTTTGTAAGTTCATCTAGGGCATGCTTATTTAATATATCAATCTTAAAAGCATGTTATTACTAGACTTGAACATGGTCAGCTGATATTGTATTCATAAGGTCATGGACTCAAGCAAATAGGAGGAGATTGTTGTATTTAGTCTAGATTTGCTTGAATCCATAACCTAAGTCTAAGTCAAGGTGACTAATGGGCATGCGTGTCTGTTAGTGTGGCAACTTGTACTTAGGCATAGCTTGAATAGCTTAGGGTTGCTAATTGTAAATGTCTTGAAGAAGATAGCCTATAGGACATCGGACGTCCTCTGCACAATAGGCAATTTATGCATCAGCAGTCTTCCTTTGGATATCGGACAAGCTCGTATCAGCCAAAGCTTCATCAGCAATGTTGAAGACCCAAGAACGTCCGATAGAGATCTGCCGAAGACATGTCCTGATTGAAGACTTCATTGACTTCGATGCAACGTTAACCTACAAGTAACATTCAATGAAGGTTTCAATTCTTGGCATACACTCAGAAAAGGACATTCCTCCTGCAAGTGCAGACTACCTATTTCCAGCAAAGTGTCAGGAGACAGACTGGAAGTTGCAGGATAGCCTATCAGAGATCAACAACCAAATTAGAGCATTAAATGCTCTTAAATTCAAACTATGAAGGTCTCCAACGGCTCCAAGATCTCTCCTGCATATAAAAGGAGACTTCATTTCTGCATTCAACACTCTTCAACTACTTCAACTCTAAATCTTCATCTTCTTCAAGTTCATAAAAGCTTAAACGTCCTATCTGTACTAATTCATTGAAGAGCTTCACACTTAGACGTCTAGTCCATTAAAAGCTCTTCATTGATTGCAACACTTAGCTTTCATAGCTCACGAGAATTGTATCTTATAGATATCAATTCTCCCACACAAACACTTGGTCAACAAAATTTTTGTACACAATCCATTAGAGATTTAGTTTGTAAAATATCTAGTGGAAAAACATAGTACACGATTTTCAAATCCAAAGTTGACCACTTTGGTTGTGGACGTATCACTTATTCATAAATGTGAACCATATTAAATACTCTGTCTACCAGTGTGTGATTGTGATTTGCTTGTGTTGCTTTAAATTTCGAGATTTCCAAACTGTTGAGAAGCTGGCGATCGACTGTAAAGATCAGCCATTTCCAACTTGTCCTATACTTCACAAGACTTCCGCCTGCAAAACCTTTTAAAACTTAAGTGAAGTAAATTTTTTGAATCAATTTCAAAATTGGATATAGGCTATTCAACCCCCCCTTCTAGTCTATATTGAGCAACCTTGGACCTAACACCCTCGAGCTACCAAAAGCGGACAACCTGCACGCTAGCGTGAACCCTTCTCAACCTCACCGTGAACTTCCAGGTTGGCTTGGATCTAAGGAAAACAAATAAACACATAACGGGGTGAGTCATAATGACACAGTAAGTTACTAATGCAACTACATGGCATGGCATGATACTCAAGCAATAAACATAACATGGCATTAACATTTATATACCACAACTAAACATATATTATTATACTTGATATACAATTTATTCAACTCACATAGCACTTTGGTTAACACATAAGTGCTTGTAAATAAACCATGTTATAGAAGGATATCATGTCTCTTTCTTCAATCTTGTGTAGCTCCTGCAATACACAAATAACCATACGTGCCTCGATACCCGTGTACGCAGTATCGACGTCCCCGACTAATTCCATCGGGTTCAACTAGCAAGCCAAAGTCATGCGTATTGCTACAACAGTGGGGCTACTTCTCAACTGTGGCCAACAGAAGAGGGTGTGTGAACTCTGGTACGACGACTTATAGCGATCACAAACTTTGATTTGTGAAGATGATAGGTCGTCCTACCATGACATAAACAACGACGACACCAGCTGGACTTACATAACACACACGTAAGTAACCTTACTCAACTTATGCAAATAACCGTCAAGTTCAAAAGTAGTGAACTCGACAAATACCACATTGATAATGTTTTCTACAACATATAATCATAAAACATATTGTTCAAGGTCATAAAAACAACTTTAAAGCTAATTTACAAATCTCTAACACACCAGTATCAATTACTCGGAGGACCGAAATCCATATCAAATGAACTCTAAATTTCGTAGTAATTTAACTAGTGATTCGAAAAATTATACTCTTCCCAAAGAAATTTTATTTTGGATCCTCCTGTTTCGGTTATATCCTCTATTGAGAGACTTCTCGCTAATTTCTTTTGGGGTCGGATTGAAGGAAAAAACAAAAGTCATTGGATTTCTTGGAAAGCTTGTTGTAAGCCTACGTCGGAGGGTGGTATTGGTATTCCTTCTTTATCGGAAATCATTCAAGCCTATGGTCTTCGGATTTGGTGGAGATTTCGGTCCCAGCCCAATTTATGGTCTCAGTTCATGCGGGCAAAATCCTGCCCAAGATCTCATCCTATTTCCGTTCTCTCCAAGGGTTCACATGTTTGGTTGCGAATGATTAAAGCTAGACATATTCTTTGAACCACATATTTTCCGGTTTATTGGCAAGGAAGCTGCTCCATTTGGTATGACAAGCTGGATTAGGGATATCTATCTTTCTCGGCCAGCTGACTGCAATTTGTATTCTGTCAAAGACATTTTTCAGGATGACCATTCTATCACTTTGCCATTGTTCTTTGTTCGCATCCGCTATTCAGTCTATTCGCGAGCAGCGCATCTCTACTGCTGCGAGTGATGATCACCCATACTGGGATCTTTCCCCTTCGGGTGTTTTTTCTATGTCTACAGCTCTCTCCCTAGTGAAGCCGGCAAATCCATCTCTGCTTGTCTACAAAATATATATGGCATTCTTCTTCCTCGGCGGATCGGCATATTTCACTGGAAATTAAGCCGGAAAAAATTACCTTTGGATGAAGGTCTTTGGAGTAAAGGGTTCTCTCTTGCTTCTAAATGCTCTTGTTGTGATTTGGGAAATATTGAAACATTCGATCATGTTTTCTTAACTAGCCGAGTCGCTGCTGAAGTTTGGTCTCTTTTTGGTTCAGCTTATGGTATTAATTCGCATCCTCGCTCTATTCCCCAGCATTGCTTTGCTTGGTGGCAGCATAAGTCTTTGGCATGCTCTATTCTTCCATCCATCATCTTATGGCAGCTTTGGAAATTCCGTAATAAAGCAGTTTTTGATAACTCCAGGCTTCCTATTGTTAGAATTGTTCAAGCTATCAAGCAGGATTTTATTTCTATTCTTCAAGCTAAAGGCTTGAGTGTTTCCGATATTCACAGTTGCTTGACAATTCGCTTTAAACGGAAGAAAGAAGTTCGTATTCAACAGGTTTCTTGGTCTAAGCCTCCGCGAGATGTGTTTAAGCTCAACTCTGATGGTGCTAGTAGAGGCAATCCGGGTTGTAGTGGCGGAGGAGGAGTTGTGCGAGATAATTTGGGTCAAATGATTTTTGCTTATTCTCGTTTCTTTGGATCTTGTTCCAATATGGAGGCTGAGATTCGTGCCCTCCATCATGGTGCTTGGTGGCTTTCAAACAAAGGTTTCTTTGATGTTATCATTGAGATGGATTCGAAAGTCCTTCATGATTGCCTTGTTTTGGGTCATTCTTTTCCATGGAAGTTTGCTTATTTCTTACGTGATCTCCTTAATATTCAGACTGCTCATCGCTTCTCTTTCAGGCATTGCTTTCGCGAAATCAACTCAGTTGCTGATAGCTTGGCTAACTTAGCCTGTGATTCTCGTGAGGACGCTGAGTTTTCCTCCCTGAATGACTTGCCAAGGTCCATTCGTGGTCTTATTATGTTAGATGCTTCTGAAACTCCTCATGTTAGAATTTCTTAATTTTTTTGTATGTATTTCCTTTTCGAGGTCAGGCTCCTCCGTCCTCCCATTTATAAGGGCAAGGCTGGTTGTCCCCCTCAAGTTTGTACTTTTTTATTTTATTAATAAAATTTAGCAGGGTGCCGCCCCTGTTTCCCTGAAAAAAAAAAAAAAATACTCTTCCCAAAAGTCCACTTTTGGTGTCAATTCATTAAGTTCATAAATTGGGTATAATTGCTACATGCAATTTTTACCATTCAAGGTCTCTAACATGTTCTTTAGTTCACTACTTTGGTGATTATAAATCTCTACACAATTTAACTAACAAAACCATGTCTTTCACATAATAACATGTAATTCTAATCAACACAACCTTTCAACATGAATTCATCCACAATTCAAGTCATGCATGTTTACAAACATTCACACATGTAACAAATTCTAACATACATAGGGGGTTTAGTAACTTACCTCCCAAGTAGAAAGTCAAACCAACAAATTCACAATCTAAGCTTGGTAATGGAGTCTCTTAGTCTCAAGCAATACTTTGGTAGTCTTGCATGGATGATCCAATGGTTGGATTGAGAGGACAAAACACACACACACTAATCTCACCTTGTATCTCTCACACTAGCTCTCTAGGTTTTCAAGGAAGAACTATAGAAGAAATGAAGTGTTTTGAGTCTCAAGTGACTTAAATATGGTCAAAAGGTCAAACCAAGGTACAACACTTTCAGCCAAGGGTCCAAGGGTCAAAAGCCAAAAATTACAAGTCAATAATGTTCTGTTCGTACAACTTGGCACGGCGGTGCCACAAATAGGCGCACGGTCGTGCCAACGTTAACCTAGTTCGGACTTTCGTCGGCCTCGCACGGTCGTGCCCTATAAGGCGCACGGTCGTGCCAAATTCAAAAATTCAAACCCAACATTCTGTTCACTCTCGCACGGCCGTGCCATATAAGGCGCACGGTCGTGCGAAGCCTTCCAGTTTAGTGAAGTGTTAATATACCCTATTTCTAAGGCAATCAACACAAGTGTATAAGATCAAATACTCAACATGTCATTTCTACTCATGCTAACAAACATAACAAACATACATTCACACAATTAACACATTAGGAGAGCTAGAGTATTACAAAATATTTTCATCTTTCCACCACGAACATGACAAACTTTATAATTCTTTCCATCACGAACTTTGTAATTGCAATCTTTCGATTCTTTGCACATGCATGTCTCAGTCCCTGCACAAAATTATATACAATATTGTTACCAATGAATTTTGTAAGTAAATTCTTTGAATATAATAAATTTTTATAAAACTATTATTTGCACCGTTTAATATGTGTATTATTTTTGTTCATAACGATGCCTAACTAGTACTTCTACCAAAAATTTGTTTAAGTGCTAGCCCTACCCGCAACCTTCAGTTAATGGTCTTCTCAGTTTCTTTAGTAACTAATCAAAGACACCCTTGATAAGAGGTCCTTCATACATGCTCTGTCTCCCTCTCCTACTGAAAAGAGACGTCTGTAACGAAACAATAGTTAGAACATTGATACAAACAAGACAATAGTTAGAACTTTGATACGTCCCTAGGGGTGGCAGGTGGTAGAGGCGAGCACATGGCCTGAGGTCACGGGTTCGATCTCACGCCTCCTTAGGAGAAAAAAAATGATTTTTAAACAAGTAGAACTTTGATACACAACTTTCGTAAATTACAACAACTTTGTTTTAGTGAATGTGGTTTATTGCTGGTTCAACTATGGATAAAAAGTTTCAAATTAAATTGAGTATATATCATGCAAATTATTTAATATACATTTATTACATTTTAGGTAATAAAATTTAATCATGGATACAATATTAAGAAACCATTACTAACAATTTCTATAATTTCGTAAAAATAAGTAAATTTTAATAAATCTTCGTGCCGAATTTAATCAAGTTGAACAAAGAAGTCAAAGTATAATTATTATTTTTGAAATGGAGGGAGTATTTCTTTTAGCTTGAAGTTTAGTGTGTTGTAGCGTGTTCTGATTGATATACATCATATCTCTATTACAAAAAGGAAGATGTTATTAAGTTAAGAATTTTGAATTTCTATCTTCAGTGAGAAAGTGGATCAGTAAAAAATAATAATATCAATAATTTGGAAAATATGAAAAAAATAAAATATATATATATATATATATATATATATATATATATATATATATACACACACATATATCTACCTTATTGTAGCCCTTGGTCAATTAAAATGGTAAGCTATAAAGCCGCCCACTCCCTATATCGCACTTCTTTAGTAAAATCTTTAACAGTTATATCCTTCTTTCCTAAAAAGAAAAAAATAAGCAAAAAGAGAATTCAGGAGTTACGTAGTTTAATCCATTTCGAAGCAAACAATAGTTTCACTATCAACTATGAGAAACTACAATAAATTGGCATGATCCTACAAAATATTATAGCTCTCACAGTCACAGTTAAAAATAGCCACATTATTTTGTCGAACACCACAAAAATCTCGACTTTTGATCACCAATTGTGTTGCCATCGGCTCGTCGTGTCTCTGGTCTGTTCATAACTCACGTACATAATGATTTGGCCGGAACTTGCAACGCAAGCTTACACCCCAAAATTAATTACACTCAATCCTTATTTGCACAGGACTCTAAAAAAACACATACTCCCTCCGTCCCTAAATTATTGTCTTGTTTAACCCGGTACACAGATTAAAAAAAAATAATTGACTTGATTATTAATATTGGTATAGTGTGTTGTTTCTTTTAATGTCCATGTGTATATGGCACATAATTAAAGTAGGAAGAAAAAAGTATGGATAAAATGGTAAAAGTGATGTTTTCAAAAGGAAAGTTCCAAACAAGATAATTATTTAGGGACGGACGAAAAAGAAAAGGAAGATAATAATTTAGGCACGGATGGAGTATGAATTTGAGACAATATTTTTGTTCTTTAAATGTGGCTTGTAAGAGATGTCAAAAATATAAAATTCAGGAGTTAGGATTAACACAATTAGAATGATTGTCTTTTAGTTAATGCTCTCTCTCTCTCTAGTAATTAATCAAAGGCAAGTTTGAGAAGAGATCCTTCATGCACGATTTGCTTCCTTGAGAGTTGAGATCCTTCATGCATGCTTTGCTTCCTTCTCTGAAAGTGATCCTTCATGCATGAACGTGGAAACCTACAAGGAAAGACTTACGTGTACACACACGTTGCACATAAGACACTTACTCGTATATAGGGAGTAGAATATTCTAGCTATCAGTGCAAACTATGTGGCACACAACTTACGGACAGCTTGCAAGAATATTTTTAGGATTTGGAATATTTTTTTAGGGTTTGTCTCAATAGTAAATCATTCGAGGAATGTCAATCCATGCTATGTTCTTGAGATAAAGCTTGTTTATTCATCTTGGCTGTTTTGTCAAAGTTGTTAGATGTATCTATTTTGTTCTTCGTAGATAGTTGTTTATTCATCATTGGTCATTTCACTATATCTTAGTTGTTTGCTGTTTCTTTGACAATAACTCTTATACATTTAAACCTATTAAAACTGATTTATGAGAAATTATCCTAATGTAGTTTTGTAACATCGAAACTTACTAAAACTAAGGTCCTAACAACTACCAAACCGGATACTTCCAAAATCTTCACACATGGCACTTTTACTTTGAAACATAACTTGAGCTCAACCTTGAATGACACTCCCTTGTAGTGAATACAAATTACCCTTTTTGTTTTCATTCCTGAGAAAACGGTCACCACGAAAGATTTTCATCTTTCCACTATGAACATGACGAACTTTGTAATTCTTTCCATCACAAACTTTGTAATTGCAATCTTTCGAGACTTTGCACATGCATGACTTGGTCCCCACACAAAATTATATACAATATTGTTACCAATGAATTTTGTAAGTAAACTTTTTGAATATAATAATTCTTTTATAAAAATATTATTTGCACCGTTTAATATGTGTATTATTTTTTGTTCATAACGATGCCTAACTAGTACTTCTACCAAAAATTTGTTAAAGTGATCTTCTCACTTTCTTTAGTAACTAATCAAAGGCACCCTTGATAGGATATCCTTCAAACATGCTCTGTCTCCCTCTCCTACTACTGAAAAGAGATGTCAGTAACGTGACAATAGTTTATTGTCAGAACATCGATGGAGTACAAACAAGACAATAGTTAGAACATTGATACACAACTTTAGTAAATTACAATAACTTTGTTTTCGTGAATGTGCTTTATTGCTGGTTCAACTACGGAAAAAAAGTTGCAATATCATGCAATTTCGTGAATTTGCTTTATTGTTGGTTCAACTACGGAAAAGAAGTTGCAATATCATGCAATTTTGTGAATGTGCTTTATTGTTGGTTCAACTACGGAAAAAAAGTTGCAATATCATGCAATTTATTTAATGGGAAATTCTAAATGTCTCGAATTTGGACATCCACGTAATTAGATTTTAGTTGGGTTTAATTACTCTTTGTCCCTAATAATAGCTACCTTTTAACATCTAACTACCTTATTGATAACTGATTTAGATGTAGGGGTAATTTGGTAATATAAATTCTGAAATTACTCCATTGCCCTTAATATTACTCCATCCGTCCTTTAATTATTGTCTTGTTTAACCCGACACACGGATTAAAAAATAATAATTGACTTGATTATTAAGATTGGTATAATGTGTAATTCTCTTTAACGTCCATGTGTATTTGACTCATAATTAAAGTAGGGGAAAAAGTAAGGGTAAAATGGTAAAAGTGATGTCTTAAAAAGGAAAGTTTTCAAACAAGACAATTATTTTGGGATAGACAAAAAAGGAAAGGAAAACAATAACTTAGGGACGGAGGGAGTAATATTCTCTCGTTCCAGGCAAAGAGTTCATTATACTATTTTGAGACGTTTCACTTAAAGAGTCTACTTTCAAAAAATTATTTTTACAATTTTCATATTCATTTTTACTCTCCACTTGGGTTATAAACATCTTGGTTGCGCTTAATTATTTTTGTAATTATAACCAACTCCAATGACAGTAATATATCTCTTAATAATTAGACTTTTCAAACATATACTCATTGGATGAAACGGATGGAATATCAAATTTCACATACTTACCATTTTTGGATATCCTAATTCGCATTTAGCAACATTCACGGACGGAGTATTTGTTTTGGCCTGAATTTCAATGACAGTAATATTTGTTTTCACATACTTACATCTCTATTACAAGAGGAAGATATTATTAAGTTATGACTTTTGAATTTCTATCTTCAGTGAGAAAGCAGATAAGTAAAAAATAATAATATCAATAATTTTGACAAATATTGAAAAAAAATAAATCTACATTATTGTAGCCCTTGGCCAATTAAAATGGTCAGCTATAAAGCGGCCCACTTCCCATATCGCACTCCTTTAGTAAAATCTCTTACAGCTCTATCGTTCTTCCCTAAAAAGAAAATAATAATCAAAAAAAGAATTCAGGAGTTACGTGATTTAATTCATTTCGAAGCAAACAATAATTTCACTGTCAACTATGAGAAACTACAATAAATTGGCATGAATATCCTACAAAGTATTACAGCTCTCACAGCACAGCAAAAAATAGCCACACTATTATGTCGAATACCACCAAACCAGGGCCGGTCCAACACTTATGGAGGCCTAAAGCGAGCTCTATAATGAGGCCTTTTTGAAGTAAATAATAAAATTTTATTAAAATTATTATATTTTTATTTAAAGTTTATCTTTCCTACTTTTTGAGATGCAAAATCATTTATTGAATAAGATTAGTTCACTTAATCTTTGTTGAGACATTGTCAATCTTAGATAAGATTTTATTAGTATTAATTTTGAAAAGTTTCTTTCTGCCGAAGCAACAGTTACGCGAATCGTTAATATCATTTCATAAGCGATATACGCATTTAGAAAATAATCAAGTCTTATTATATAATTAAGTATGTCAGTTAGTGTATCATTTTTCACTTGTATCATTTCTCTTAAAAAATTTAGTTCTGTGAATAGATCTAATATATCAAATATGAGAATTGACATTATGTTTTAATGAATGTTTAAGATGAAGACAATTTTCTTAATTTTAAATTTTCATTATCCAATGACCTTAATTTCTCAATACTAAATAAAAAAATCAAAAATATCTTGATACATTTTAAATTGTTTAATTCTACTTTTGTAATGAAGTGAAAAATTAAGAGTCTCTTACTCTCTTAATATGTAAAAAAAAATAAAAAATTATAGTAGTAATTTTTTTTTTTAGGCCTATTATTTTTGGAGGCCTAAAGCCCTTATTTCCCTATCTTCACCCTTGGGCCGGCCATGCACCAAACTCTTGAGACTTTTAATCACCAATTGTGTTGCCCTCTGCTGGTGGTGTTTCCGGCTATAACTCATGCATATAAAACCCTTTATGTACTCAATGGAGATTAACAGCCTTAATTTTAAGTTTAACACGATTAACAACCTTAATTTCCATTGAGTACGTAAAGGGTTTTATGTATGTGAGTTATAGCCGGAAACACAATGAGCCGAGGGCGAAACAATTGGTAATTAAAAGTCTTGAGGTTTTGGTGGTATTCGACAAAATAGTCTTACTATTTTTTGTTATGACCGTGAGAGCTGCAATACTTTGTAGAATATTCATGCCAATTTATTGTAGTTTCTCATAGTTGACGGTGAAATTATTGTTTACTTTGAAATGGATTAAACCACATAATTCGAGAATTCTTTTTTTGCTTATTATTTTCTTTTTAGGATAGAAGGATAGAACTGTAAAAGATTTTACTAAAGATGTGCGATATAGGTAGTGGGCGGCTTTATAGCTGACCAGTGACCATTTTAGTTGGCCAAGGGCTACAACAAGGTAGATTTTATTTATTTTTTTCATTATTTGTCAAAATTATTGATAATATTATTTTTTACTAATCCGCTTTCTCACTGAAGATAGAAATTCATAACTTAATAATATCTTCCTTTTTGTAATAGCGATACAACACACTAAAATTCTGGCCAAAACAATAATGAAAAAAAAAATAAAAAAATGCCTTATTGTAGACATGTCCATTCGTTTCCAAAAACTGGAACTGAACCAGTTTTGGAACCGTCCAAACAGTGAACCGTCATGAACCGAAACCGGATTAGGATGGTTCGGTTCCGGTTTACATTTCTAAGGAACCGTGAACCGTCGGTTCAAAACCGCCATAAAACCATTCAAAAACCGACAAATTCAAATTTTTAACGTTTGAAACTTTGAATTTTGAAATCATCTGCTTCTACATGTTCCACACATGTACCTACTCTGACCTCCTTGGCATTAGACTTGATGAAAGAATGGAGGAGACTTGATAAAAGGATGGATGAGTCTAGCATAGTAAATTTTGAATGTCAAAATCAACCTACTAAAACCCGAAATCAAAGAGGTTTCATATGCGTTGAAGAAATCAAAGAAAGCTTCGATTTGAGATTATTTCTCCTCCCCTGTTAAGAAAAAGAATTGGAAGCCTGATGTGAAGAAAGATAATTAATGAAGTATTTTTTTATGATGGCTCCTTAGGAACATAAAAAAAATTCCAAATTAAATGAAATAAAAAATAAATCTATTTAATGCAATCACAGAAAAATACATGTAAGGATTTTGTTTGATAGATTATTTATCTTTCCCATGCACACACACACACACACACGCGCACACGCACACACACACACACACACATATATATATATATATATATATATATATGTATATGCAATGTCTTCGATCCAACACGTAAGGCTTCTTTTAAAAAAAAGTTAGTTTTTAGTCACGGATAATTTGGTAGAAGTGTAAAGAAAATAATAATAATTATAGTTCTTAAACGACAATGGTAACAATGAGAGCAATGTATTTAGTTTTCATGATGACTATTTTCTGAATTTGTACTTGCCTCGCACACGATAGTTGCGGACAATTTGGTGAAAGCGTTTGACAATAGATCATGTAATCTTCCACGCAATTTTCTGATATTCAATCACCACTACTTTGCTACTAATTCCGTGGTTGGATAATTCATTTGAAATGTATGCGACTATTAGTGGTAATTGTGGTTCAATATTTTAAATCTTTTTTTTAATTTCATTATTGGTTTTCTTATGAAATAAATAAATTATAATGAATTATTTTTAATTATGTTTTGTCATTTACTCTTACTCACCACCCCTACAAGATTCGGTCCTACGATATTGTGACATAGGCACGGACGGGCATAAAGACATAGTTAAATATAATGATAATCTAATAAGTTTTAAGAAATAATTTAGTTAAAACTCTGAATTTTCTTACTTTGTAAGCAATAATAATTTTTTTATTATAATATAGTTTTATTTTGTTTAACTCTATATTTTAAAACAACAACGTATTAAGATACATCTTTGTATCGTAAGATACAAATAACATATTGTAAGACAAGTTGTCGAATAGGATAGGCATATTAGATACGTATCAATTACCTGCATTTAATTTTGTATTATATCGTAACGTATTATGTATTGTAAAATACTAATCACTGTGATGTCATCCAAATGCACTAGAGATTCTCCAAATTCTACCTCCTTTTCTCTATAAAATGTTGAAGAAAAAGCAAAACTTCAAATCATAGGTACATATCGAAACTAACAGCAGAAGAGCGTAAGTTGCAAATTGTTGTCCTACATTCTTATATATACATATAAAACAGCTACAATGTCAGATCAGAGCATGGATAAGTCAACGATGAACCTCCACACTGATCGTGGTTGGAAATGGACGCCCACAGATACGAAGATCTTGACTGTGTGGATTTCATTTGTCCATTTACTCTGTGTTTTTGCACCGTTCACCTTCACTTGGCCAGCATTTTGGGTCGCAGTAGGACTGTACGTGTTCACCGGACTTTTTGGTATTACTCTTTCTTATCATAGAAATCTTTCACATCGGAGTTTCAACCTTCCGAAATGGCTCGAGTATATTTTTGCTTATTGTGGAGCTCTAGCTGGTCAGGTAATTAATTGACTTAGAATGCTTCTTCTATTGGAGTATCAACTACTGTACTTAGCTAGTAATTATAAGTTCGTTAAATTCATTAAAACATGTTTTTTACAGAGGGATCCAATATTTTGGGTGAGCGTACACAGACACCATCATCAGTACGTTGATACAGAAAGAGATCCACATAGCCCCGTACAAGGGTTTTGGTTCAGTCACATGGGTTGGCTCTATTATGGTGCCTACGCTAAACAAACGGTATACCATTAATATCCACATGCAAGACTCCTCTTAAAATTTTATTGTATTTTTTTTTTTATCTTTTTTTGTTTGATTTAGTCAGTAATGTGGTTTGCTCGAGCCAGTTTATACGCACATGAAACTAATCCATCAACCACCATGCACATTCAGCCTATGTACATGTATTCGGAATTACCTCCCATGTACGTAATAGCCTAAAGAATAATCTCGACAACTAGTCAAACTAATCCTTGTAATTGTGGTTGAACTTCTCTTTAAATACAGTAGTTCTGTATTTATCTTGTATTAATGTGTGATACATTTTGCAGTATGAAGACCGCAAGAATGTTGAGGATTTGAAGAAGCAACCTTTTTATACATTCCTTGGAAGAACTTACTATTGGCATCTATTTGCACTTGGGTTTGTATTATATGCTTTCGGAGGGTTTCCCTTCTTCGTATGGGGAATGGTATGGTAATGGTTTCCCTTCTTTGTATTAGATAACAATTGAATACTTTCTTAAATCATGAGTTTATTAAACATTTCTTCTTTCTCAAACAAAAAGGCATGTTTAACATGTCAAATATGGATCTAATGTATCAATATATTCAAGTTTGTTGATCAAGAAATTGCAAATCCAGGGTGTGAGGTTGGTGTTCGGGTACCATGCTACATTTATAGTGAACTCGGTTTGCCATCTGTGGGGAAAGCAAGTGTGGAACACTGGCGATCTATCAAAGAATAACTGGTACTATTATACATTCAAGCTCTCTCTCTCTCTCTCTCTCTCTCTCTCTCTCTCTCTCTATATATATATATATATATATATAACCATTAATGATTAGAGAGATATAGTAATCATTGAAACTACCGTGTGTATATATATATATATATATATATATATATATATATATATATGTGTGTGTGTGTGTGTGTGTGTGTGTATCATGATGATTTGAAACTCTGAAGGTAAAAAGTTAAACCAACTGGGACTGGTGTAATAATTTAACTGAACTTAACTATTGTCTAATAAAATATTTCATCAAATCTGTTGATTGAGAATTATTAAACTAAAACAAATAACAATAAACAAGAAATTAAACTTAAGTAAACTACTATATTAAATTGTGAGTATCAAAGTTTTGCACGACCTAGTGACTGAGATTCATCAATTATTTCAATTATATGTCTTCTTTCTCTGAAAAGCATCAATTCAATTCAAGGATTCGATCGTTCTCAAAGTTAAAGACTGTAATGTTCGATCGCGACTTGCATTCTTAGTGCTATGTACAATGTATATCATGCTTTAACACAATCAACGGTTGTTGATTATTTCTCCACATGAATATAAGTAAAAATAATGCAGGTTAGTGGCATGCTTTACATTTGGAGAGGGTTGGCATAACAATCACCATGCCTTCGAATACTCTGCTCGACAAGGGCTTGAATGGTGGCAATTTGACCCGACTTGGTACGTGATACGGTTTCTTGAAGCTACTGGCTTGGCCACCAATGTGAAATTACCGATTGAGGCTCACAAGAAGAAAAAAACAAAACATCTGAAGTGATTGTCGGTCCGAGAAAGGGAAGAAATTATTCAGCCAATAACGTGGGTCTAGGTCCACATTTAAAATATTTTCTTGATAAATTCGTATCTAATTTGTTTTAATAAAGTTACTTAACTTTTCTTGTGTCGGCTTATGTACTCAGGTTAGACTCAAAGTTGCATTTTCAAATATGTTGGTGAAGATATACGTATAAGCTAGATGACAAATAAACCCTGGTATAGGGAAGGTGTTGTATATGCATGTAAGCAACATCTTGTAGTTTCTTTCATAATTTTATGATGTATTTTGTGATGAGTTGTTAAATTTAAATGGGGGTGTTGTATCTTTAAAAAGGGTGTACTTTTTTTTTTGGAGACAACTTAAAACACAATCTTTACTTTCAACCTTTTCTCCTTTGTCACACACTGTGAGAATATAATGGGTTACATGATAGGATAAAGACTACATGGGTTACATGAGATTTGAATTAAGTACAAAATACAATATAAAACTACTTCATATGATAAGATGATTTCGGTTGACCATGGAGAGGGTTCACGAACCTTGAGCTTGTCATGGAAAAACTGAAATCGAGTTGTCGAAAGACCCTTTGTCATGATGTCAGCGTTGGTCAGTAGTGGAGATGAACTAAACTTTTAAATCCTTGCAAACCACTTTATCACGACACAAAGTGAAAATCGATTTACATGCTTGGTACGAGCATGAAAAACAGGATTGACAGAAAGGTAAGTGACACCAATGTTATCACACCATAGGACCGGGGAGCGAGGAAGCGAAATCTAAAGTTCGAATTGAAGAGTAATGATTGTAACCATGTTATTTCAGCAGCAGCGTTAGCAAGTGCCTTATACTCAGATTGATCAGTAGAGGAGCGAGCAACGGTACATTGCTTTCGAGAAGACCATGAAACGAGATTGGAGCCTAAGAAAATAGCATACCCTCCGGTGGACTTGCGATCATCCAAGCAACCCGCCCAATCAGCATCGGAAAAGGCTTGGATGTCACAAGTAGAGGATTTAGAGATGAGGAGACCATGATCACGAGTACAACGAAGATAGCGCAAAATGCGCTTAACAGCAACCCAATGATCATCCGTAGGTGAATGCATATACTGACAGACCTTGTTAACAACAAAGGAGATATTTGGGCTAGTTAACGTAAGGTAATGGAGAGAACCAACAATTGACGATACTTGGTGGGATCGAAAAATGGAGCACCCCTTGACTTAGTTAACTTGTCAGAGGTGGTGATATAAATTCGCCCGGTTATTCGGGGTGAATTCCTTCCAAGACCGATTCGAAGATTACGCACCCGACGAATGACGCGGATTATGAACTCGAACTTCCAAAATGGAAGAAAATGCATCAGTTTATGAAGGAATAACAGAACGGAATTTGATAGGGAGTCTCCCTCGACCCGCTAGTCGCGATTGACTAGGAACCTTGGGTTGCGATTGAGAACCGTTGATGTGATTGTCAACGACCCACGAACCACGGAACGCCACAATCTCTCGACTCGTAGAGATTGATAAGTTCAAAGGGGTGGTCTCTAATCCAAGAAACCAGAATAATCTCACAAACTTTCAAGTTGTGAAGAAAGAGATGAAAATCTCATGTAATTTGCATATAAATTGATTCAAAGTTGTTTACAAAATGAAAGAACACACTATTTATACCCTTCCTAGTTCAAGACATGAACGAACCCAGCAAGACAGCCAAATTCGCGTTACAAACCAAAAAAAAAGGTCAAAAAGTCCAAAGGTTGCAGAGGGCGCGCTAGGGCGCGTACACCTAGGCTGAAGTTACAATTCTGAAAGTCTGAAATTCAGAACTTCAGGGAGTCATCGCGCTAGGGCGCGGCCTTGGGCACGCTGGGGCGCGCAAAAAGGGCGCTAGGGCACGACAGATTGCTAAAGTTTGATTCGAAGTCGATTTCGAAAATCTTGGGAAGGTGCCGGGCGCGGAAGAGTCTTCAATCTTTCCAATTGTTTTCCAATTGTGCAGGATCCTCCCTTGATGCTCTAGATCATCCGAGGTATTGACTTGGTCTCTAATTTCTCCCACGAGCATCATCAAAGCCTCTTGGACCCGTTTGGCACGTGCCCGACTCATTGGCCCACCCGAATGTTCAATGGTTCCTCCAATTGTTCTCCAATTGTGCACACGATCCTCCCTTGATGCTCTAGATCATCCGAGGTATTGACTTGGTCTCTAATTTCTCCCACGAGCGTCATCAAAGCCTCTTGGACCCGTTTGGCACGTGCCCGAGTCATTGGCCCACCCAAATTGTTCAATGGTTCAGCTTGAGTCTCATCATTCCCTCCCTCTTCGGAAGGATTCGACCTCGAATCGTCACCTGCGTCGAAAGGAAATAGTAAAAAAACATTATACGTTGCTGATACATTATACTCATCTGGGAGATCAAGTCGGTAAGCATTATTATTTAGCCTCTCAAGAACCTGAAATGGTCCATCACCCCTAGGATGCAGTTTAGAACGACGTTTCATTGGAAACCGTTCCTTCCTTAAATATAACCATACCCAATCCCTCGGTTCGAACACAACCTGCTTTCGGTCGTTGTTTGCTTGCTTGACATATTGGGCCGTCCGTTTCTCAATGTTTAACCAAACCTGTTCATGCAACTTTTGGATCACCTCCGCCTTGCGTTTTCCATCAAAGCTAGCACGTTCCTTCACTGGAATAGGAACAAGATCTAATGGACTACAAGGGTTAAATCCATATATAATTTCCAATGGAGAATAATTTGTAGCAGTATTAACAAAACGATTGTATGTAAACTCAACAAATAGAAGACTTCCTTCCCAACTTTTAAAGTTTTTATTCAAAACAGTCCTAAGCAATTGTGATAAAACCCTATTCACAACTTCGGTTTTGCCCTCCGTTTGAGGATGATACGAAGTAGAAAACAATAGCTTAGTTCCCAACTTATTCCACAAAACTCGCCAGAAATGACTCAAGAATTTAGTATCACGATCACTCACAATAGTTTTCGGCATGCTATACAAACGTACAATTTCCTTAAAAAACAAGTCAGCTATGTAGCTCATCGATTTTATGACACGCGATGAAATGTGCCATTTTTGAAAAACGGTCAACTATCACAAAAACCGAATCATGACCATGTCTAGACCTAGGTAAACCAAGAACAAAATCCATAGAAAGGTCAGTCCAAGGGCAATTCGGAATAGGCAACGGAGTGTAAAACCCATGCGGTTCCACTCGGGACTTGGCATGCTTACATGTAATGCAACCGAAACACACACGCACAACATCGACTTTCATTTTTGGCCAAAAGAAATGTTCTTTTAGCGTCTCAAGGGTCTTAAAAACACCAAAATGACCCATAAGGCCACCACCATGTGCCTCACGCACGAGTAACTCACAAATTGACCCTCTTGGTATGCAAAGTTGACTTTTCTTAAACAAATACCCCTCATGCTTATAATATTTACCAAAAGCCATGTTCTCGCATGCTTGAAATATGGATGCAAAATCATCATCAGTGACATATAAATCTTTTATAAAAGCAAAACCAAGCAATCGAGAATGCAATGTGGTGATCAAAACATGCCTACGTGATAAAGCATCGGCGACTACATTATCTTTACCCTTTTTGTACTTAATCACATAGGGAAAAGACTTAACAAACTCAACCCACCTAATATGCCTTTTGTTCAACCTACCTTGACTTTTTAGGTACTTGATTGACTCGTGATCCGTGTGAATCACAAATTGCCTAGGTCTAAGGTAATGTTCCCACGTTCTCAGGCACCTCACTAAGGCATACAACTCCTTGTCATAAGTGGAGTAATTCAGGGACGCTCCACTCAACTTTTCACTAAAGTATACGACGGGTCTACCCTCTTGGGTCAAAACTGCTCCAATACCGACACCCGAAGCATCACATTCAAGTTCAAACATCTTATCAAAATTTGGTAAAATAAGAATGGGGGCAGAAATTAGTTTTTCTTTTAAAAGTTCAAAAGCAACCTGTTGTTTTTTACCCCATTGGAATTTTACCTCCTTGACTAACTCATTCAACGGAGCAGCAATCGTGCTGAAATTTTTCACGAACCTTCGGTAAAAACTCGCTAATACATGAAAGCTTCGAACTTCACATGGACTTTTAGGAGTAGGCCACTCCTTGATTGCTTCAATCTTTGATTCATCCACTTCTATACCTGCGGCACTAATAACAAAACCAAGAAACACAATTCTATCCAAGCAAAAATCACATTTCTTAAAGTTAGCAAATATAGAATGCTCTCTTAAAATGCTTAAAACAGAACGAAGATGTATCACATGCTCTTTCATGCTTTTGCTATAAATCAAAATGTCATCAAAATATACAACTACAAAGTTACCTATAAACTCCCTAAGAACCTGATTCATCAACCTCATGAATGTACTCAGAGCATTAATCAACCCAAAGGGCATAACTAACCACTCATACAGCCCAAATTTGGTTTTAAAAGCGGTTTTCCACTCATCACCTTCTCTAATTCTAATATGATGATAACCACTTTTTAAATCAATTCGGGTGTAAATTATAGCTTCATTCAACTCATCAAGCATATCATCCAATCGTGGGATAGGATAACGATACTTAATAGTAATCTGGTTAATGGCCCTACAATCAGTACATATTCTCCATTCCCCATTTTTTTTAGGTACAACAATAACTGGTACATCACAAGGACTCAAAGACTCACGAATCTTATCATTTTTCAGCAACTCTTCAATTTGCCTTTGAATTTCTTTGGTTTCCTCGGGATTGGCTCGATATGCCAGCCTGTTTGGCAAGGTAGCACCAGGAATGAAATCTATTTGGTGCTCAACTCCTTAAAAAGGGGGCAAACCACTTGGTTCGTCCTCGGGAAACACATCGCCGAATTCCTGTAACAAAGTTGAAACAAAAGATAGAACAGTCTTTGGAATATCATTAGTGAAAACCAAGGTAGTTTTGAAAACAATTATTAATACCTCACTTTTATCCCCCAACTCCCTCAATACCTCACTTGGTTTGATGAAGAAGTTTTGTTTCACTCTCCCTTGGCCTTTGGCCATTTCAACTAGTTTCTTTCCTTCCTCATGCTCTCATGTATCTGCCCTCATTTTATTTTCCTTTTCACTCTTTTTTTTCTCACCACTCTTATTTTCACTCACTTCTACCATCCCACTCTTTTCCTTTTCCCTTTCTACCTCACTAACCTCACCTCTTTTTGCTTTTTGAGATTGGAGTTTGAACACTTGTTGTGGTGTCAAGGAAACAAGTGTGTAGGACCTTCCCTTGTGTTGTAACGTGTAATGGTTCAAGAAACCATCGTGAATCACATGGCGATCGATTGCTATGGCCTCCCCAAAAGCACATGTCCCACTTGCATTGGGATCACATCACACATGATCTCATCCTTATACTTCCCAATTGACTAGGTAATCAAGGCCTATTTTTTCACCTTTAACTCTCCACAATTATTAAGCCATTGAAGCTTATAGGGTTATGGATGCCTAATGACCAGAATACTCAACTTCTCAATCACCTCCATACTAACTACATTAGTACAGCTCCCACTATCTATGAGCAAATCACACCCCTTACCTCTTATGTTACAACGGGTATGAAAAATATGCTCCCTCTGTTGGTCACTAGACTCTTTCATTTATGTACTCAAGACCTTTTTCACTACTAAAGCCTCAAGTGTGAACGGATCTTCCTCCTCTCCTTACTCTACTACTCCCTCCGAATAGTAAACATTACCCTCCAAGTATACTATCCTTTTGTTCGGGCATTGAGATGTAATATGCCCTCTCCCATTACATTTGAAGCACACAATTTCTCTTGCCCTTATTGGGCTTGGTACTACACCCTTCCCTTTGTCTCCCACACTACCTCTAGAAGACTCCCCAAATGGCTTGGTCGGTGTGGTACTAGAACTCTTATTTCCCTCAGTACTTGGCTTAGTAGAATGTTGGTAAGAAGAAGATGAAGTGTTTTGGTGACGGGTATAGGTACCCCTCCTCTTGAGTTGCTTTTCTACCTTAATGGCAGTATGGACAACAACTTCTAAGTTCTCATACTCACGCAACTCAACCATATTGGCTATCTCCCTATTCAACCCATTGATGAACCGAGAAATGGTTGCATCAATATCCTCCTCTACATTAGCTCGAACAAGAGCTAATTCTAACTCCCTACTATACTCTTCTACCGATTTAGTCCCTTGAGTTAAGGATTGAATTTTCCTTAACAAGTCTTGGTGATAGTAGTTCGGCACAAACTTCCTGTGCATCGCTCTTTTCATCTCTTCCTAATTGGTGATATTCCCTTCGCCTATCCTCCTACGGTTGAGAATAAGTTGCTCCTACCAAATACTCGAATATTCGGTGAACTCTAGATATGCTAGTTTCACCTTTTGTGCTTCCGTGAAGTGATTGCAACTGAAGAGCACTTCCACCTATCTAACCCACTCAAGGTACTCTTCCGGTTCAGCCTTACCCCTAAAGGATGACACCTTCATTTTGATGTTCTTAATGTCCCATTCCCGACGGGGGTAATTAGCTCTATGTCCTCCCCTCCGATCATTCCTCCGTTCTTCCTCATACTCCCTCTACAACCAATCATCATCTAGGTCCTCATCATCTCCCTCCCTAGGTTGATGTCTATCCTCACGGTATGTTCCTCTCCTAGCTTGGAATCGAGGTGGATTCCTCGGGGGTAGTACATTAGCGACCTCTATCCTAGCTACCCGTTGTGTAAGATCCCCTAACATTCTCAACACACGCTCCATCGGTTCCTCCCTAGCTACCCCTTCATTATGCATTAGTGTTTCTTGATTAATTTCGTCGTGAGACATGCTTAGCCAAAAAAAAACACACAACCTCACAAATTTTTATCGCTCATGTTTACACTCACCTCACACATTCACACTCTAGGTTTTTTGGATAGTCACCTATCCTTGAAAATACCAACAATAAGAGTCAAGTATATCGTACCATTCCGGGAGTGATTCTAAGAAACACAAACTTAGGTTCTTTAAGATTCTTGGGTTGATTCGATTCAAAGTGAGAACAATTCACTCGAAAGCAAGAATAGAACAAAAACACAATGACTTCGATATGAAATGATTCCAAAAAAAAAAAAAATTCCAGAAAATTTCTTAATAGCAAATGAACAAGGATGATCAAATTTGACCAAACCCAATTTTAAGCTACTCAAATTTTTTTTCTGCCTCTATACTCTTTTTTTTTTGCTCAAAAACACCAAGAACGCACACTAAATTTCTAGAATTTTCCAATGAAGAAAATGAAGATATGAGAGTTCAGAATTTTCAACGGAATGAAGAATAGATTTTAAAGAACACGAAATTGAAAGAAACGATATTTGAATTCGTTGTTTTCCTCTTCGATTGGAATTGATACCAATTGATGAATTCGCCCAGTTATTCAGGGTGAATTCGCTCCAAGACCGATTCGAAGATTACACACCCGACGAATGACGCGGATTATATGAACTCGAACCTCCAAAATGGAAGAAAACGCAGCAGTTTATGAAGGAATAACAGAACAGAATTTGATAGGGAGTCTCCCTCGACCCGCTAGTCGCAATTGACTAGGAACCTTGGGTTGCGATTGAGAACCGTTATATGATTGTCAACGACCCACGAACCACGGAACGCCACAATCTCTCGACTCGTAGAGATTGATAAGTTCAAAGGGGTGGTCTCTAATCCAAGAAACTAGAATAATCTCACAAACTCTCAAGTTGTGAAGAAAGAGATGAAAATCTCATGTAATTTGCATATAAATTGATTCAAAGTTGTTTACAAAATGAAAGAACACACTATTTATACCCCTCCCAGTTCCAGACATGAACAAACCCAGCATGACAGCCAAATTCGCGTTACAAACCAAAAAAAAAAAGGTCAAAAAGTCCAAAGGTCGCAGAGGGTACGCTAGGCGCGGTGTTGGCGCGCACCAAGGCTGAAGTTGTAATTCTAAAAGTTTAAAATTTTGAACTTCAGGGAGTCATCGCGCTAGGGCGTGGCCTTGGGCGCGCTGGGGCGCGAGATCATGCGCTAGGGCACGACAGATTGCTGAAGTTTGATTCTGAAGTTTTGATTTCTGAAAATGCTGGGAAGGTGCGCGCTGGGGCGCGGGAAGACTCTTAAATCTCTCCAATTATTCTCCAATTGTGCACACGATCCTCCCTTGATGCTCTAGATCATCCGAGGTATTGACTTGGTCTCTAATTTCTCCCACGAGCATCATCAAAGCCTCTTGGACCCGTTTGGCACGTGCCCGAGTCATTGGCCCACCCGAAATGTTCAATGGTTCAGCTTGAGTCTCATCAGGTGGACATGGGTGTGAGGACAGGTTTGCTCACAGACATACTAGACTTCTCGAGAAGGTTGGTAATATTTTGACGTTGAGAGAGGAGCAACCCGGTAGGTAAGAAAATGGCTTCAATGCCAAGGAAACAGTGTAAAGGACCTAAGTCTTTAAGCGAAAATTCTTGGCCAAGAGTGGAAATAAGTGAAGAGATAGATTCAATCATGTTGCTGGTCACCAAAATATTGTCTACATAGATAAGGACATAAACAATGGTAGAACCACGAGAGAGAATAAACAAGGAAGAGTCGGTTTTTGATGGTACAAAACCATAAGTGACAAGAAACTGGGTGAGACGATAGAACCAGGCTTGAGGAGCCTGTTTAAGACCATAGAAGGATTTGTGAAGTCGACAAACATGGTGTGGATGAAGATGATCTTCAAAACCTTGAGGCTGTTACATGTATACTTCTTCGGTGAGGATACCATGTAAGAACGTATTGTGGACGTCAAATTAACGAACTTGCCAACCACACGAAATGGCAATGGACAAGACTATGCGAATGGTTGTGGGTTTCACAACAGGGCTGAAGGTTTCATCCTAATCCAGGCCATACTGTTGATGAAACCCCTTGGCCACCAACCGAGCTTTATAGTGCTCAAGAGTACCATTGACTTTGTATTTGACTCGATAAATCCATTTCGAACCAACAACATTTTGAGACGGAGAAGGTGGAACTAAAGACCAAATTCGATTGTGTATCAAGGCATTGAACTCATCCGCCATCGCTTGACGCCATTCGGGTAATTTATTGACGACGGGAAAGCAAGATGATTCTAGAATAGGTGTGACACTGGTAATTAGAGCACATGGTGATGAGGAAGGGGGTTTGGGCATATTCCAAAGACGCATAGGATTGCAGTTGAGGTGGAAGCGGTGTAGGACCAGAGATGGGTTTGGGATTAAGGTCAATGATGAGTGGGACTTCGTTAGGATTGGAGACACGAAATTAGTTTGGACGAGTAGTGGGAATTGTATTGGAAGGAGGATCCGTAGATAAGGGACATACGTGGGTCTGATAAAGAATACAGAATTTGGATTGAATTAGAGTGAGATGGAGATCAATTTGGTGGTTGAGCCGGGAGAGATAAGGATGAAGGCAGATTGGGTTAAGAGACAACAGGAGGGCGAATCGAGGCTGTTGCGGAGAGAGGTAGAGATTGAGACGAATGTGGCTGAGGAGATATTGCCGCTGAAAGGGTTGTTTGAGGAGAGGGATTAGAAGTGCATGTGAGAGGTAGTGGAGGCGTGTTGGAGATGAGAGTAGAGGAGTGAGGAGTGTGAGACCTGACTGGGTTAGAGACGGTGGGAACACTACCGCGCGTGGGGCCCAGGGAGAGTACTCCTATTAGCAGCGGGAGGAGATTGGCTTTGGAGGTGTGATATCCCACATCGGGGAGATGTGGGATTTGTGTGGGCTTTATAAGTGGGCACTCACTATCACTGGACACCAACCTATCCATGGACTTTTGGGTGACTTGTGGTGGGCCAGTTGACCCAAGGTGCTTTGTGGGCCAGTGCGTGGGCTATGCGTGGCGGACCGGGCTTCGGACTCGGGTCATTACAAATGGTATCAGAGCGGGTCCCAGAAGGAAATGTGTAGGAACACATCGCCCGGGGTGCCGATCCTTTGGACCTCCTTTGGGTCTTGACGAGGACGTCAAGGATTCAAGTGGATGATATCCCACATCGGGGAGATTGTGATATCCCACATCGGGGAGATGTGGGATTTGTGTGGGATTTATAAGTGGCCACTCACTACCACTGGGCACCAATCTATCCATGGACTTTTGGGTGGCTTGTGGTGGGCCAGTTGACCCAAGGTGCTTAGTGGGCCAGTGCGTAGGCTATGCGTGGCGGACCGGGCTTGGGTCGTTACAGGAGGTTGGATAAAGTATCACATGCACGAGATATTGGGGAGAGAGGAGTTTGATAAACTGAACCATTCGGAATGGAAATTGATGCCCATGGTTCAGTGTTGGACAATTTATTTTATGGTGTAGGACTAAGGACGGACGGACCCAAAAAAGGAAAAGAAAATTCATCGAAACGAACATGCCGCACAATGTACATACGATTAGTTTTCAAATCCATGCAACGATAACCTATATAACAATTGAATACTTTCTTCGTATGGGGAATGGTATGGTTATTGTTTCACTTCTTTTTCGAACATATATAACAATTGAATACTTTCTTAAAGATTTCTTCTGTCTCAAACAAAAAGGCATATTTAAAAATCAGTCCTCGTTGATGGAAATCACATTATGATTTATATTCTTTAAAACTGAACGATTTTGATGTTTACGATTTTGATGTTTATGAAATAGTTTTATAATCAATAAAACTATTTTTCAACTAACACAGTGAAAAAGTTTTGTTTTGTATTATTTTGAGTAGAAGATATAATTATAAAAGGAAATTTAAATTTCCTTATTTTGTTTCTATTGATTCGAACCGTTCAATAAAGAAAATTAAAATTCTTTATTTTGTATCAATATATTGAAGTTTGTTGATCAAGAAATTTCAAATCCAGGGTGTGAAGATGGTGTTCCTGTACCAAGTTACATTTCGGTGAACTCGGTTTGCCATCTGTGGGAAACCAAGTGTGGAACACAGACGATCTGTCAAAGAATAACTGGTACTTACACATTCTCTCTCTCTCTCTCTCTCTCTCTCTCTCTCTCTCTCTCTCTCTCTCTCTCTCTCTCTCTCTATATATATATATATATATATATATATATATAAACTTGATGAAATAAATTATACCTCGCAAGTGTACGAGAATACTAGAGTATAGTCATGCAGGACAAGGGTCAATCCACGAGACTTGAGTTTGATTTAGAGAAATAACTACCAACTCGATTGACAAATAAAGTAAATAAAGAAGGGTCGAGATTAATAACTAGTTTGACTAAACCGTAATTATATACTAACTAATTATCAAGCAAGCACTTTTGGAGATTTAGCAATAATTGGGAAGCCTAGAAATCGGGATTCACTTTGTGTCTTGGATTTATGTCTTTCTAATTTATGTATCAGTTCTAGGGTTGGTTCACAAACATAAAGTCTAGGACGCTTGGATCACGATTTGCAGCCTTAGTATATATCTCTAATTGTTACACTTTCTTGATCTGTCCATATAACAAGTAGAGACCCTTTAGGATTTTAGGAACAGTTAACTTCCTTCTTATCTTAGCAAGATTATGAATCAATAAGAAGGAATATTCACACAAGACGGTAAATATATGACTTATGCATTCGGATTGTGCAATTCATCATATCCTGATAATCTAAACAGTTGTAATCACCTACACGCAAAGACAACACGAAAAGATTCGATAGAAATACTTTTGCAAATAATTAGAACCAATGAACTGAATAAAAACTATATTTCAGCATAAACATTCGATACAGACTTACCTCCGATTCCTAGAAGATGAGGTTATTCCTCATGACTGAAAAAAAACCAAAACCAATTGATAATCCATCCTTGAATTCTTGGAAAAGGAAATAAAGAATGATTACAAGTAATTCCTAAGTGTTTTTCTCTCTCTCTCTCCAGTCCCCCTTTTCTAAGACCTACGAGGGTTGCTTATATAGCCAGTTTTTCAAGGATAAAACAAAACACTTAATCACAAAATAGGGCAACAAAATCCATGGCGCTATGTGGCCGTATAAGGCGTCCGCATAAGCTTATAGCAAAACCATGTGGTTGCCTAATGCGAGCTCGCACTCAAGGCTCGAGTTTCGGAATCGTGCGGCTACATAGCTCTAAATGACCAATTTTCTTCTTTTTGCACTTTGAACACGGAAATTCCACAATAGAACCGGGACCTCGAATTTCATAAATATCTCCTTCAATCCCTAAAAGTTCAAACATGCACTAACAACTCATATTAGTTACAAAAAAGCTCGGGAATTAACTATATCGGAGTCGAAAAATACCTAACGGATGAGTATAAAACTCATCCATCAAATACGTCCAAACTCGGGCCGGTCCTAACATTTTGAGGGCCTGTCTTAAATTTAAAATTAGGCTCCAAATTTGATAAAAGATAATTACCAAACGATGAAAACAAATTACATATTTTTAACATTATAATGTTAAAATTATTTTCTTGCAAATGAAATACCAAAATAACTAATGTTAAAATTATTTTCTTGCAAATGAAATACCAAAATAACTAAATCCCCAAACTACTATCAAACTTTTTATTTGAAAAGTAACATCCTTCTAACATTCCTTGACGCAAAACCCACAATTAGGTCTTCATAATCAATTTTTCCAAATAATCATTCTCTATTGCTATGAAAGCTAATCCATTGAGTCTTTCTCGTGTCATTGTAGAACGTAAGTAGGACTTTAATAACTTCAATTTCGAAAAACTTCTCTGCAGATGCAAGCGTCACGGAGGAGTCAACAAAATTCTATATCCAATAGTTGTATTAGGAAAAGAATCTACACGTTTCAAAATTTTCAAAATATCTACGGGTCCTATCTTTTCCTTAGGCAAGATCGAGTTGTTGGAGTAACTTTAATTCCACATATAATTCATTTTCATCAATGTCAGATTGTTCACCTTTCTTAAGTGCAACTTCAAAACGACTGCAACAAGACTTTAAACTTATATCTTCCAATGAACGCAACTTGTCAGAAGTAAATAAGAAACCAAAAGTATTTTCATATTCTTGATATTGTTCAAATCTCCTAGTTAGTGAAGCAATTGCTTGATCAACAATGTATAAGAAATAATTAACCTAAATGACTCCACTTCAGATTGTGAATCAATTGAGGATGTATCGGTTGTAGTTTCATCAATATGTCTTTTTCTTCTAATTAATTTGACGCTTTTGAGGAAACACTGGATCGACATTCATTTCAATTGCAATTTCCTTTGCTGTTTTCAATGCATTTAAAAAACTAGTCTCTCTATACTCCTCAAAAAAGGATATCAATCCTTTTACTTTTTCAATGGCAACATCAATAAGCATATCCCTTGATTGTAAATGCTTGCTAACCATATTAACTACATATAATATTTCATACCAAATGACTATTGCAAGTAAAAACTCAAAATCACCGAGCTCATTTTTTGCTAAGGATTTAGCTTCACTTCTTATTTTTGAATCATTATCACTTTCTGCTACTTGAAGTAAAGCTTCCTGTATTTCTAAAACTTGAAATCGTATAGCTTTAACACTATCAACACGACTCTCGTAACGAGTGGATGACAATGATTTAAGAGTCAATCCTTTTACATTATCTTTCAAAATCTGCCATCTCTTGGAAGAATTAGCAAATATTGTGTAGATACGTTGTATGACTCCAAAAAAATCTCTAGCTTTACCACTAGTATTGGCCATGTCACATAATGCCAATTTAAGACTATGACAACCACAAGGAGTATAAAAAGCTCTAGGATTTATATCTAAAAGTTTTTTTTTGAACTCCTTGATGTTTTCCTTTCATATTTGACCCATTGTCATAGCCCTGCTCTCACACATTATCTATATCAAGATTAAGAGACTTTAATTCATTCTATAAAACATAAAAAAGCCCTTTGCCAGTTGTATCATTCACGTCCAAAAATCCTAAAAAATATTCTTCAATGTTAACAGAATTTGAAGAGACATCCAAATATCTTATTATCAAAGACATTTGTTCTTGGTGGCTTATGTCGGGAGTACAATCAAGTATCACTGAGAAATACTTTGCTTGTTTTATTTTTTTAAGGATTTCTGATTTAATGGCAGAAGCAAGCAAAAGTATTAACTCATTTTGGATTTTATGACCAAGATAATAATAATGAATCTTATCATTTGTAATACGTTGGACATGCTCTTGAACAACAGGGTCAAACTCTGCCAACATTTCAACCAAACCTAATAAATTATCGTAGTTACTTTGATAAATTTTCTCATTAGTACCACGAAATGCTAGATTATGTTTTCCAAGAAATTTCACAATTGAAATAATTCTAAACAAGACTTTTTTCCAGTGATCTTTTTCTTTATCAAGTTGTCTTTGGGCCACTTTATCAATAGTTTCATTCTTTTGGAATCTCAAACGCGAATCATACCAAGTGGCCATATTCTTAACATGTTCTATGCTTGTTTCATACTCTCTAAGTCTAATACTAAGATGTGACCAATCCCCAAAACCCACATTTGCTAATTGACCTCTTCCACACCCTTTTTAAAAATATTTTACAATAAAAACAAAATATTTTATCAAGCTCTTTCGAATACACAAGCCAATCTCTATCACACTTCTCTCCATTCGACAAAACTCTAGTATAAGATGTAGCAGAAAATCGTTTAGAAAGTTTATCTTTAGGCCCTTTTTGAATAGACAAATCTCTTTTAGGACCCTTTGTTACTAAAACATCAATCATTTTAGAATCAAGAGCATCCCAATTTCTTCGATCAAATATATCAAACATATGAAAAATACTATCATTACTATCATCAACATTAATAGCATCATCAATAACATCAACATTATCAATAGTATCATCATTATCATCATTCTCAACATTATCAATAGTATCATCATTATCAACAATAGCATCAACATTAGCAGCATCAGCAGTAGCATCAACATTAGCATTATCAATAGTAGCATCAACATTAGCATCATCAATAGTTGCATCAACATTCGCAACCTCAACATTTTGATTTTCATTTTCAGAAGAAACTTGTGATTCTCTTACAATAAACTTATCAATGGATCCTCTTTGAGACTGTGTTAACACTTCAATTCTTTTTTTCTTTTACGCTTTTCATATCCGATTCATATTTCCTAATTTTTGGAGTCATAACTAAAAAAAATTCGGCCTAACGACAAATGCCACAAATGTAGAGAAGACTGAAGAGCAACAACAATACAATACTAAAAATAAGGTGCCACAATCAAATTTAAAGTAGCTATGAAAGGAGCGAAATAACCTGGTTTATCATTTATCAATTATTCCAAATTCTCCCCAGCTAGTGTGGAAGAAGCCTGACGATTAAGCAATTAATTGAAGTTGGACAAGGAAATTATTCTATCCAAAGAAAATTATAACTAATTACTCTCAAGTCTCTCACAAGTCATAACACAACTAAAATGAGCGATGAGCATAACTTGATGAATATTATTTTTTTCTTCACTTCACCAATGTTAAAACTGTTAAATAAACATAATCTCCATTGAATTGCAAATTTACAGCTAAAGAAAAGAAAAATCATTCCGTAATCGAGATTAGAGAATAACAAAATTGAAATGGAGAAGAACATAATTGAAATAAAATTAGAATTTAGGACTCACCAAATGTAGGAGTAGGAATCGTCATTGAAGGAGGAGACGAGGATTTTAGGTCTGCTCCGAATTCGTTGAACCCAGGTAGCACCATAACACCCCAATTCAGAATTGAATTGATGCAAAAGTGAAGAATTTTTTTGGGTAGAATTAGAATATAATACTGATACGGGTAGAAAATTTTTGGAATTGAATCTTTGATTTTCGGGTAGAAGAACGCAGAGTCGTGAGGCAGACGGATCGAGGGCTTGCAGTTTGCTTTTCTAGGTTGCTTAATGCCCATGGTCAATTACTTGATTGAATATATAATTGATATTTGATGGAGTAAAATTTGTCCGTTGCTGATGCCGGGCGGAAAAGCCGAAGAGAAGTTTGAGTTGTCGATCTCGGGGACGACAAGGAGTGCGGTAGTATTTTTTAGAGAGGCAGTATTTTTGAGAGAGAGAGAAGATGAGAGCCTGAGAGTTGAGTTCGTGTGATACAGTTGATACTGAGATATTTTAGAGAGACAGAAATAAAAAAATAATTATATATATATATATATACATACATATATATATATATATATATATATACATACATATATGTGTAAGATTTGGGCCTCCAAATTTTGAGGCCCTGTTCCATGTATCACCTTGGACACCCCCAGGACCGGCCCTGCCCAAACTAAGACTTTTGCTCGTCCTCGAGTAAAAACACAAAAACATATAACTATAATAACTAACTAAATTTTTTCTAGCCACAAGTCGAACACATCGGTATCAGATCACAAAATGCCTTAGAATTCCATTAACAATCATGCAGTTTTAACAGCACACCGTCACAATTTATACTTTCACTTGACCCATATCAATTATTCTTTCAATCTTCGTGTATGGGTGTGAAAACCATTCATAGACTACCTCAAAATTTAGAAATTTTTATCAAGCTAAGTACAAGAATATACCCCTTCCCATACATATCGCTCACACTTCTTCAACAACCCACAACCCCCAAGCTTGGACTTTTGGGTTGAAGAAGGTATCACACCATCGTAAAGATTTTCACCCCCAATGATCTTCCTTTTCTTTGATTTCTTTTTTTTGAAGGGCATATACACTTTTGAATTTTTCGCCCCCTTTTCATTCTTTTGTTTTTTTTTTTTTTCATATTTCTTTCTCATTTTTTTTTTTGAACAAGAAATCATTGGGGCTATTGTAGAATTGCATTAACCATCATATACACAACATTCCAAACCCAATGCGTGACGACCCGACCGGGATGCCAATACGAAACCCCAAGGTCGGTGCGCCAAAATAGATCGAAAAAGAAAAGCACGTGGCGTAACCACCCGTACTTACTAGAAACCATAAACGGATAACCCCGATAAATTTAAAAACAATTCATCGGCGACACTACAGCCGGAACCCAACTAAGCAACCACGAGTCTAAACTCGAAAAAATAAACAACAACAACCTCCACGGCCACAACATGCCGGAGAACAAATGTAAACCACGAGCTAAAACATGCTCGGAAAGAAACGAACTACAATGAAACTATAAACACGAGCATGACATACACATGTCTCCATCCAAAAGAATAAAGATTTACAACGCAGGAATACTACCCAAAGTAAAGTTTATATAACTTTACGAACCATTCGTCCTTACCAAAAATAACAACTACAAATATAAACAAACTCCACGGGCTACAAAACCAACAAGACAACCCGCTAACTAATCTGATCTCGCCGACCTCACCGGTGACTTCCCTGGCTCGGATCTAAGAAAAACAAATGAACAACAAACGGGGTGAGTCATAATGACACGTAAGTTACTAAATGCAACTACATGACATGCATAATGCTCAATCATAAAAGCGTAACATGGCATCATTTAATAGTATACCAAAGCGTAAACATATACCACATAATAGGCACATAAATCACATATACCACGTAGCACGGTGATGATCACATAAGTGCACGTAAATAACCACATTTAAAAGGATATGGTTGTTGTGATTGTGCTTGTTGCTTTACACATCTCACGTTGTTGCCGAACCGGATCTCGTGCTCGAAACAGACTGAACACTGAACATACTGTCGTTACATCTTGCTATTTTACTTAGCGAGGAAAGATACCATCGTTACTTCTCACTTGATTACATAGTGAAGAAAATACTGTCGTTACTTCTCACCGTCTACTTAGTTAGGAAAATACTGGTTGCCATAGTTACGCGTATTGCTTATAACAATGGGACCACTTCCCACTAGGGCCGTAGTGGGGAGGAAGGGAACCAATGAGGCGACCCATAGCAATCGCTACCACGAAAACTATGTGTCGTCGCATTGCCGACTCACGGGGCGGTCTTGACATTTTAAGGGCCCTGTCTTGAACTTAAAATTAAGCCTTAAAATTAACAAATGATAATTAACAAAAAAAATAAAAATAAATTACATATTTTATTCTATTATAATATTAAAATTATTTTCTTACAAATGAAGTACCAAAATCACTTAACATCCAAACTACTATCAAAATTTTTATCTGAAAAATATCATTCTTCTAACATTCCTTGAAGTTGAGTCTTCAATTTGGTTTTCATAATCAATTTTTCCGAAAATCTCTCAATTACTATGAAAGGAACGAAATAACCTGGTTTATCAATTCTTAAATAGGGTCGAGCTCAAAAATCATAGTTACCATATAAAGAAGACGAAGAATGGCTACGGGAATCGATTCAATGATTGCCACTAAAATTATTAAATTAAGATTAGGGAAAACTACAAATTTCGTACAATATGCACTAGAAATAATTCTTTATGGAATATCCTTATCATAATCACTAATTTAACTTTTCTCAATAAATAAATAAAAATTAATCACTAAGATTGTCAAATACAATGCTTGAAAGTTAGAGTTAAACATGTACTTATTTTTAAGAATTCCCAAAGTTGGGTGAAGATGAATCGAAATATAAAAATTAACAGAAATAAGTGTACTAAAATTGCACCAAAAAAATTGCAGTTTAGTTCCCTTTTCTCTATGTTTTTTAAATCAAAACTAAAGCATTAATCAATCATATATATCCCAAATTAAGGTTGCTTTTCTAAGTCCAGTTTGGTTCTGGGATTTTAGCTTTGCGAATTTTCTTTGTTTAGCTAGATCGAAGGACGAAATGACTTCTTAGCGTCTGCTAAGAAAAGGCAAAAAGCCTTCTTATATAGCGAGAGGGAAGAGTACGCCTTCGCATCAGTTTAGTCGATTAGTACTCACAATCGCAGCGGTTAATTGATGAATTTGATTCGAAAATAATTCTAGTGTGCAGTTGTCGCATCAAGGGTTTATTGGGTTAAGAAAACTCTCGTGATTATGATTCAGCAATCACATCCATTTATCCAAAATAAAGGGATTAAGGGAAACTAGAAACTTACACGAAGAATCAAGAATTCACAGCCATGCAAGACCCATGCTTGTGAACAAAGTCCCAATCGATTCCGTTTCTGTACTCACAGTTGGTGTTGTGGCTTAATTTTGATCAATTGGATATGGGTAAATCTTGCAGTTCCGGAAAAGGCCAAGACCAATGAGGGGAGAAACTTTAGAAGTATGGAATGTAAGTTGCCAATTTGCCGTAATTGATGGATTGCCAGATGATTAAGGGAAGAAGTTGAGAGAGAAAGAGAGAAACAAACTCCAGGACGCTACGAGCCTTGAGAAACGGAACGGCTCTTAAAGTTGGGCTAACAGTTTCCATAAAATTGGGCCCCTTAAATTTGGGGGCCCTGTTCAACCGATCACAATGGAACATGCTAAGGGCCGGGCCTGCCGACTCAAATCATGTATGCCAGCCGGACTTCCAAACGAACGATGCACAAGTAGATATTTACTCATAACATAACCACAACAATAAGGTCCAAAGTAGTGAACCTTATCCCAACCAAGTAGGTCAATGATCCTACTTTAACACATTTCTAACACATTTTGTGAAGTAAACTAATCAACATCTCAAAACCACGTATTTAGTCTTGAATCACATAGTCATACAAGTACATGTTTGCAAGTGCTTCTCAAGAATAACTAGACCACATATTTAGTCTATAATCAATAACACGTTGAGGTACACATTTAATTACCAAACAAAAACAACTTAAGACTACTCATTTAGTCTATTCATAATCCCATGTTGAGTCTACTCATTTAGTTCTCAAGTACAAGCACACCAAGGGTACTTATTTAGTTTATGAACATCAAGTGCGAAATACTACACTTACAACGACGATAGAATCATAACGGTACCATTCTTACAATCACAAGTGCCCTCAAGTACACTTATCCTAAAATTATATAGTTTATAGTTAAATCCCGAAATTAATGAATAATCGTTATCACATCGAGACCGTCGTACTAGTCTCTAACATTCCGTATTTTAATATACATACTCTGAGCTGCTAATTATGTTAAACGAACATCCCAAACTACACAAGTTCGGATATATGGCTTGTTAAGTTAATTAGACTCTATCTTACGATTATAATCGGAGTCTTTATTTTACCAGTACCAATTAATCGGAGGGCTATAAACTATAGCAAACGAACTCTAATTCGCGTAGGAATTTAACATGTCTTTCGGTAGATATTATTCTCTTCAAATATCTAATTTCTAGAGTCATTAACATACTTCTCAAAATTTGGGTATAATTGCTATATGCAAGATTTCCCATTTCAAATCTCTAACTTGTTCTTGTGTTCAATTCCATGGTTGAATGTTCTACATCAACATGCAACATCATCCAAACACCACACATAACATATAAACATGTTATATATCTCAATACATCATTTAAACATGAAATCATCAAGTAAACAAGACATGCATGTTCACTATATCAATATTATGCAGCAAATTCTTAAGCATACATAGGGGATTAGTAACTTACTTCAAATGGAGAAATCAAACCAATGAAATCAAAATCAAAGCCTTGTAGTGAAGCCCCTAGCTCTTAGAAACACTTTTGGGGTCTTGCATTGAAGATTCAATGGTTGGATTAAGAGAACAAGGGTCACACACACTAATCTCACCTTTGTCTCTCACACTATCACTCAAGCTTCCATGGTTAAATAAGGTGATGAAATGAAGTGTTTCTATGTCTCCTTAGAGATTTAGAGAGAGTATATATGTGGTCAAAGGGTCCTTGGTTCGTATAAGTTGGGTCAAGGGGTGAAATGGTCAAAATTTCAAAATTAACAAATCAGACGGACAGATTCGACACGGGCCGCCTAGGCCCTCGCTAGCGCCGCAGCCTCCGTGTTTTCAATTTCAACTTTCGTCTTTGAGCGCCGCCCGCTCCAGTGCACCCAAATTCACGAAATGTGCTTTAGCAAGGCCCCAAAATGATGTTCAATAGTCCCAAGATGGTTCTAACACTTAGGTGAAGTTAAAACACTAAGCAAAGGTCTCCGAAAAGTCCTAAAAATCATGCTAGACAAGTAACACATAAGTAACATGGAAATTCACACGAATTATAACAACAATGCATTATAAAGTATGTGATACAAAACTAGAAAATGTATCAAGAATCAAAACATGATTAATCTAACATGTTACTTAGGAAAATCTAAACACTTATGATAATATGTTAACCTGCAACAAAGTAAGCACATAAGTCATAATTAAATTCCAGGGTATTACACAATCCTACTCTCTCAAAGGTAGGCCAAATTGTATAAGCTTTAAGGGTTAAGTTAATGTAGGTAATAGAAACGAAGTCGAATGGGGGTCAATGTGTGCTTAACACACACCATTCTTTTTAATCAAGCTTAAAAAGGGACACTAGGGATTAATACAGAATAGGGATGGAGAGAAAAGGCTCAAACGATCAAAAGATGGCCTAAATCATATCTTAATTGCCACATTGTTCATGCTTCGCTTTCACGTAAATTAAACATAGTTTCAAATCATTCCCTAACCTCACGCTTTAAAAACTCGCTCCACATGTATCACATAGGCATTCGCTAGAAAAGAGGTAGAGAAAATCAAGACTTACGTGCACTCACGGTTCAAAAATTGTGCTTGAAATATATTAGCAATAGAAGTCCAACCAATTCAAATCATTCCCTAACCTCACAGTTTTAAAAACTCGCTCCACATGTATCACGTACATACGCATTCGCTAGAAAAGAGGTAGGGAAAACCAAGACTTACATGCACTCACAGTTCGAAAAGTGTGCTTAAGATATATTAGCAACTGAAGTCCAACCAATCTACCTAGCACGCAATCAACCCTACGTCACATATATCATTGCAACAATCATGTAATGAAAGTTGTTTCAAATGTATATGACCACTAAAATAGCAAAGTCCAAGGGAATGAAATGCGCACTATAAACTCAATAAAAATTTCCAAATTAGTTAATTAATTAACTCATGGCATAAAGTGCTCAAAAATTGGAGATTTTCAAGTTTTCATCAACAATCATCAAGCTAGCATCTAGACGGATCAAAATGCATTATCTCATAGCATGTGTGGAAAGTGAATCACATCTCATCATTGGTAGTGATCGCCCAAACCGACATCGAGACAAGTAGCAATTTTTCTTTTTTTGTAAAAACTAAAATTGAAAACTACACTACAAAAGCAGGAAAACAGACATATAGCATGCCAAACCCCAAACTTAAATTTCACATTGTCCCCAATGTGAATCAAATACCAAACCGGGATGTAGGGCTATCAACCATCAACCATCGAAGGGGAGTGGTGGCCAAGAAGGGAGGTCCGAAGTGTCCATCCCATGGTGGGAAGTCATCCCTTGCATCTAAGCTGCCATATAGCCTTGAAAATTTTGGCTCATATCAGCCTACTCTCTGGCTAGCCCGGAATCTCTCATTTTCCTTTATCTCCGCTCTTTGACGGATGTAAATTTCAGTTACCTTTGCAGATAACTCTTTCATATCTCCTAATACAGTCTCCACCCGTTGGAATAACTGTTCATCGTCAAACTGCTCCTCCTCCTCTTCTTCCTCTTTCTTCTTCTCTCCTCGCCTTACTGGGCGAGCACTCGATTGCCCCCTTTACAACCAGAGAGGAGAATTTAATTACTGGCAAAGGCCGGAGACGTTGTAAATCCTCGGCCATTTACACTTGGCCCGTGTACACAGAAAAGTAATCATACTTTGGAAACAGAATCCTGCCCTTGAACTTCCATTTAACACTCCTTTTAACTGGGCATTGATCAAATTACATACGTCCACTAATCCGTTCCCAAGAATGGTGTATATCAAGACTCCTCTTGACCAAGTCACATGAGTCAGATGGGTTGTCGGCAATAGTCTGAAGCATATAAACCTATGCACTGCCTTGGCACTTGGAATAACAACTCTCAGGCATTTGATACGGACCACCTCTTCTCCACTCCCATTCAGATCCTGGGACGGTGATAGCATTACTCACCTGAGTATGTATAGCAGGGTCAACATCTATATATATATATATATATATATATATAATGCTCTCTCATTTCATAATGTTTTATTCAATAGATACTAAAAAGTTAAATAATTTAAGGTAGTTAAATATTATTACAGTGGAGATGATGGGTAGTTATTTACGATTTAATATTAGTGAAGTAGTTATTATTTTAAAATAAGGGTACTTTCACGAATACGAAAAAGTGCGACATAATTCATTTTAAGCATTTTCACTTTATAATAGCATATATATATATATATATATATATATAACATACAATACAACTTCTGACCAATCTGTTAATTAACCAATTAGTACTTTCCTATTATATCGTGTAGTGTCTTATTGTGTCATTTCTCTCTGTAATTGTGTTCATAATCATGTCGTTGTTCGTGCAATCACGTCAGACGCTCTCTCTCTCTCTCTCTCTCTATATATATATATATATATATATATATATATATATATGGGAGTATTTAATGGTTACTTTTTTATTTAACCATCAATGGTTACTCTCATTATCAACCATTGGATCAAAAATTAAAGGTTGAGATTTAATGGTTAGTTGAAAAATGCAATTAATGCAAGTAGGTGAGTCATTTAATGCATTAAATCTCAACCTTTAATTTTTGATCCAATGGTTGATAATGAGAGTAACTATTGATTGTTAAATAAAAAAGAACCATTAAATACTCCTCATATATATATAGTTGTCATTGTAAATGACGAAAATACAACTTCCCAATCTGTTAAATAACTAACTTATCAAAAAGCTTAAGAGATAATTGCAAAAAAAACCCTGTACTAGTTTCGATATTTCAAATTAATCCATGTGTTTATTTTTTGCAAAACAAACCTTCAACTAAAAATTTTTTTAATCAACCCTTCAGTTGTCAAGTTCAACTAACGAAAGGCCGAAGATAATGACGTGGATCCGCGTGTTTAGGCGGGGAAATATGAATTATATCCCAAAAGTATTTCACAATAAACCTCGTAATAGTTTTAAATTTCAAAAAACCCAAGACTATTTTAAATTTCAAAAACCTTACAATTGGCGAATTTTCAAACCAAACTATTTTAAAACGAACTATGTACAATTTATGTTTTGCAAAAAAACCCTGGCCGAGAGTAAAGGTATTTATATACCTTTCAAGACAGAACAAAAACATTAAACCTCACAATCCATTCTCACCTATTGTTGTCATTGGAATAATTATGAATAGAGTTGTTCGCCATTGTGGAAGGATGATTGTGATGCGGACATCTGACCGAGCAAAATCCGGGAAGGAGGTTTTTAGGTTGCAAAGATATAGGTAAGTTATATTATATTTAAAGTTTTCGCTTGTGATTATTAATTTTCTAGAAAACTAATTAAGTTTTTGTTTCTTGCGTAGTCGGAACATGGTTGTGGATTTTTCCTATGGTATGATCCTCCTCGTGAGAACCGTGGAAGTAGTTCAAAGTAAGTAATAAGTGCCTTTGGATCGTTTGGTTATATCAATTTTGTTCAACCTGCTCTTCATCTTGATCATACTTGGTCAGGACTAAGCTATTGTAACTTTATATATTAATGAAATGGGGTTAATTTTGTGGTGTTGTTAACATCTTATGGTGTTATTTTGATGGCATACAAGTAGTAAACAATTTGTGGCACAGGAAATTTGATTTCGCTTTACCCACTTTAGTTCTCCATTCCTTTGCTATACTATCAGCTACGCCATTCGCCTCCCGCAGAATTTGAGCTAATCTACATTGCAAATTTCTTGTCATTAGTTGACGGATGTTGGAAACGACATTCCAATTCATATCATGTTCCTTTAGTTCTTGTATTGCAGTAATAGCCTCTATTAAATCCGAATCCACAATAACTTTTTCATAATTAACCTCTTTGCCACACTGAACTTAAGTATTGTCGAATAAAGTAATTCATCAAATATGTTGACTAAAATTATTAAATTAAATCAAATAACAATAAGCAAGAAATTAAACTAAGTAAACTACTATATCGTATTGTGAATATCAAAGTTTTGCACGATCTAGAAACTAGGATCACCAATTATTTCAATTATATGTCTTCTTTTTTTATTCTATTTTTCTAAAGTATCAATTCAATTCAGGGGTTCGATCTCCAAACTAATGACTGTGACGTTCAATCGCGACTAGCAATCTTAGTACTCTTAATTGTTATATTCCCTTAACCCTTTACATACAACAACTTAAAATCCATTAAGCACATATGAGAAGACAAAAGAACCAAATTCCAATCTGGCAATTGATCATGAATCAATAGGGATTCATCTACCCAAAAGATAAAGATATGTATGACTTAAAGGTTCTGGTCGTTCAATTCATAACCAAATAATCAAATAAATTGTAAATACTTTTTTTTTATACCCTCTAAATTTATTAATAAATAAAATTAAAAATTAAAAATTAAAAATAAAAAAAGAAAACCTGACCATTAGAGTGCCTTTAGACTATAACGAGAGAGACATAAATTTTATCCGAACAAAAGGAATGCCTCTTAAACTAGTCTATATGAAAAAATTAATAGTTGAAACGAAAGACAGACTTCTTTTTGCGACTACCTCGGTGGAGCGGCATAGAGTTATCCACAGCTAAACTTTCAGAAATGTGCTCGTATTTGTCGAAGTCGGACAAAATGGAGTCAATGTAATCTTCAAGTTCGTCTTCATCTTCTTCAAAAACATCCAAAACGGTAAACTTGATGAGGGATAAATCTAAGTGTAGTGTGTTATCAATGTGAACAGGACGGGAGGTTTTCTCGTCAATGTCTTCCAAAACAACACGATTTAGAGTGACATTAATGGCTTCGGCAGCAATGTTCAATTCATTGGGACAATTTTGGTTACCTTCTAAATCAACAAATACATTATTACCGGTGGGTTCATTAGCCACCGTAGTATTGGGGTTTTCTTTTTCTTCATTGTGTCGCACCACGTCATCCAAAACTTCGTCTAGATCAGCCGAGCACCGAAAGAATTATTTAAAATAGGCCCCTCCATAATTATGTTGCCATCACCTTCATCCGTCGCAGCAATAGACTTTGGTATTCCCTTTGCAGATCCATCAGCTTCATTGTTCTAGATTGAAACACCCTCATCATGTTTTTGGTGCCCTTTCTTGGCCAATTCCAGTTGCCCTCCATTGAAGCGTTGTCCTTGCCACTATCCACGACTAAAGGCATCATCACCTTCTCCTACGAACCATGAGGAACCTTACCCACCATGTCATCTGTCACATCAATGATTTCTTTCCCTCAAAATTTACCTTAATCATTCAAGGTTTGATTGGGGCTTTGGGCTGCCATACAAGACCTTGTCCAGTGGTTCTCTTTTGTAGCGGTGCTTGGATTTTTGTTTCCTTGTTCGAGCTTGGTCACATTATTTTTAAATTTGCATGCATCTTGATCATGGCCTTGCCTACAATAATAGGAACAATATTTGGGCAATCGCTCGACATTAATAGATTGCCAAAATCCGGGGATTTTCGTACCACGATCAATCCATACTCGCGTGGGAAGGCGCTTGGTGAGGTCAATTTCTATACATACTCGGCAACAATAGGGCATCAAGGCCGACCCAAGGGGGTGCGGTGGGCACCGCGGGGCCCAAAGTAATAAGGGGCCCAAAAATTGTTTACTATTGTAATATTAGTATACATGTAAATCAAAAATAGTATCCAAACTTCTTGAATTGACAATGTGATCGTAGGTCTTGTGATCTAGAACGTTATTTTGAATTATGTTATTTTGAATTTGGTGTACGTTGACATGATAGTAGTAGGTTGAAACACTAACATCCTCTAACCATAAATGATATTGTGCCAATCAAAGACTCAACATAGAAGAGTTTTCAACTTCACAGACACAAATTCAATAAAGATCAATCCTTACGCTGAACAGAAAATCAATTTTCTATTGAATGAATTATATCGCTAGGTCACACAAAAATTCAATTATATATTCATACGAATTGAGTAACTTACATAGGTATTGAGCTGTCTGATGAAGCTAGAGAAGCTGTTGTGCTTAAAATAGGTAGGAAGGAGGAGTCAAGCGAACTCAAGAGGGTTCCACACCACGAAGCTGTTCCTAGCGAACCATGTCGTATGTCTTCAGAAGGAACAATGTTGGATCGCCGCCGCCGGTA